>CAKNXH010064444.1:290559-328453 GCA_932178445.1 Andricus quercusramuli | reverse complement strand
ATTTGATAAGTTAAAACACCGGAAAAAACGAAATATTGTTTGGGGAATTTGAATAGGCTTATTTCTGTTTACTGGATAAATGAATTTTTAATCTATACTTTGCTGGCAATAATTCATCCAACATCCGTTAGTAAGTCTTTGATCATTCCATGTATAGCAAAAATTTGAAATTTCTATAAAAAAAGTATCCGAACTTGTGCGCGGTCGGCTCCCAATGATGAAATCTAACCAGTCCCGACCGGAATCCGACTAGAAAACTTCTTGTATTAGGGCCAATTGGGGCAATTTCTGCGCAGCTCCTAGAAAAAAACATATTTTTGATTCAAGGAGAAACGTTTGCATTCGAAGGCTAAAAAAACAGTTAGCGAAATTTAGTAAGACTGTTTTTATTTGCTTAACTTTTTGGAAAAAACGGAAATTTTTCATTTCAGAATGTCCAAATTATCTGATAATTCAATGAATAGAAAAAAAAGTAGAGATGAGTATTTTGAGAAAACTGCTCTTCCTGTAATTCAAAAAGATTTGGAATATTCTCCAACCAAGAGAAAAAAAATAATTTGCAGGTATATCACGAATTATAGGCAATCAAATGTAATGAATCAAATAAAAATTGAATACATTTTATTAGTTTGTTTACTATGTATTTGCTATTCTTCATAAAAAAGTGACACACATCCTATATATCCAAAGCAAGCGCCCTGAATATTCTATTGTGGAACGAACTGGGTCATTGCCTGGTAAATATTTTTCAAATGGCCATGATGATGCAGTTTTTCACCTCCATCAGTAAATGTGCGTTGCTTATCAAATGCAACCATATTAGCCACATTTCGCAGTCATTGTGAGAAATGTGGAGGTACTTTTTTTTTGGTATATAAAGCGAGAACACCAAAGAAATATTCAGTTATTGAAACTTGCAAGTTTGAAAAAAATATCAGTCATGCGTTTTCTTATTTTTATCCTCCTGTGCTACTTTGTTTATAGTATTGCATGTCAGCCAAAACCCCCGCCAGGGAAACCAAAACCCCCGCCAGAAAAACCAAAACATCTAACTAGAAAGAAAGCTCTAGGTAAGTCTAAAAACATTTATTATAATTCATGAAATTTGAGATTGTGAAGAAATTGTGAATTCACATTAAGCTTTATATATCAAAGGTGAACTGGAACTTTATTTTAATTTCTAAATTTTACACAAATGTGCCTAAGGCTATTGAAAATAATTAAATCTCTGGAGGAGAGGAAAGATAAAAACCCCCTAACAGTTTTTATTTTTTCGAAAAATCCTTTAGTTTTGATAGTTCATGTGTCGAAACATTTCTTCCTTTTGGTAAAGAAATAATGTCATAAATTTTATTTTATTGCTCAATAATTGCTAATCAAATAATTCCTATAAAATAAATAAATGAAGCTACCTAGGCGAAAAAATTGTACATAGTCGGAAATGTTATGCATGATTTTCAATTGACTTGTACATTTTTAGTTTGTAACAAATACAAATTACAGATAATGTATTCAACTATGTATAAGCTACTATATATATTTTTTTGCCTGGATGAACAATTACTTCACCCCTAGAAAGTATTTTTTATTAATTAAGGAATTAATCCTATTGTTTGCTATATTTTCAGGCCTGAAATATAAAAATTTTTTATTTCACTACAAGGAATTGTCTGAAATGGCTCCTGAACATTATCGATAAGGAATAAGCTTGAAATATTTATACCGAATAACCGGAAAAAATGATTTGTCACGGTCAATTTCGGTGCAATTTTACGTCTTAATAAGTTTTTCTGAACGAATTAATTGGATTTTGATTGCTGAAAATATGACGCGATATAAAATTATAGGTTAAAATACATTTTAAATTACTATAGGAAATTTCGAATTGTAGAAAATGTATATTTTGAAATTCTATATTTTTTTCTGTCAGCTTGTATGAATATTTTAAATTTTATGCTCTTCATATTGCAGAAGAAATATTGTGCATATTATTCTAGAAAAAAATGTTCATCAGGGGCTATTTCAGATCATTAATTGTGATTAGACTAAAAATTGTCTTATTCTAATCCCGATGGTATCTTAAAAATTTTATTTATTATTTTATAAAATTTACGGCTTATAAAATTACGGCTTATTGAAAAATAATAAAATTTACTTCAAGGCCTGAAGAAGCCCAGCGAAACCTCTGAACAATTTTTCAAAGTTGAAAGAAATTTTATTCACAAAAAAAAATATTCTCTTATTTTGATTCCAAATTATGCAATTTTTCTAGGGTGTACCCATTAATAATTATATTTAATAGTTTATATATTTTGTTATATTTTTATTGTTTAAAACTTTGTGCATTGATGGAAAATCGCTAATGAAGATCATTATTTTTATTTACAGATAAGTGTATCGTGCCAAAAACAATAATGGGCCCCGGCGGCCCGATGAACGACCCAGGATATTGGAAATGTGCATTCAATGACGGCTCACTCCCATTGAAGGATCCACTTTTTGGTCTCCAAGATGGTAAATATTTTTGTCTTATTTATTTATCAATTTCTATGAATTTTTAACAAAATTTTAATTTTTTTCATACATAAAAATATCAGATTGATGTTCGATATTATCAATATTTAATTTTCTACAACACTTTCTTAAGTTTAAATGCATGTTTCATTCCCTATTCTTCTGATTACAAGAAAATTTTTCCCCAGGAATATGCGTGGGAGTAAAAACAGACCAAACAACTGGTGAAACGTTATACGACTGCATATAATAAAAACCTGTGTTCCAAAAATAAATGATGTATCTATCAGTGTGAAGGAATTCTAGAAATAACACAATAAATAATAATAGAGACAATGAAGCTGAATTTAAAAATGTATATTCGATAAACAAGTTCTTCTATCATTCTCGCTTATTTTAATTTAGATCAGAACTTATTGTAATGCAAACTGTGAAATAAATAATAAATTTCAAAACGCTGTTTCAATTATTTCTATTTGTAGTCGTATTTGTATCCTATATTGTTCCTATTCAATTAACCCTATATTTGTATTTTAAACATGTTTAGTATAGCTGAAAGGATAATCATATGTATCAATTGACAAGTTTACGCAGTGCTAACTTTGTTTTTCCATTATTTTATTTTGAGATTTAATAATATACCAAAAATTCAAAACATTGGTACGTATAATCAATTTTACGTATTCACTGTGCCGATGATTTTTTTCTCTAATAGTTTAAATTTAATAATTTCCTTAAAATTAAACAATTTCAAATTTATTTCCAACCTGTAAATCCTTTTAAGTTATGGAAACAATTTTATTTCTATATAACGGAAAGCTTTGATATATGGAAAATTTTAAAGTCAGAATATTCAAAACCAAATAGTTTTTTAATATTTTTAAATAAGAATATTGAAATTTCATATTGGATACATTAGAATATGATTTTTTTCATGATCTTAAGTGTAGAAAATAAAAAATAAATCATCTTTATTCGTTCACATCTAATACAATCCTATCGCAGAAAAAGAAAATGACATGTTTGATTGATAATGTGTATGAAATTCTTTGGAATCATTTCTATATCTTCGAAATTTCACAAAAAACTTAAAGGAATAAAAGATAACTTATAGTTTCGAAATTAATATATTTAACGTTTCACCGAATATTTTTCTTTAATTTTCTTCTTCAAGAAATATTTTTCTCATTTTTTCATTACCTCTAATATTTAGCATTAAGAAAAAGGCTCTAAATTTTTTCGTTCTAATCGTAGTTTCAGTAAAAATGATTAAATAACTGAAATATATTACAATTACTTTAACCTCCTTAGTTTGTCATATAAAAAAGGAAAATTATTTCAAGTATTAAAAAGATTTATGAACTCCTTTTTAAATTTTTCAAAACTCATAACTCAAAAATCTTAAATCTTACTTCTTGGTCAGCTTTCATCAGCTTGAAACTTTCAATATTTTTTTTGTATTCTGTCTACAAACAATTCTGTGTTTGATAATAGAAGTTTAAAAATGACAATATTGGCAAAATTCATCAAAATTATTTTCGAAAATATAAAATGATCTTATGTTATTCTAATTTAAACTAAATAAGCTTCAGACAAAACAGTCCATACCTTTTTTAAAATAAATTTTAATCTAGCCGAATCCAGAGAAGTTATTTTTTCTAGATTAGAAATTAATTCCTTTATATAGCGGGCATTTGTTTCATTATACTCAATTTCATATTCTTACTTGCTGTATGAAACAGTACAAAAAAATTTACAATTGTTGCACCTATCGAAGAAATTTCGAACATTTGAAAATTTTTAAAGTTTAAAGAACTTCCCGGCACCACTAAAACTGTTTGTTTAAATTTGAAAAAAATTCCAGTGAGTATGTTTCACAAAGAAAAAAAATTGGAAAATTCAACTCTTATTTGATGAGCGCCCCTAATTTTCTTTTGTACAATATTTTTGGCTTTCAAAATTTGTAACTAAAAGTTTGTCGAATGGATACAGTTGTGCAATTTCCAGTCAATAGTCAAACCCTTTTAAATTCAAAAATTCAAATTGCGAGGTTTCAAAATTAAATGCATTAACGCTATATCATAGGCTACATATAGTCTCTAAAATTTAAGATTCACAGTTTTCAAAGACTAAAAATAAAAAGTTGTATTTCTTTTGCTCAAAATTAAGAGTTTTATATTTAGAACAATGAAAATTCGGTAGATATGAGATGAATTATTAAAAAATTTTCACAGAAAATAGAAACGTTTGAGGCCACATATTTTTTATGTATATATCTTTGAAATTATAAATTTGGATTTCGAATCTGCAAAACTGAAAACACGTTTCAAATGTGTAACACAATATTAAAATTATTTTTCAATTCTATAATAAAGTCCATTTCAAATCCCGCAAATGTTCAAAATTCTGAAAAAGCACTGAACAGTGAATATTTTTAGGTATATTTCCAATTTTACGAGCCCCTTTCCAAATAAATCATCTGTGGAAAAATTGAAGAAGTTTGCCGTAAAAAAACTGTGCGAGAACTAAGTATTCAAAATTCAATTATTTTTAATTTCCTATCAGATACCATTTTCAAGTGAATAAACAACAATTTAAAATTGGAATCATAGTACTCTTGTCTCATATTTTTATATTTTCAATTGGCAATTCAATATTTATAGCGCGCTGTAGTGCACGTATAATTTTGCTAGTACTCAATAAACTTATTGGAAGCGTCCAAATATTACGTGACATTATTTTTTATTTTTGATGTGTAAATATCTTAGACCTAGATATGAGGAGTCGCGCCTGATTCAAATGAAACCATGTCTGGAAAGTGTAACACAAGCCTCTGACACACGCGTTGTGTCTTATGTCACAGACCGGAGGCTTGCTTCTCTTCACCCACCTAAAGAAGCCCTCTAGTATTGTTATGTATTAAAACAAAAATATTTTAATTGAAAATTTTCAAAGTGAATGCTTTAAAAATAGAAGATGTTAGAATGCAACAATATTTGAATAGAATTTGAAATTGAATGAGAGCATTTAATTATGAATATATTTATTAAATGTTTTTTGAAAATTGAAAAAAGATTTTGAGCTTTCAATCGGACGCTTACATTCCTTTAATAACTAAGGCCTTTGAATTGAAACAGTTCAAATTTTAACGTAAAAATCTATAAATTATTTAATTATGAACAGATTCAGAATCGTCTTATAAAATAAATTTTATTATTATTAAATTGTGAATAGTCGAACTAAAGTTTCATCTCAAAAATAAATACTCAATTTATATTTACAGTTAATCAAATTAACACTTTTTTAAAGGTTTTATCGCAAGCGCTTTAAATTGATTTATAATTGTTTACGTGTTCCAAATTACATTTTGGAATTTCTTAAATACAAAATGTACGTTAGGAAAATTATCTTCAAAATTAGCCCAAAAACAATGAAAAATGGTTAGTTTCGAATTTATTGATATTTTCCGGAAACATCAAGATTTGAGGTTTTTTCAAACAACTTCTAATAAAATTAATACATAATGGCTTTCATTTATGCCCATAAAACGGGTACTTTTACCCTTAAGTACCCGCGCCTTGTGGAGTTACATTAGCACTCGCGTTGTGGCGTTCTGCCGTGGCACTTTTTTTTTTATTCCGAGACCTATATTTCTTGAAATATCAAAACTACAAAAACGTGGTTGCTTCCGTTCAATTCAGCGATAAATTTCCATCCGAAAACCATGAACACAAATACAAAACATGTACTGATACTCATTTTGCCGCGCCGCGGCAAAAGTCCGCCAGAAAGCACCTTTCCACTTTGGCGTTCAATTGCTCACTATTCGGATGACTGAAAAAAATCGACGGTGTCACTTTCGTGTGTCTTGTGGCTTGACTTGAAAATACAGGGGCCGCGTTGGGCAGTTCCATTCGAAATTAAGAGTTGCTGCCACTTTGAAAAATTGTGCGGTCCTTTTGCCGCGTACGCGAGTACTTGAGGGTTATTCACCATTCATGCAATAATTGAGAGAAAATCTACAGTTTATTATTATTAAAACTAGGGTGCTTGTTCAACGTATTGGAAAATAGATTTCCAGAAGCTTTTGCACGACATTACACACAAGAAAAAATAAATTTTCATACTCCTACATGTGCGTGAGTTATTATTTGCTTCATGTAAGATTTCAATTTCAGTAAACGTTTACCGAAGATGTTTCCAAATGAATCTGTCTTGGGTCGTAATTTAGGACGTACGCGATGTTATTTTTACTTTTCATATTTTTTAACATTAATATAATTTTAGTATCAACTTAGACGACAGATTAACATAACAGATTAAGGGCCATTCATAAACTACGCTACCCATTTTAGGGTTAGATGGGGGTTGAGTGCGTTTCCTGAAAATAAATTTCAAGAAAGTTTGCGGAAGATGACCCTACTTTCCCCTTCCTTCAAAGATTCTTTTTTTCCTGTTTAAATTTTTCTTTCCTTTCTCTCATTTTTTCGCTTATATGTGAACTGATTTGATAGAACCCAATAAGAAAATCAAACCATTCTTGGTTAAAATTTAATGGTTATCTATCTCTTAAAAAGTCTATTATTATATATTTAGATTCGGAATTTTTTCGTTTAGTTGAAAATCCTGACCTTTTGTTGAAATTTCAATCAATGTTTTAAATGAAACTTTATTGTTGGAAAGTAATTAAAAAAAATATAGATATAATACAAAATTAATTATCAAAATTATCTTGATTGTCAATTCCTTTTATTGGTTAAAGTTTAATCTCATTGTTCGATAATTTGTATTTTTGGTAGAAAATTAATTTTCTTGGTAAAAAAAAAATTCTTAGATAGAAATTAAACTATTTGGTTAAATTTTGAACTCTTTTCTCAAAAATTCTTTTTTTGTTGTTGAAGATTCGTCGTTTTAGGTGAAAATTCATCTCTTTGGTTGGAAATTCATATATTCTGCTAAAAATTAGTTTTTTCTCGTTGTTAAGCATTAATTATTTTCACTGAAAACGCAACTATCCGATGTTTGGTTAAAATTTTATATTTTGAATTGAAAATTGATCTTTTTCAAAATTCAAATTTTGTTTGTTGAAAAGATTAACTATTTGTACTGTATAGAATTTGTTTTATGACTTATAAACAAAGAATTCAGGGATAAGGCAAGCTATCTTGAAGTGAAGTTCTGTTATAATATTTTGTAAACGCTTCTTTCGATATGATCATACAATATACTTGTATATGTCTAAAATATTTTCCTATTGTAACTGAAAATGACTATCTGTCCATATAATAATTTGCAACGAAAATTTTTATTTCCCGAAACAATGTTTTTCTTCATGTTTATTGCAAAAACTTTCAAAATTAACTTTTTGCTTAAATCATATGAGAATGTGGTAAAACTACGAAATTAGGCTCAAATTTTCGTAACTTCAACGATTCCTCTAGTTCGATAATGATTACTTCACGGTGTGAGAATCATTTTTAGGCGATCCAGTGAGATTTTGTTGTTGCTAAAAAATTTAGCAATCATTCATAACATATTATTTTCATTTTTCTTAGTGTTGACTGAGCTTTTTTCACTATATTGATTTTTTGACAAAACGCTTCTCCCTAAAATGTCCATCAATGGACCATGCTATGGGAATGCCATCAAAATGAGTCTAAGTATAATAGAATTGCATAAAAATCTGGAAAAATGTATGTGTTATAAAAAATGTTTTGGAATCTTTTCCGGCGTAATGGCAAAGTTTTATCAATCTTTTTATTACTTTTTAATTGTTCAATATTATTATTTATATATCATAATTATTATTATTAATAATAAATAATAATGAAAATAATAATGATTATTATTGATGAATAATAATAATCCCTTAATATACAAAACTTCGACGCATTAATTGCAAAAGTGATCGAACTAATGACTTGAGTAGAGATTGGAAATATTTTTGCAAGCTCATATAATAAATAATTCAATAATAATGAAAAGATTTATGTTTTTATCAACGCCGAAAGAGATTAAAAAACATTTTGATGCGCATATATTGTTTAGAGGTATGTCACTTTATCATATAATAAATTTTATCGAGAAGAAAAGACAAAACTCCGACGTAAGAATTTTAAAAATAAAACTATCAACTTTGAAACAGATTGCAAATGAAAAAAAGTTCATGCAATTTTTATAATTTGGAAACTTGTTTTATGTCGATGAAAACATTTGCGAATATAGTGAAAAAATTACCTTTTAAAAACTTCTTTCATGTTTTAATCTTAAAACTGTTATTTGCGGATATTTTTTAGGCAATTTTCTTTGAAATGGCAAGAGTAAGTACAAATATAATCTTTCCATCTTGTCAGCAGCCTCATTTCTATTTGACGATGTATTTCCACACCTTCCAGTTCCAGGTGGACAGAAGAACGGTCAGAAAAGTTTAGAAAAATTAATTTAAGAAACACACATTTCTTTCAATTTGTTTAAAATTCATGACCTTGAAAATTACATTTTTTAAATGGATAGTGGTGAGTAGAAGCACACGCTTATCACTCAGTTTAACGTAGCCCATATTTTAATTTAATTCCGTCTAATAATTTACTACATTCTCATTTTTTGGAAATTTTCTTAAAAATGAAAAATTTGTTTACTCTGACTACCAGAAAACGTACAAGATTTGTAATTCTTTTACATTGACCATTGAATATTCGTCATGGAGAAAAATGTGTCCTATCAATGTACTGATGTTTCTATGTTAAGAAATTAACATATTTGCTAAAAAGAGAGTTGTTTCGTAAAATAAAAATTTCCGGTGCAAAAACGACTTTTAGTATTTTTTTAGGACAACGCGTTATTTCTGGCTTGAGAGATGCCTTTATAAATCATTGATCATAAATATGTTGCTTACTGTGAGAAAATTTTTTAGAATGTCACAGCAATAATTTTCTGCAATAAAATAATATGCCTTGTGAATATTCTACATGCCTTGATTAGAATTAAGTGAAATTTCCGAAATTTTGCATTATTGTCAACAGATTGGAGTTACTGTTGCCATCAGATTTGGAATAAGAAACCTTTAAAAGCTCTAAGTCGTAATTTTAATGAATATTGAGCAAAATTGTGCATTTCTGCTTGCCATATTGGTTCTGGCATTCAGGAATTATGTGCTTTTTACATCAGATTTTCAATTATTGACCACGAAGCTTCTGCTTGTGAACCGAAAAGCATCATTCTTATCTGTATCCAATGGAATCGTCCCAGAGAAAAGAAAAAAAAATGAATGTAGAAAAGTGAATTTATTTTACAGAAATTAATTTTTGTTCAATATATATTACTTTCTACTTGGCCTCACTAATTTATATCAACAGAATCGTTCTGGAAAATCGAAAATTTTAGCGAATGTCTCCGAACTCTGACACTATCTATTTTACCGGAATGTTGGTGTCCGTACAGATGTGACCTATTTTTATCGTGACTAAAGTAAACTAGAATAGATTAAGTGTGTAAATAATAATATTTTTGTCAATTTTGGAACAAGCACTTGAAAATACAATATGCTGGTGAAGGTGACGTAGCCTATTTATAAGTTTATCAATATAGCCTGGTCAGTGCTTCACTAAACTTGAAAGTGTTACACAGCTGCGATCTTTTATTTGAACTTTTCTCTTAGTTTCCCATTTTTGCTCCCTTGTTTATAATAATATTTACAATAATCCAGCCACGAATAAATTCATATATTTTTCATTAGGCTATGACTAATTCTCCATCATCGAATTAGTGATTCTTTACTGCATTTAGAAGAATGGATTGTACGAACTGGATAATAGAAGTAGAGAATAATACACTGCATAGAAAAGTATATTGGCGCGTATAATCTATAATATTTTTCTAATATATGAAGATGTTACCAAATATAATCTCTAGATGTTTAATTCTTATAATCTTCAGGCATTAAATTGTAACATCGTGTCATATATATGCATCCGTTCGCATTAAAACAAGTAATAATTAGGTTATAAAATGACTATTAGTACTAAATCACACGTGATTTAGATTTGGGAAATGGGCAAGTTTATATTTCTTTTCATTGCATATCACTGCCACTTGTATAAGTGCAGAAACTATTCTGCTTTACTTTTTTTTTTGTTATACTCTCGTGATAGCCACTTTCCTGCTTATTGTGTGTTTAAAAAATAAAAATTGTATTCCAGTTCTACTTCCGAGCTCGTCTATCAAAATTTTGTATAGGTTTATAAATAAGATCTAGCCCTAATAATCATTTTATAACTTAATTATTATTCGTTTTAATGCAAACGGATGCATATGACAAGCGCCACGATGCGACGTACCATCTGAGACTACACAGACGCCTGGATATTTTAAAATCTGAGATGTTACAATTTAATGCCAGAAGATTATAAGAATTTATCATCTAGAGATTATATTTGGTAAAATCTTCACATATTAGCAAAATGTTATAGATTAGACGCGCTGATATGCTTTTCTGTATGCTGTAGTATTCTTTAATTCCATTATTTAATTGGTATTTAATTGGTATAATTCCACTAGCGATTAGAAAAATTTCACTAATTTAGATTCGCAGATTTTAAATATTTCAAAAATGGTAATGGAACCATCATTTTTTCAAAGGTTTGAGCTATTTTTAATTCTTGGCTGCGTGCATCACGTTAATCTCTTCAAAAATATGAAGTAATATGAGAGAATTAATATTAGCGAGAGTTACCTTAACCATGACTATAAATACTTAAAATAAACAAAAATATATATTTATGGATTTACTAAAAAAAACTGTGCAAAATATCGAAATATGGAGAGGGAACTGTTTATATAGCTTCTGGAAAGAAAATTTTTTGATTTTGCGCTATTTTCCCTATCTCGCATGTCTGACAATAATTTCTAACATTTTTTTATTTTTCAAAAAACGGTCGCCATTCTGTTAAATTTCAAATTTTTAATATTTTTCGCGGATTTGGCAATAATGCAAAATCTTTCATCAGAATCAATAATGAAAAGGTAATTATCCTGATTATTTAAAAAAATCCCGACGTTTATAAGCCCGTTTTAACTGTCCATATGGCATCGATTTTATAATTATTTTGAGATATATGGCTGGAATTCTATACCTTAATAATTTTGTTCAATTGAAACTTATGACTTGTTTACGATTACGGAATTTTCCGTAAGACTAATCCATTTTCAACTTAATCGATTAGTCTCACGGAAAATTAAGTAATGGTACAAAGTGCCTGAAATTTACAGAAATACCTCTGGAAATTGCAAAATTTGAAAAAATTAATTAAACTTAAAAACAAGTTATAACTAAAGTAGCTTCAAATATATAGTTAAAGTCTTATAATTCTGAGTATGGCATAGAAAAAGGTTTAATTTTCAAAATTTGAACCATTGGAGAATAAAGTTATTATTAATTGAATGATTTTCAATATTGCTAAAATCATATTGACATATGGGAAAGAAATCAGCTAAGGTGGTTCGGACATCTTGAAAGAATGAAAGATGAACGACTGACGAAGCAAGTGTATAAAGGTAAAGTAAATGGTAGAATGCCCAGAGGTAGACCGCCGAAAGAATGGTCAGAATCTGTGAATGAGACATTAATCCGAAGAGACGTAAGAAGCCATAGGAACAGAAGAGCTTGCGTGAAGAAATGCATGGACGTGAAGGATGCTAGAGTAGTATGCCAGGACAGAAATGTGTGGCGACAAATAGTTTGTAAACAGAGTGACAATAGTGTGAATGGCGCCTGAAACAGAGACTTTGGATACTAATGGGCCCAAGTGGGGAACCATACATAACAATTTTGTGAGGTTCCTCACTTGGGGTGATCGCTAGAGAGATTGATCAGCAACCTGGGTCGGAGCAGTGTTGCGGAATGAACGTGTCATCTAAATAAATGACACGAGAATTCCAGATCGATCTAAAACACCTATCCCTAACACCTATAAAACTCCTATATACCTTATGCCCATATACCAACCTACTCTATACCTATTCACCTGTTTACTATTCCCCAACCGAGCAAGTCACGCCTACCCCGAAAGGGAAATGGCTTAACGGTATAATAATAATAATAATATGCATTCGAATGAGAACGTTTGAAAGAGGGTCAAACAATCACCGCACCCACTGAAAAAAATTTAGACTTTATATTTTTAGATTATGGATCTATGTAATTTAAAATCGAACAATGTTATCAAATTTCAAATTAAGCAATTACATTTTAAATAATACAGGACTGGAATTTTTCGCGTATGGTATTGATGTAATCAAAAATACGCTTCTTATCCAAATTGCCGTCGGCGGAGACAAATTTACTTCATATGTTTATTCGGCATTTAACCTGCGTTCCTCATAAAAAAGTAGAACTAAATGTTTATGGATATCACAAAAAAACACATTTTCAGTTCAAGGAGAAATCTTTAAATTTGAAGGCTTAGGGCAAAAAGTATTTTTTAAACATAATTTCTGAAAAGTTTATTTTTTCTTAATATTTTCGGAGAAAAAATAAATTTTGTTATCTTCGAATATCCATTTCATGTAAGGATTCACTATAATAATGCGGTTTTTTGCGTAATTTTTCGGATATAGTAATATAGATTCATCCATGTTAGACAAAACGATGGCAAAATTAGTCAATCATTCGCAGACTTTTAGATTTTTCTAAAATTTATATTTTTGTAGATATTAGGCAAAATAAAAAAATTAAAATGTTTGCAATTCTGATATTCATACTAAAAAAATTGGAAGTGTAAATTATTGTTAAAATTAAACTATATGTATACTTTAAAAATTCAAAATATGAAGTTAATATAAAATCAAACGGGTTTCAATTTAAATTCCGTTAAAATAAAAATTAAAAAGTACAATTTCTTTTTAAGTATTTCTACAATTCGACACGGTAAATAGAAGTAAACTTTGGGAAGTCCTTAAAGAGTATGGAGTGAATGGAGGGCTCCTACAAGCAATAAAAGCAATATATACAGGTAGTAAAGCGAGTGTAAGGGTAAATGGGAAAAGAGTGAATGGTTCGATATTATGCAAGGCGTGAAACAAGGATGCATTATGTCCTCGTGGCTTTTTATCATATTCATGGATAAGTGTCTTAGAACTGCCCTCTTCGACGAAAAAGGTGTAGATCTCGAAACCGTCAAGGTACGTGGGTTGGCTTTCGCGGATGACAAGATTGTTATGGCAGAATCAGTCGAAGACTTGCAAAGAATGTTGAATAAACTTAATACAAGCATGAAGAACATGGACCTCAAAATTAACGTGAATAAAACGAAAGTCATAGTGCTTGAGGGAAAAAGTGAGAAAACAATATGCAACATAGTCCTAAATAATGAGAAATTAGAACAAGTTGACAAGTACGTATATCTAGGTAGTCTATTCACTAACGACGGAAAAATAGATGGGGAATTAGATAGGCACATAAATAAGGGTAAGCAGGTTATCGGTAGAGCAGGGTCCATCCTCACAAATAAAAACATATCAAAAAAAGCTAAAATGGCAATCGATCGGCATGAAACCTCTGCGCATAATATGCGGGAAAACACTGATGGACAAAGTACGAAACAAGACAATCCTCAAAGAATGTGGTACAGGAGAGACACTAGTTGACATATGGGAAAGAAATCAGCTAAGGTGGTTCGGACATCTTGAAAAAATGAAAGATGAACGACTGACCAAGCAAGTGTATAAAGGTAAAGTAAATGGCAAAATGCCCAGAGGTAGACCGCCGAAAGAATGGTTAGAATCTGTGAATGAGATACTAATACGAAGAGACATAAGGAGCCATAGAAATACAAGAGCCTGCATGAAAAAATTGAATGGACGTGAATGAAGCTAGAGTAATATGCCAGGACAGAAATATGTGGCGACAAATAGTTTATAAACAGAGTGACAATAGAGTGAATGATGCCTGAAACAAAGACCTTGGATTCTAATGGGCCCAAGTGGGGAACCATACATAATAATTTTGTGAGGCTCCTCATTTGGGGTGATCGCTAGAGAGATTGATCAGCAACCTGGGTCGGAGCAGTGTTGCGGAGTGAACGTGTCATTTATGTAAATAACACAAGAACTCCAGATCAATCTAAAACATCTATACATAACACCTACATACCCATCCACCCTATACCCATATACCGATCAACCTCATACCTATATACATATTTCACTACTTTCCAACCGAACAAGTCACGCCTACCCCGGAAGGGAAAAGGCTTAATGGTATAATAATAATAAAATAAAATAAAAAGTAGTGGCATATCACCATAATTCAATAAATTTATATTTATTGAATTCTAAATAGCTTCTCAACCAAAAACAGTTTTTTCTCAAAAGAAGCTTTAATTACTTCATTTGTTGTTCTCGATTTTTTATTCATAATAGAAAAAGTTGAAGTTGTATGACTTACAAAATTTGTTTAAAAATATTTATGGTTGTTTCACAAAAACATACTTTTAATTCAAGAAGAATATTTTTCGAAAATTTTCGAGGAGCATGATGTACATTGGCAACAAAAATTATGGATTTATTCCTGTTAGTTGCAGTTGCAGTAAAATTAGCACATCTATCATACATTTTCAAATATTCCTAAAATTTATATTTTTGGGCATCTTTGACAAAAAAAAATATAAAAGAAAAAAATATGATTTCTTCAGGTTTATGTCATGTATTATTATTCTGATGCTTGATATTTACACTGGAAAAATTAAAAATGTGAATTTTATTGAGATTAAATTAGGTATCTACTATATTTTGAAAACTCAAAAGATAAACTTAATATGCAATTTCACTGGTTTTAAATTCATATTCGGTTGAAATAAAATGAAAAAGTTAATATTATTCTTGAATATTTATTAAAAGTTTTGAGAAGATAACAAGAAATTGAGTTAAATTCCATTTTAAAAATGGAAACTTGAACATTTTTTCACGTATATCCATTACAAGAAAAAAATGAAATGAAGACTCCAAGTATTTTTAATCATAAACTAGCACTTTATGTCATTCATTTGTTAATATCAAGATAAAAAATATTTCTAAATTAACCTTCTGGATATTGTTTCTGAAGTGTGTCTTCACTGATATCACGAAGGCTTACATAAGTATAGATAGTTATGAAAACACGGGATCGTTTATAAAAAAAAATAAAAAATATGTTAACTTTGTTGTTGAATACAAAATTATTGGAAAAAAATATAGAAAATCGGCTTGCATGAATCTCTTTAAAATTACATAATCTTTTATTTTAAGAAAGCTCAAATCGAGTCAAAATTTTAAGCTCTACACTAATTTGTCCAGAAAAACTTGTTCTGCCCCACTGTGCGTCCGTCCGTCCTACCATTATCCCGGGAGGAAAAGTAAGGAATGTGATGGGAATTGAGGAGTAAGTAGAGGGGAAGTAGTGCAAATGAAGGGAATCGTGGAGAGGGGATTAAAGGAAGTGAAGGGAAGAGTGGGGAGAGGAAGTGATGAGAAAGAAAGAAGGTAGTGTGGGGAGTTGGGAAATAGTGAAATAAGGGGAGATAGGGGAAAAAAGGGAAAATAAGGAGAAGTGATGGGCTGGAGAGGAGATGAGGGGACGTGAAGGAGCAAGTGAGCCGACGGTTACTAGGTAAATGAGGGTGAGTAGAGGAGGGTAGATAAGAAAGGGAAGTAAGGAGAAAGGAAGTTAGTATAAGGGAAGTAGGCAAGGGAGAAGTAGGAAAAGTGCGATGAGAGGAATCATGGATGAGAAGGGGAGTAGGTGAAAGGAGGTGGAGTAGGTGAAAGAAAGGATGAGAGGAAGAGATTTGATCGACTAAATTAACGTCTTAACAGGCTGCGAGACCCTTTTATTCACTCATTTTATTTGTGAATAATTAAAAAAAATGTGAACCTTTTTTGGAAGGTTCTTCATAATGTGATAGGAGAGTAGTCTCTGCATGACTTCTGCATCTTTCATCTGATGACAGGCAATACTTTTTGAGAAGATTCGAAATTACGATGCCCATCACGGTATTCATAATTCCCACACTGACTGTAACACGAATATCCACTTCGCAAACCTTGCGACGTGATCCCAGCACCCTTATAAAGCCGAAGGTATGTCGTTTGAACCAGTTCCTCGTTGGTGTGCTTGGTTCGTTCAATTATGTGCGCACGTACGTAGATATACGTACGATATGTTCGCCTTTGTCATTCTCTTCTATTACATACTCACTACCCCTATCTGTACATATCAGTGTCGGGACAGGAAAAAGGAAACCAGTTCTTTCCTCCATTATTTTCCAAGGCTCTCAAGTGTTCTTGGCGTTGAGCTTTTCTGCGAAAGACAGGGTAAGATTCGAAAGAAGAAGACAAAAATCGCAAGAAACGATAATTGGTTTGCATGGTGTAATTGATTCGATTACGCGAAATTCTATATTGAATCTGTCAAGACTGCGTCGTTGAATTCACTACAGAAAGGTCTAGACAGCGGACAGAAACTGAGGAAATTACGTAATTTCCCGTTTTCCACAAACATTCTCGGACCGTTCTGGTGAACGTTCTTGACACGAAAAGCCCAATGGCTTTCATATTTTGCATCTGACAGCTGCCTGCCCTGTTTTTGAAGAACACCGTTAACTCAAAAACAAGATCGGAAAATGAATATTTCATATCAGTGAAATCGTGAAAGAAAGATACACTCAATTATGAAAACCAGATTGGAAAATTAGTAATACTATGAATAAAAATTAACGTTAACAACAAGTCGGTCCGAAAAATTTAGTTACCTCAAGTATTGTACAGATTATGGTGAAAATCTTAACAGAAAAAAAAAAATAAAAATATGAGTCTATTTACGTATATTGCAGATAAATGTTTTTCTATACTGATACAGAGATTCGAAATTTTCAGTCAATTAGCCATTATTTCTTGACGAAAGACTAGTGAATGGTTCAAAAGTACCGTTCGATCATTGCAGGATACTCAACTTTGGATAGCTGCTAGTCCCTCAAAATAAATGGTTAAAATCTGCAAAAAATAGATGAATTTCTTGGATCCTTTCAGTGCAGAAAATTGATAAAATACTGCATCTCCAAAGTAGCTGAAAGAAGTAAACAGAAACTATTTCAACAGCTCCGCCTGGTCTCACTATTGACCTCTAAAATCGATTTTCAAATTAACTTCTGGCCCAATATTCAAAATATAAAAACTATTCCAAGATATATAGGAGTGGTAATTTTTATAAATTTGTAATAAGTTATTGTAAACTGTAACAAATGTATCTCAATAAATAATATTAATTTATAAAAACGCTAAAAGAAGGAAAAATGCATTGAATGTAAGATAGTGTCTCTAAAAATGTTTAAGTAAAATTTTACAAATATGACCATAACTTTTCGATGAAGTTTCCTGACTGAGGGTTGACATCATAACATCACCCTAAAAACACTTCTGAATTACAACCTATCCGAATTCACCACGAATTCACTGTTGTTGTTCTAGCATACCCTTGAACATCCCCTTGAAAGCCACATAATCAGATTCGTTTCTGTAAAGGTGGAAGTTATTGCCTCTCTAATTTTTAGAAGTTTTTAATTATAAAAATGTAGGACAAAGTAGCAGATGAAGGTTTTGCCGATACTGATACACAGTTTAGAAATTTTCAATCAATTAACAATAATTTTCTAATAAGTGAATGTTTAAAAGGTATCATAATCTCACAATCATTTTAGAATGCTCGACTTCTAATGGCTAATAGTCCATGAAAATATTTTTATTTGAATTTGCAAAATTTTATGAATTTCTTTGATCTTTTCATAATGGTAAATTTTAGAGTCAGGAACAAAAATTTGTTATTGAAATAATAACAAAAGAGTAGGCAAAAGAGAAGCAAATCGCACATTTTTGGCTTCAGAAAATTGTGCATTTAGTGTTAATGAGAAAAAAATAAAAAAACCTTCCTATGCTTATTGCTTAATATCTAAATATCTCTCTTAATATCTTGCATTTGATGCGCAAGGATGTGTGGAAATAAAACGCGTTTGATAAAAAATGTTATTTGTCATATACAAATCAACATATACAATAATAAACATTGTGGATTGTTCATTTTAAAGTAATAGTTTGGCGATAAAATTACTTGCTTTTGTTGAAACGGTGATACACTGCATCATGATACTATCTATTAATTTTATAAAAAAATTATTCACAATTTAATCTTCAGTGATATTTAGTTATTTGTTTATAAAATGAACACATAATATTACATGATGAATGTTTATTACAAAGCATCACGAGTGGCATCATTTAACAATAATAAAGTAGAAAACAGATTTTCTTTACTTTCAAAAATACATACTGGGCATTTATTTATGAAACGAACAGCTAATATTGAATAAAAAGTTTGGATTTTAGTAGACATAATTGGAAACTTAAATTGCGTAGAAGTGAAAAAATTGTTGCTCTATTTATAAGATCCAGAATGTGTATTTACATATACAATTTGTATTTTGAACTCAAGAAATAATATTAAAAACCTATTTTCACGATTAACTACGGCTTCTTGATAAAAGCCAGTCATTTCATTTCGAAATTATTCCTTTGAGAATGAACAATCCATCATGTTCACAATTTAATATGACATTTTGTTTTTAACGAATTCGAAAATTCAAAAATCGCTTGCACATATTAATTATGAATTTGAATCTAATTTAAAAAAATCTAATATTGGTTACGAATTGCGTTCTAAAAGTTATTTTGAAATTTTTTGTTTGGTCTACTGTGCCGGGCATTTCGCGTGGATAAGGGGACGGCGCAGCCGTACAAAAAAATGAATATCTCCGAAAGTCACGGTAATATTGAACAAAAAAATTAAAAAAACTTGCTTTGAGTGAAAAATTGGCTTGAAAAAATATTAACTCTTCATTGTAAATTTATTTGTTCCACAATTGTACTAAAAAGGCATATAAATTATACGATATGAATCCCTGAATTTTTGAAATTTCAAAATATCATTTTGTAGACGTTCAGAAAATGCATTAAACCAGATGAAAATGTTTGAAACGCTCATTTATTCCAATATACTGTTTCGATAAGAATGTATATATTTGTTTATGAATTTATAAAAAAATCTGCTATATTCGAAAAATTATCAACTCATCTCTCAAATCTATGCAGAATGTTTCTAAAATATTGGAAATATTGTGTTATCCGATCAGCATACTCCTTGATTTTTTATATTATTTTTTGCAGAAATTCTTTAGCTCACGTAATTTTGAAACATTTTTAAACTGGCAAAGTGTTCCATATTATGGAGAATTTTTTTCTTTCTAGACATTTTATTACAAAATAATAAGATTGGAAGAAATTTCTATCTTACTTACATACTGCGTACTTACACTTACTTTGTTGAAAAATCGATGTTGAAAGAATACATCATAATTTCCAATGAAATTCTGAAAATTGACAAATAAAATTATATAAAATTTATGTGAATGAATTTTTCTGGAACAAACAAAATTCTAAAAAGATGACGTTCACTCGACAGGACTGAATATACATATAATTACTTTGAGCAGTGAAAACCTTCTTGTTCGCTTAAATTTATAAAAAATGAACTGTTAACACGAAAACTTTTTTATCTATTCATTAAAAATTCATATTTATATTTGAAAATATTTTAATATCCTTTGAAACAATCTCCAAACTTGATAGTGTATCAATATTATACAGAGGACAGAGGACAGAAGGCCTTCTGGTAAAATATTATTAACATATTAAACTTTGGTGTCAATATAGGTACAGGGTGTATAATAATTTTCTGTGGTAAATATATGACCAGACTGCAGCGCAATGAATACTAATAGGTACTTTCATGCATAATGGACAAACTTTAAATTTTCCATCTCACCCCACATTAAGCTAAATATCAGCGATCCATGATTCCGTATTTAATTTAAACTCTCTTTGACATATTAACAAGCAACTAAATTTAGAAAAATTGATATAATAGGATGAATTTGAAAAGGGGGAAATAATAATAGAATCAACAATATTAAGTAAATTAGACAAATGAATTATATGAATCGCATTTTTCAAATATTATGCTTCAAGAAATGTATAATTCTTCTGCGTTTCTGAGAAAATTTTTATTATATAGTTCAATAAAAGGACAAAAATATCACAATAAAAGGTCAATATCATATCGTTTACGACTCACTCATTTTACAATACGATATTCTATGATAATAAATAATATTATATGTTATATCAAATATGATATGAATATTCAATTAATAAATATAATAAGTGGATAATGAAAAGATAACATAAGAAATATAACAATATCATGATACAATTAAATTTAATGCAAAGGTACTCTGCGACTTTTCATTTTACACGTAAGTATATTGAATGAAAATGTGTTACGAGAACGAGAGATGTTAATGTACGCTAACGACGTCATATGAAAAAATTTATATTTTGCAGTACAATATTCATCAATAATATGCAAAAATATAAATTAAATTTTGCTTTCGAGAACAAGTTCCACAAAAAAGAAGAAAAATCCGTAACTTCCTCGCTTTAATCCCTGTTTCGAAACATGTAGAACATGATATAAAATTGAAATTATTTTCAAAAGTACTAAATATCCATAATGAAAATTATTAATATTCGTGGGAGCGAATCGCCGTTGAGCATAAAAAAGCCGTCAAGTATTATTATTGGGAATAATCATGTATTTTGAACCTTTTTTGGATTGTCGGCGAAATTCTCAAACGATTTTAATGAAATTTAAAGCAGGTTTTTCGGGTTTCAATCGTTTGCATACTTTTTTTCACACTATTGAAACCCTAAAAACCTGCTTTAAATTTATTATTTATTATTATTATAAATCTCTCGGGTATAACTACATGAATTTGTGAAGTCAAAGTTGGCCAAGTTATTGAGAAAAATATTCATATTAAAATATATAAAGAACCTTTTCTTAAAAATTACACAACAGAAATTTTTAAAATGAATTTCAGAAAGCCCTTTTAGACATTATAAAGCTTACCGGGATCCAGTATTGTGAGAAAAATTATTTTAATGAAAAATGCTGGGTATAAGATATTGATAGTATAACATAATCACTTTTAGTGACTTTTTAAATTAAATTAATTTTAGTCACTTTTTCATGATAAAGTAACTATATTCACCTTTTGGAATTAAAAAATCACTTTAGTCACTTTTCTTTGACTAAAGTAACCCATGGATTAACCACTATTAAATTCAAGTCTATACCTATTTCTGAATTATCTTGAAATCTTTTGAAATACTTTTTAAAGATTTTCCAAACATTTTAATCATTTTAAGGGATTTAGGCAAATTTGCATACAACCGTAAAGAATTCCCTAGAATTTTGGAAGATGTGAAAGGATTTTGCAGGACCTTTAATATTTTTTGATATTTTCGATAATTCCGAGGGATTCTATAAGATTTTCCAGAATTTCAGTGATTTTAATGGATCTCGAAAGCGTCAAAGGTATATTAATAAATTTGCCAAGATTTCAGAAAATATCATCATACTTTATGGAATTTCACGGGACATTATGATATTTTCATAAATTTAAAAAAAATGTATTCACAAGAAGTGAGAGACTTCATGAGGTTTCAACGATTTGAAGAAATTTTCAAGTATTTTTTGTGAATTTATTTGAATTCATTTGGAGTTCACCCTGCATTTTCATTTATTCATCCTGAAGTCTTTTAAGTTCCTTTAAGTTCTTTAGAATTATCTTAAATTTTTGGAATTCACTTTAATTCTCAAATTAAATTTCAATCCAATTTTACTGAAATTGATTAAATGTCTTGAATTCTTTTCAATTTATTCGAACTCTTTTAACCCTTTTTAAATTTGAAAAAAAATATACAGGGTGACTCATTTTTATCTATAATCCCAAATATCTTCTAAACTATCTCAGCAACATGAAAAACGTTTCATACAAAAGTTGACCAAGACATATGGGGCCATTTAACTGTACTATTGATTTTGACCTTGACGTCAATTTTCAAGGTCATCACAAGGTTAAGGCGATTTAAAAAAATGGAAATTCCTATTTTTGACTGCAGATTTGAATAGAGCGGTAAATTTTACGTCAAAAATGTACCATGGTAATTTTGTCTTTGTGATCTTGAAGAGGACAAAAAACAAGGTCAAATGGGCAAGAACGATCAGATGCCCTTTTTCTGAATTTACTGGTTTTCTGGGCAATCTCAACGTTGAAGGTGCCTGCAACAAGTACAAGATAAGTTGCACAAATTTCGGCGACCTTGACTAAATTGACCTTCAAGTGTATTTTCCAGGTTTATGTGGGTCAATGTAATTTTTTTAAATCAAAAAGTTGCTGTTTTTTTAACAAAAGTTTGATTTACTTTTAGCATTACCCAGGAACAACGACGTCAAGCACCCAAAAGGGAAGAGAATTTACTACGTCCACGTTGTTGTTCCAGTCAAAAATAGGGATTTCTTTTTTTAAAGAATCGTCTTAACCTTTAAGTGACCTTGAGAATTGGCCTGAAGGTCGTGATTCAGAAAAATGGTATCTGATAGTTTTTTTTACATTTGACCTTGTTTTTCGACCTCTTCGAGATCACAAAAACAAAATTTCCATAGTAAATTTTTGACGTAAAATTCTCCGCTCTATTCAAATCTGCAGTCAAAAATAGGGGTTTCCATTTAAAAAAATCGTCGTGACCTTGAAATGACCTTGAAAATTGACGTCAAGGTCAAAATCAATGGTACCGTGAATGGTCTCCATTTTAAGATACTTTATATATTATATATAACTTTTATATATTATATATAACTAAGTTATAACTTTAAGATGAAGAAGATCTTTTTTTTTAATTGCTCCCCTAGCATCCTCTAACTTCTTCATCCACTCTTCCCCCAAACCATCCTCCCCTAAAATCCTTACCACATTCTCTTGCCAGCTTCCTTTATCTTCCATTCCTCTCCTACATCCTTCCCATACATGCTCCCATGTTTCCTCTTCCCATTCACAGAATCTGCACTTCCTGTTATCATCAACTTTTGCATGAACCGTTTTTTATGTTGATGGGGTAGTTTAGAAGATATTTGGATTATAGATTAAAATGGGTCATCCTGTATATTAATACATATTAGGTCCTTTTCGTTACATACTATTTGGTTAGAAATTCGTCACTGTTGTTCACTTCTTTAGTTGAGAATAGGTAATTTTTGACTTTTTCGTTTTTCGAAAGTAAATTAGGCTATAGCTAAGAATAATAAATTTAAATTTAAAATTGTTTTGTTTCCATGAATATTAATGGCCAGGAAAAAATATTATTCAAGAAAAAATCAAGGAAAAGTCTATGAAGCCTACATTAAATTAGATTCTTATTTCGTTATTTTTCCCCATAGTTAGATCTTGTTATTTAACAAAGTCATATAGTTGTACTTGATACATATTTCGCATCGCAGATATTTTTCGTGGGACTTCCTTTTCCTGAAAAGGAGTGTAACTGAAAAAGTCCCGTGCAGAAATTTCAGCGTGGCGCAGGTCGGGCCCCGATCTGGCAGAATGTGGGCCCAGTCGGGCAATCCTACCAGTGCCAGATTCGAAATGAAACGCCTAACCTGATCAGGTCCAGACTGGGGCATCCAGAAGGACGGTCGGATCTGGCCCAGACCAGCCCCCTCTTATTTTTATATTCTTAACCATACAATTATTTTTTCATAAATCCAATTAAATCTATTTAGATAATTTGGGCCTATTCCTGTTTCGAATTCAAATCTTTGTTGAAAGTGAAAAATTGGCTAATCTCAATAGTTTTTGCGTAAAACCTTTTTTTTATTCTTAACATGAGCATTAAAAAAACGTTTGACACAAAAACTATTGAAATTAGCCACTTTTTCACTCCGAAATCAGATTTGATTCAAAACAGGAATAGGCCCTAAGTATCTGAACAAAACTTACTCAGGTATTTATGCAGTAAAATAAGGCAATTCAATTTTGAGGTTAGGTCCTGATTCCAAGGCACTTAATAACACACGTCACTGTAAATAATTTTTTTTTTCCTTCAAATAAGGTTTTTTTTACAAAATATTTGAAGTTTGGTACCTGTTTCTACGTTACTAGAAACCCCACATATATCAATAGGATTTTATTTATTTTGTATGACATTAAAATTTGAGATAGGATTTTCTTCGACTTGTTGGAGGTTTACGGGTTCCATTTCAACTTCTGCATTTGCTTGAATCGGAGCTTCAATCCTTTCCTCATTAGAAACTTCCAATCCCTCTTCGTCTTCATCGTCAGTTATCTGTAATTACATGTTATTTAGTGAAAGTTATTAGTAAAACAGACTTGGAGTAGATTACCTATTTTTTGTTTCCACCATTTCTATCTTGTAAACCTAAAACATTCTGACGATCATCGAGAAAAATTACGTAAGACAATAAAGCCAAGTGGAATCACAAACATAACCTCTGCAAACGTTCCTACGTTTAAGTCAATGTTTATACAGTTTTCTTAACTTATTATTTTCAATTTATTTGGAGGTTAAGTTTGCTTGACAGATTATAATGAATCTACTTACCATCATCTTCATTGCGTAAGTAGGAAATGGTAGCAATTATGTTTCCGTACCCGTAAGGTACTTTTAGTTCTTGGCATTATGCCAAAATAAATAATATTTTTATTATTTTTGATATCACATCACACTTAAAACCGAGGCGTATTGTATGAAATATAAAACAAAACTTCGGATATCGGGCGGTCAGCGCAGCAGATGGCGCTGCAACTTCCAGCTGGTATTTTCTCGATATGTGGTTCCGACCCGAGCCACAAGAGTAGCCATGCGAAAGTCACAATGTGGCAAACCCGATCGGGGCCACGTCGGAAATCGGGACCAAATTGGGCAATTTCTGCACGGGGTTTGTTGTAATTTGAAGTTTTTATCCGAATATGAGTTTCTTAATTCGAATCGCTTTTGGGATTAAAAAGTATATTTTAGAACACGTAGCCGTCACAAATATTTATATGAGCATAGCAATTTAACAAAATGTTCTTAACGGTAGGGACTGTCTTAGGAATATAAATTGTCCAAAATAGTCCTTTTAATATCCATACAAAGAAAAAGGCCTCGATAAAAGTGAATACAGAAGTTTTTATTGTGACCCAACATGGGGAGTGAGTAGTTAAAGTTCGATCGAATAGATATCAGAGTTCCTGAATTACTGCGGCCGCGGAAACCGGCGACACGGTACCGGCTGACACAAATTTGATTTCCATTGGACCCGACTGACTTCTTTGCCATCGGCGCGAGTTTTGTGTGGCACCACGTGTGTCACGTAAAATAAATTCAATTTCCGCCACCCGACAAAATAAAGCGCCGATAGTTTCCGGTTCGTGAGATCGATAATAAAAATAAATTTTATAACAAATAGCTTTACTTTTTTAATCATAAACAAATTTCGCGCGGAACTAAATTTATTATTTAGAGTCACAAATACAATGTTGCTTCATGATTAATCCATTATTCCAGTAGAACCAGTAAAAAAAGCGCTACGCGTGCTTATAAGGTTAGGGTCAGAGTGGTGAGAAAAATAAAGTTCGAATTTCTTTTGGGATAATGACTCATTTAGTGAGTTTCCGGAAAAAATGCGTTTTTTTTTTGCTCAGACAACGTTTAGGGGTTCCAACTATCCCGTTAATTTTATTATTGAAAATACATTGGCTTAAAGTGAAGATCATACACCCCCGTTTTTGTCAAATTTTCACGTTTTGAGACCCTCTCAAACCGAAAAACAGATTTTTACGAATGTGACTGATTGTGTGTCTGTCTCTATGTCTGTATGATTGTAGTGTGAGCACGACAACTTTTGAAAAAATTAATCTTCCAGAATGACCTTTGGTACACTCTTCAAGATTTGAAAATTCTATGTACGACAATTCGTAGATCTCGGAAATCTGAAAGATCAATCATCACAACTTTTTCTAATGGAATGAAAATGATCAGAGTTATAGCATTTTCAAAAATCGAAAAAAAACGAAAATGCAAATTTCAAGCCGAACAACGTATGATACGGAAAAAAATTCGAGAGAAGAGCAACCTTGCTTTTTGGAAGACCTGCAAGATAAGCATAATAATTTTTGAATTTCTTTGAAAAATGGAAAATTGAGATTTTCATTCGCACAAAAATTAATGAAAAATCAATAATTTCATTTTGCGGCCAAACTATGCAAGATGTGGAGAGAGACAAAGAGACTAAAATTGTGCTCCCAAAAAAGATGTACCAACTTGTTATCAATTACTTTCAATCGACAATAGTTCTTCTTTATTCATAATGTGTCCCCTAAGGGTTTACATGACTTCCATTTCTTACAACACTTCCTTCTACATGTTTGATAAAATCTTATCCTTACTATTTACAATTATTTACACCTATTTACATAAATTCTTATATCTAACGCCTTGAATCTAATTTCGACGATAGCGCAATTCGGGACTTGTTAGCGAACGAGTGATCGAAAGCGAGAGTGCAAGCGAGAGAGAGAGAGAGAGCGGTAACGCAAACGCATCTTAATTTACTTATTCTATTACATAATCATAACTTACAAATCTTTACGCTTCTAATTTATTTTTGGTCGACTTCCGTTTCCTTTTTCTTTCACTTCTCTTTTACCTCCATTTTGCCATTTTTTGCATCCATTCTTTCATTTCTTTTTCAATTGCTCCCCTAGCCTCCTCTAACTCCTTCATACACTCTTCCCCCAAACCATCCTCCCCTAAAATCCTTACCACATTCTCTTGCCAGCTTCCTTTATTTTCCATTCCTCTCCTACATCCTTCCCTTACATGTTCCCATGTTTCCTCTTCCCATTCACAGATTCTGCACTTCCTGTTATCATTCTTTTCCCAATACATACTTGCCCTTACCTCGTTTCCCAATCTAAGTCTTGCTATTCTTGTCCATCTTTTCTCTCCCCATCCCTTTTCTAAATACTTTGGTAATCCTTCCTTTTTTATCATCTTATACCATATATTATATTTTGATTCCTCAATCATCCCCCATCTTTCTATTAATTGTCTTCCTCTCTCTCTTTTTTCCATTTCTTCATAGTTGACTCCAGTCCCGTCTTCTATATCTCTAGCCTTAAAGAACTCCCTCCTTTCTTCCTCCCATCTCGTTAACTCAATCGCCCTCCCTCTCCTTTCTTCTACCTCCATCAAACACTTTTTCGCTAACTCCCCTCCCTTACCCTCCCTCAGCTTCGCCTCAAAATTCCATGCCCTCTTTCCCGCTCTAGTACTTCATTTATCCCTTTGCGCTTCTTCTCTCACCATATATCCCGGCGTCCTCCAGTCTACCCCTAGCGTCCACCTTATATACCTTTCTTGTAAACTTTCAATCTCTTTCCTTTCTTTCCATCCCGATATCTCTGCTCCATAACCTAATACCGGCCATACCAGCGTATCAAATAACCACATTCTCCTTCTCCAATTCTTTAAAAATCTTCTTTTTCCTATTCCCCATATCTGTTTCATTACCCCTGCTGCTTTTTTCATCCTTTCTCTTATATGAGCTCTATGATCTCCATTTGCTTGCAAGGTATATCCCAAATACTTAAACTCTTTTACTTCTTCTAATTTTTTCCCCTTCCATCTCCCCATCCATTCTATCTTTCTTCCCCCTCCTTTTCTAAACCTCATTATCTTTGTCTTTTCTACATTTAAATTCAACTGTTTTCCATCTAAGCATTTCTCTAATCCGGTAATTAAGCCCGCCATTCCTTCTTCATCCTCTGCCATCAACACTATATCGTCAGCGTATGCCAGTGTATATATCTTTTCGTTCCCTATCCTAGCTCCTCCCTACCCTTTTCTCTTCATTTCTTCTTCCAAGTCTGATATTAATATATTAAATAAAAGTGGGCTCAGAGGACATCCTTGCCTTACTCTCACCAGTCAGAAACTATCTCCCACTTGCTCTCCTACCTTTACCTTGCTTTTCGTCTCTCTAAAAATTTCCGATACTCTCTTTATTAATCCCTCTCTTATCCCCTTTTTCACCATAACTTTTTCTATCTCGACTCTATCCAATGAGTCGAACGCCGCCTTTAAGTCCACGAATATTGCAATCATTGTCCCTTTCTCCCTTTTAATCCTTTTATTTATCAGATAATTCAGAACATATATGTTGTCCATAACCCCCATTCCTTTTCTAAAACCTGTCTGATTCGGTGGCTCTATCTTTTTGTCCCCAACTTCTTTCTTCAATCTCTCCGAAAAAATCAATACCAGGTGCCTTTCCATCTTTCATTATTCCTAACACTTTGCCTATTTCTTCCCTTGTTATTTCTCCTTCCTCATCTCTTTCTCTACCATATTTCGCTTCTTTCCTAACTTTTCTCTCTACACCTCCTAGCAAATCCATAAAATATTTTTTCCATTCTACCATTTCAATATCCTAATTCACTCTTTTTCTTCTTTTTCTCTCTCTATTTACTACCTTCCAAACCTCTTCTTCCGTCCTAGCCTTCTCCACCTCTTCCTCAAACCTTTATTCTCCTCCTCTTTCTTTTGATCACACAACTCAGTATACTCCTTCTTTTTTCTCGTATATTCTTCTCCACTACTTTTTTCTTTTCTCCATTTTCTTAATTCCTTTCTGACCTCCTTCTTTTTCTGTTTACATTACTCATCCCATCCACTACTATTCCCTCCTTTATTATCTTCTCATCTGCTTGTGCACTCTAATCCACTCTTTATTTCTCCTATAATTATTTCTATCTCCTCGTCCACATTTCCCTCTCCCATGTTGATATTTTTGACCTTTTCTTTAAACTATTCTCTTCCTTCCATTGACCAATCCCCTTTTCCTGCTCCTTTTACCTTTGCCCAAAAAAAAGTTACAAAATTTACGGTCATTTTTTCCGATAGGATACGTAGTTTTTGTTTGAATTGTGGAAAATAACATGAAAAACAAAGAAATTATTTTTTAGGCAAACAACGCAAGATCCAAAAAAAATTGAAGGAAAAAAGTCGTTCACCTTAAAAATATATATAAGTTGTCAATCATGTTTGGTGTAACGCGTGTTTTTCGTTTCAACTGATTAGAATAAAATTAAATATGAAAAATTAAAATTTTTGGATAAACGACACAAGCTAAGAAGAAATATGAATAGACAAAAATTGTGCACAGAAAAATATCTGCATATTTTTTATAGATCACTATTTGACAGGACGCGTAGTTTTTGTTTTAATTGTGAAAAATAACATGAAGAAAAAATTTAATTTGTGGAATAACAATGCAAGATTCGACAAAAAATTGATGGATAAAAGTTGTTCACCCTAAAAAGATCTATTGATTATTCACCAATCACTTTTTTGATAGAACGCGTAGTTTCTGTTTTATAAATAAAAAACAACATTGAAGATGAAAAATAAAATTTCTTGGACAAAGAGCACAAACTATGAAAAAAGATAAATAGCAAAAAGTGAACATGAATCTACAGATAAATACATTGAATTGCAACCGAAATTGCAGGAACGTACAACTTTCTTCTATTATTGAGACGAATTTTATACTTATTTTGTATTCTTGGTACATTGTTGTATTTTATTGTAGTTTTAATTCTTTACAAGAGTCTACAGTAATTTACAAGTTTTGCAGCCAAAAGGTTATTCTTTTTCGAACCAGGATGACAAATACTTAAAATATTTCAATGATATCATTTTGAATTAGGATGTGTACATGATCGCTATTACAAAAAGCTTCTATGTTCAAACTTTAAAGCAATAGTAAGATATTAAAAGTTAATAATGAATAATTGTTATTAAAAAAAAAACCAAAAACCTTACGTTTGAAGTTTTTTTTTTTCAAATATATACATATCGATTGGACACCATATATGTCATTTAAAATTATGTCATTGAAATGTTCTCAATATTTGTCATCCAAGGTGCTATTAACAACTTCTTGACTGAAAATAAAAATCGAACAGTTAAGCAACAATTGATCACTATCATTGAAATTCAAAGATTCGAGCTCTTGAAGATAAAAATTTTTTCGTTTGAAGTTATAAAAACTGAATCGCAAATTGAAATACTCAAAGTGGAGTACTTTTGAATGTTAAACTTTTAAAATTAAAGTTAAAAAAAATGTTGCTTTAAACGCTCAATGATTTTCGCGTATAAAATAAAAGCTTTTATGACTTCAATTGAAAATTTCTCAATTAAAAGCCGTTAAACTGCAAAATTCAAAATTTCAACTCCAATACATTGCAGTTACATTATTTAAAAAATAAATTTATGAATTTCCAAAATTATATAATTTAAACAATCTCAAGCTAGAAAAATTAATCTATAGATCAAAATTTGTTTTAAAATCTTTTTGAATATTCTCTTAAACATTTGTTTGAAAAAATCATTTTCAAATTTTCCAGGAATCTAATAATAACTTTATCATCTAGGAACTCAAATTTTCCCTACAATTTTTGGAAATTTCTGCAAAAGTGAAAAAAAAATACTTTAAAATCAACCAGATTCTTTTTTGAAAATTTTGGAGATCTTACTAAGTATTCTTTTAAAATTAATTTTCCAACAAAAACAATTATTGTTAGTTTTCATATAAATTTTGATAAGAATGTTTTATTCATTTGAAGCCTTTCAAAATGTGAAAAAATGCTTATAAATTTTGTAATCCTTTTTTTTCAAATTGTAGTTTTCCCTAGAAACTTATATATTGCATATGATACAAAAATTGACAGTAAAGTGCAAGTCGAAACGTTGATGTGAATCCTAAAAGTATTGTTTATGAAAATTTATATTTTTTTGCCTAAATTTGTAAATTTCTACAATAAAATACCAGTACATAAAACATAATTTTGAGTATAGTTTCCCAATATTTCAACTCATGTGGAATTTTGTATTTTTTTGTAAACATTTGTAATTTTCTACAATAATTTACGTAAAATTAAAGTGTTTTAATGACGTCAAACACCCAAATTAAAAATGTAAAAGTCAGTAGTTTTCTGTAATACCTTAGACATTTTTACAAGAAAGAGAAAAAATATTAATAAAAAGTTATACAAATTTTCGAATTGTAGAAACTTGTACTTTATTGTTTATTTCTTTACTTATCTACAAGGAAATACAAGACAAAATTAGCTATTTATATTTAACTGTATTTAAAAAAAAAATTATACATTTTTTAAAAAAAATTACAGTTGTAGAAATGTTGTACTTTCTTGTGAAAATGTTTTTCACTAGGTTGTATGTGATTTTTAAATGAAAGAACAAGTAAATAATGAAATTTTATCTGATAAAAACCTCTAATTTTGAAAAGTGTTTGAAAGACGTCAGCTTTTTTAAATTCGATGTGTTTGGTCCGTTTTACGTAAAACTTCTGGAAAACAAAAAAGAAGTTCACAGATTCACAAGCAATCAAAAAAGAAATGATCCAGCATGAATCGTTCTAAAGTTATTAACGTCTTTAAGAGGTTTTCCAGCAAACAAAAGTTGAATCTTAATTTTTTTGAATAATATCTGGTCTTGTCTGAATTAAAATCGACTGAGTTATCTTCAAAACTAAAATAAAATTAATTCTGGCTTTTATAGAACATAAGTTATAGTCTCTTATAGCAAGCTGTATTTTGTAGAATTTTATTATAGATCGTATTTTTTATTTTAAACATATTTTTTATGTATTGCTTCAGTACCACAAAAAGCAGCCTGCTATAAGAGACTATAAATTCTGTTCTTTAAGGCGTTATAACTTCAGAACTATTTATGCTAGAACATTCTTCTTTTTATATTCTTGAGAAATTTGCAGAATTTTTTTTTGCTCTTTGGCAATTTCACGTGAAATGCACCAGAATGGTAGCATTCAAAAAAAAATTATGTCTTTCACACAATTTTCAAAATATAAACGGAAGGGGAAAGTCAATTAATATCAAACACGTAGGAACTTTTTTAAACGCAAAATTAAAGATCTTTATTAGAGTAAACTTTACTTATTACATAAATTATCACACAAATTGATGAAAAAACAACAAATGGAGAGTTATTTAAAAAAAGGCCGGAAGATTTTTTTTTATTCTTGGTGAAAATACTCAGGAAGCGTCCACAAAATATAATTTCTATAGTACAAAATTTAGCCTGCTCTTTTTGAGTGAAACTTGGTTCTAAGGAGTTGTGCTTTCATAATGTAGCAGTAATTTTTTAAGCAATTTCTGATTGTTCAAATGATTTTTTTTCCGCGGATTCAAAAAATTTACATATTCTCGGACTATCTTAACTATTTAATTCAAATCGAAAATGAACACAAACGATTAACCAATTAGTTCAATTGATTTGGAGAAAGTGAAAATTCGATCGGATTAAATGTTTATACAAGTGGAAATTGTATAAACATTTAGAGGTTATATATAGTGTACATAATAATTGAAAATCTCATCAAAGAAATGTGGATGCAATTTTTTGAATAAATTACGGAAAACTAAACTTTCCTGCCTTATTTCAGTTGAAAGTTACATTTGAAAATGAAATATTATTTATGTAATTAAAAATAAAGTAAATTTGAAGTGTTTATCTTCTAATTCAACTAATAAGTTCTTACCATTCAGAGAAGGTGTAAATTTGGTCAAAAAAATTGTTCAAGCAAATAAAAATTGTTCAAGCAATGATATGTGTTAGTGGTAAATATGCCAGCCATGCCCGGATGCTACGAACTTCGTTAGAAGCTTCGCAAAAGAATGCAATTTTTTGCCATATTCCGGACAACAGTTACATTTACACAACACAAAATTGTCTGAACAATTAAAAACAATTTGAATCAATTGTACTGATTTTTATGTTGCGTAATAAGTTTATACCGTTATGAGGGTATCGATAATTTGCAGAAAAAAGTCAAAAAAGTATTGCCCAAACAAATAACATTTTTCTAAGCAATTGATAATAATGAATGAAAAATACAATAAAGTTTTCCATTTGTCCATTTAAAATGATCTGTGATCAAAAACAAACGCAAAAGTAATATTTACGAAAAAATAGATATGCATACGTTACATTTTGGGATGTGATTTAAAGAATTCCACATAATTTGCACTAGTTTTATTGAAATATATGCCTTACAGTCTCATATTGGTAAAAGTGGGATTTTTTTGGACCACCCTTATTAGGGTGACCGCCCAACCCCTCTATTTTCACATAAGAATAACATGGGGAGAACCCCGATACCTACAAATATGAGACTGGAAGGCATAATTTTCAATGGAACGAGTACAATTTACAGAAACCTCTTAAAAGTACTTCCTCGATGATGACATATGCATTGATTTTTTATCCCTCCCCCAGCCCAGCATGCCACAAAAACGACCCTCTAAATAAAGATACAATATTTTACGGTATATTGGTCATAAATGTTACTTTTGTTTAGTTTTTTTCACAGATCATTTTCAGTTGTCAAATTAGGATGTTTAATGTATTATTTTTAAACAACTTTTATTTGATTGAACAAAGACTTTTTTTTCAAATGGTATTTTATGTGATCATTACCCTTGCAGTGAAATAAACTACCAGTAATTAGGCAATATAAACAATCAGAAAGGTTGATTCACTTTTTTGTTAATTGTTTGAGTAACTTTTTTTTGTTTGAATATAACCTTTCACCACGATAAGCCGGAAAAATGTTACCATTATCCTCAGAACAACATAAATTAATTAGATAAAATGAAAAATCAGAAAGGTCGATTCAATTTGTTGTTAACTGTTGAAACAACCTTTTATTATTTGCATGCAATCTTTGACTAGAATGAGGCAGAAAAATTTAGTTTTTCGCAAATATGTTAACAAAATAAACATAATCTTAGTGTATCAGATATTTTTAACACTCCTAACAAAGTTTAAACAATGTCCATTTATTATAACTTTTTTACATATAATAATGTACCAAATTTACATCATACCTGAGTAACATGAACTAATTGATTCAAATCAAAGATCGACATGATCGATTTACTCTATTTTTAATTGTTTGAATAATTTTTTATTCTTGAAATATAACTTTTGACTAGAATCATATGGAAGAGTGCAGTTTATAGCCACTTTGTCGAAAAATTTCATTAGCTCCTTTTATTTTTAAACTTTTCATTACTTACCGAGCATTTCTTAACAATGTTAATTTTTTTTAATAAGTCTTTACAATAAAATATCACAAATTTTTACATTCTTTCAATACGCAATACTTTTTAGATATTTATTTCTTCATCAACACAGCCCTTGAAATATCTTTGAGAATTTTTACAGCTTAAGAGATTAACAAATAACAAACAGTCTTTTAATGTATCTACAATTTGTTTCAATTTTCCTTCTTTTTAATCCTGTAGAAAGTTACATTTCAACAACGAAAAATCATTTAATCAATTATCAATTAGGTAAATTGATCGTCTGGATTTTCATATTTACCTGCTTAGTTGCAATTATTCAGAGAAACTGCAAATTTCTGATATTTTGTCCGAAAAAAATTGTTCAAGCACATGAAAATTGTTTTAAAAAATGATGAGTAAGCAACGAGAAACGCCAATATAAGAACAGTTAATGAAATCTGTTTAAAAATTCGCAAAAAACTGAAAATGTCCTGCATTATTCTGGTCTAAGCTTACATTTTCACAATAAAAAATATTAAACAATCAACAATAATGTAAGTCCATCGCTTCGATGTTTGGTTTGAAGCAATAAGTTAATCTTACTTAAAAAGGTGGAAATCTTATATATATATATATATATATATATATATATATATATATATATTGTTGAAAATTTTTTAAAACAAATAGAAATTCAAAAAAATTAGATGGTTAGTTTCATTTATGTATTGAAAAGTTGCATAATTTTTTTAATTTGTATGATTTTGAAGATCAAAAGTCAATAGCTTTCAATTTTGAATGTTCCTAATAAAAGAAACTTTAAATGCAAATCATCAAAATTACAGATCTTTTAATTATAAAACTTAAATAATTTATAATTATACATTTTAAAAATTTAGAATTCAAAGTTCTACAATTTTAACAGTGATAATCGAAGATTCAATTTTGAAAATTGTGCCTCAAGTTCAATTTTTAGGATTTACAATTGAAACTTCTTTCAGTTTAACGATTCTCAACTGAAAGATCTTTAATTTTTAATATTTACAATTAACTATTCAATGATTTGAAAAGTTTTAAATTAAAATGATCTTATTTTGAATAATCTTCGATTTTGAGTATTTGCAATTAAATACTCATCAATATTCGATGTGTGTCATAGCTAAATGTATTTTCCAACGTTTTTTTTCAACAAAGTGGAAAAAAATCACAAAATGCATCAGTAAGAAACTTTGGAGTTTTTTTGTCAACTGCCTGAATCTTTTACACAAATTTATGAATATTCTATTTTCTTATCAGAAAATTAAAAAATTGTATGAAAATTTGAAAACACAAAGAAACTGTGGAACAAAGAAATTTGAAAAATAAAAATAAAACACTTAACATGTTCATACTATAATTCATTGCTAATTGGAAGCCGTCAAATTTTAATAAGTTAAGAACTGAAAATGTTGTACATTTTTTAAATAGAAAGAATAGAAAATTCGGAAACTTCACAAAAATTAAGAGTTGGATTTATCTTCCTTTTCTGAAATTACGTCGCTCAAAAATATTTTTTTTCTTATATTATCACGATGCTAATATTACTAATAACAAATCTGGCTGCTGCGAGGGCACATCCACAAACTTTGACATTTTCAAATTAAAGGTCAAAGTATCGACAACTGTAATTTAGTGATTGTGAATTCTCTATTGTTGATGCTCCTTCGGCTTCAACGAATACATTTTCATCACTTTTCTCGTGCATCGCACTCGATTTGGTCAAAAGTACAAACTTTTCTACAAACTAAACGTATTTTACATTTATTTCTGTACCTCAGTTCGGGACTGCTTATTCAGATATTGCAAAATAAAGTAAAAATGTTGTTTTTCATTATTACATTATTATTCGTTCTCTATTTTGCATTAATTTTTATTCTCAGCTGTCCTGAAAAATATATAATTTCAATAAATTTATATTATTGCAATTCATATCGACAACTGTAATTTAGTGACTGTGAATCCTCTTTTGTTGATGCTCTTTCGGCTTCAACGAATACATTCTCATCACTTTTCTCGTGCTTCGCATTCGATTTGGTCAAAAATGCTAACTTTTCTACAAATCAAATGTTTTTTACATTTATTTATGTACCTCAGTTCAGGACTTCTTATTCAGATATTGCAAAATAAAGCAAAAATGTTTTTTTTTCTCATGATTACATTATTATTCATTCTCCATTTTGCATTAATTTTCATTCTCAGCTACCCTGAGAAATAGATAATTTCAAGAAATTTATATTATTGCAATTCATAGTATTGTCTTATTTAATAATAATTAAAAAAATACGCGTCCTAGGGTGAAGTGGTTACAAAAAAATTCATAGATATAATTTTTGCGTAAAATTTTGGTAAATAAAATTGTATTGCATCTTGTGCTACTTTTCCAAAATGTAATTTTTGGTGATCCTCGCTTGTTTTCCAAAAATTAAATTTTTCAAATTTCAATGTTATTTTTTACGATTGAAGAAAAACTAGGTATTCTAACAAAAAATGATGAATAACAAATTAGTAGATCTTTTTCGCTGATGAACTTTAGTAATTTCCTTTTTTTTCGTAGCTCGTGTCGTTCTTTCAGAATTGAATTTTTTTATTTTTAATATTTTTTTTGCGGGAAAAACAAAAGCTATGTGTCTTATCAAAAAGTTCTCAAGAGACCTTTTTAGACCTTTTTCTGCGAAATTTTTGTATTAGATTTTTTAATTTGTGTCATTTTTTATATAAATAAACAAAGAGAGGAAATTAGACATTTTTTTGATTATTATTTTTTTATCTTCCAATTAGTAACTCGATTAATTCCATTTTTGACGAAAATGAATGTCGAAGTATATAAAGGATATAAATAATTTACGGGATATTAAACCTAATTGTTGTAAGTAAATTATATTAACAAAATTTCAACATATTGGAAATTTTGCTCGCAAAGTATATTTGTAAGTTGAAATTGCCTCATTCCATCAACAGGATCATGTTTGATTATGAAAATTTGTTTTATGGTATAATTTTTTTATTTTATAAACAAATGCTTAGTTTAGGGGTTTATTGCCCGAAAGTAAACGTTTTTCTTCTTTGTAACTTCGAATTATGTGAGTGATAATACTTAGTGATTAACATTGGTCATTCGATATTATTTGTTTATTTTATAAGCAAATTTTATAAACAAATGCATAGTTTGGTCATTTATAGACAGATAG
>CAKNXH010064444.1:221586-290549 GCA_932178445.1 Andricus quercusramuli | reverse complement strand
TATTTGTTTATGTCATAGACAAATTTTATAAACAAATGCATAGTTTGATCATTTATGGATAGAAAGTGATCGTTTTTCTTTCTAATCGTCTTCAAATGACATAAGTGGTGATACTTAGTGACAAAGAATTGTCCATCGATATTATTTGTTTATGTAATAAACAAATTAAATAAACAAATGGATAGTTTGATCATTTATAAATAGAAAGTGATAGTTTCTCTTTCTAATCGTCTTTCATGTGTCTTCAAAGTGGAGCAAGAATGAATTTGAAATGGATCCTGAACTTATTGAAATTATTGACAAGTACAACTTGGAAGCTAGTTCTTCTAGAACATCACAAAACATTTCCAATGATATCATTTGAAAGTATTAATGAAAAACGATCACTTTCTATCTGTAAATGGTCAAACTACGCATTTTATTTATGAAATTTGCTTATGACATAAACAAATAATATCGATTGAAAATTCTAAGTCACTAAATGTCACCACTTATGTAATTTGAAGACGATTAGTAAGAAAAAAACTATCTACCTTTTGTCTATAAGTGACCAAACTTCTCCTTTGTTTATAAAGTGAATAAAATTGAATGACCAAACATTATCACTAAATATTACCACTTATATAATTTGAAGGTGCTGAGAAAGAAAAACGATTGCTGTCTGTCAATGAACGCCTAAACCATGCAATTGTTAACATAATTTGTTCATAAAATAAACAAAGTATACCATACAAGGAATTTTGATGACCAAACATGATCCTGTTTATAAAATCAAGCAATTTCAACCTAAAAATATACTTTGCAAGGAAAATTTCCAATATGTTGACATTTCGTTAATATAATTTGTTTGTATCAATTAGATTCGATACTTTGTGAATTATTTATAATCTTTGGATACTTCGACATTCATTTTCGTTGAGAATTGGATTAATTAAGTTACTGATTTGAAGATAAGAAATATAAATTGAGAATTCTCACTTTCGCTCTTTGTTTATTTATATAAAAAATAGAAAATTACAAATATTTAAAAAATCTTATACAGATACGCTTTTTTGCGAATATCGTTCATCACTTCTGAAGAAGAAAATTGAAAATCGGTAAAGAATTGTAGGCTGTAGGTGATTTTGAATAGTAAATTCCCGATTCAGCCCACTGTGGACTGGTTAACAAATTTGATCTTTCTCTCTGGTCCATAAAAGTGTGTGCCAAATTGCAAAATAATCCAAATAGTCTTTCAAATGTAATCCGGTAAACAGTAAATGACAACGATGACAACGATGACAATGATGACAACAACGACAGACAGACACCATCATAAAACCTTTTTCTTATTCAAAGGGTCTCAAAACGTAGAGAAATTGTTCGCTTCTGAATGCTTCAAAGGTTGCAATCTTGGTTTCAATTTGAAAAATTTCAATTTTACTCAAAATTAAAGTTTTTCATCATTCAACGTTTCTATTCAGAAAAATATTTATTATCTGAAGGTTTCTTCTTATCAATTTGTGTTGAATATCCACATATATATAGCAAACTTTTATAGTAATTCATTTTCCACAATATATAAATCCAAACTAGATATCTTTGAGTACAGATCCTATCCATTCATAGTGGTGCACAATTTCTGTAATTATGATAAGAAAATTTGTTCCACTGGCTCCCGTGAAAGTTATGACTTCAACTGATTTTCCATTAAAAATTGAAGGAGCTCCGGAGTCACCATTAGCAAGGTATACATTTCCAACCACGTTCCCAACTAATATTAGTGATGCGCTCAAGCCCACAATGTCGGTGTTTACGAGGAGTGATTTAGTTCTCAGTATCCCATTAAATATCCTCTTTCCAGGTTCATTTTTTATCTAATAAGAAAATTACATACGCCTTTAGGGGCCGTCCATCAACTACGTTACCAAAATAGGGGGTAGGATACGGGAAGGGGGGGGGGGGGGGTCGCGCCCAAAACTACAGTTTGTAATAACCCGTTCAGAAATTTTGATGGGTTCCTGGTGGGGTTCTGCCAGTTTGCCCTAGTTCTAGTGTGGTCCTGGTCTGGAAAGCTGACAAGGACCCTACAAGGAACGTCACACTTGCACTTGCAAACGCCCCATGTAGGGCAAACTCGTCGGGCCCTTGGTTGGTTTTCTTAGATTCACCCTGCAGATTAGTAACACCCACTACTGCTATACTCTAACGATATGACGAAAAGGTATTTAAAAAATAAATATTAATTGACTGCGAGTATTTTGACTTTGAATATGAATGGTCCTGTGTAGAGTGAATACATATATTTCAATTTTAAATATTATATTACAAATAAAATTTCTAACGCTACGAGGTATTGAATCTACATCTATACCTAAATCTATCGCCTAGCAGTCGGGAGTCTTAACCATTGCGCTCAACTTACAAGTTGAAATTCTATGAAAAAGCCATCCTCATAAGCTACAGCTCAAAATGTTGAAACACCAAATTTTAAACTCTTTGTTTTCTAATCAAATATTTGTTATTATATGACGATATGTGAATGTGAAATATATGAACTGTTAACAGGAATATTAATAAAATAATTTTTAAATAAATAATTTAAATCGATTACAATTTTTCTTCGTGTAATATTTAGTTTTTTGTCAATTTAGACTACTTTACAACTTTCTACAATGACAGTAAATGTAATTTTTTATGAACATTTACAATTTTGAACGACGGAACTTCGGAATTTGATCGTCAACTTTGACAATTTTTTGATAACAAATTTTTTAAAACTTTCTTGTAAGGTTTGGTTGTTAGGCGTTTTATACCATTGTACAATGTTTAAGATTTACATAAAATGTAATTCTTTCTGAACATTTACAATTTTACATAAAGGTGAAACTTAGAATTTTTTTCTTCAACAAAAAAAAAAAACAGGAAAAAAGTTGTTTTTGCGATAGTCTCTTAGATATTCACTAATTCAAAAAATGTTTAGATTATACAATCTCTGAAGTACGCTCTAAGTCAAAATGACATTCGAATTTCGCACGCAAGGTACTATGATAAAATATAGGTTATGTTTCGGAATTCGGCGTTGCCAAGTATTCCTGGAGACTTCCCGACTTACGGTTTTCAAAAGAAAACCCCTCCAATTCCACTAAATGAAAACTTAACATACCATCTGTATCTCAATATTATTTTATTAATTTTTAACCAGAACAGCGAGAAAATATTTGGTTGTCTGATTATCGCCACACTTGATTAAATTTTTTGTATTAAAAATAGAAAACCTGCAGAGGGCCTTGTCTAAACCCTACTTTAATTGGGGCTAAATAGGGCAATTTCTGCACGGGAATGGGAGTGGGGGCTGGGGACGGCGGAAGTAACGTTAAGGCCTTACATAACATCTAGTATACGTTTTCTGATGGTAAATTTCAACAAAGTTTGCGAATTTTGCTAAAGATGAGTTGCCCTGCAACGGTACAGTCCAATAATAACTTGATAAGTTTCAAAATCACTTTCGTAAGGGAAAGTTGCCTAAGACGAGCCACCCTTAATATTTGTGTACGAAAACATTACAGTCATCACTTACGCATGCGAATACGTGTTCAGCGAAATTCTAGTTATTTTGAAAGAATTTTTTTCTACACTGGAAGTAAATTACGAAAACAGAAAGGAAAAATTATTTTTGTGCGTTAAAGAACGAACTTTTGCCTGTGTTGGAAGTTGTGATTTAATAACTTCCAGTGATTTGAAGGAGTAAGTTATTTTTTTTGTTCGGTAGATAATTTTGTAAACTTTGCAATTCGTACTTACGTTTAATTAATTTTTATAATGTTTGATAGAAATATTTAGAAAATTGTGATCATGCGCGATTCCTAAGACGAGCCTCGATTAGGCTAGAAAAATGTAGTTAAAAGCGAAATCTGCTTTACTTGTGAGTTTCCGATGGCAGTAACATAGCCTCTTTATTTACCATAATAATGTAAAAGCCTTGAAGTCTGTCCCTCAATTTTTTCCATTTCAGGCATCATTACTGTACGTCTTTTTTTCTAGTAAAATATTGTTGTTACAGTTGAGTAATGAATACAGAAATGTTAGCTTTATCGTTTAATACAGGATTTCATAAAATTGAGCTTAAAATATTAACTTCCTTCTTTGTGATTTTGATATTAAAACTGAAAAGTGCATCTTGACAACAAAAACGTCATCCCCGTACGTGCGTTAAAAAACATTTTCGGGGTGAAAAAAAATTATTAAAACCATTCCGTGACTTGCTTGGTAGTGTTTTCTTTCATAAGTAGGTGACTTTTTATAATTACAATCTGTTATTTTTTTATTAACATTAAAAAAGGTTGAACTTTAACATTTGTCTCGCATCATTACCGTACGGTACAATAGAACAGCCTGCGACTGAGTATATGCGCGTGCGCATGGATTCATTATTATTTCCTATTTTCATAACTGCCCCTTTTGGGTTTAAAATTTGTACATGTGATAAGATCAATTTCCGTTATGAGATATTTAATTCCTAATAATAATATGATTGCCACTGTACTTAGGTGCTAAAATTTGCCTACAATTTGACAATTACCCATATACAAATTCTATTTGGAAGAATATTTTCTCCTACTATTGACCTATTTTTGCTGAAAAAAACCCCTATTTCTTCTATTTTGAGAGAATTTTGGGAAAATTCACTGCAGAACTATGGTCATCAACTAGGGGGGATATGAGGGTCAAAAATAACCCAAAATTGGTAACGTAGTTTATGGACGGCTCCATCATGGTGAGAATTAAAAAAATAATTTTCAAATTCTTGTAATCAGATCAACATTTAAATTGTTTAAATGTTGGAAACGGAGCCATAAATAAGAGAGATTGTCTACGTGTAGCGAAAAAATCAGGCTACTCATACAGAAATTTCGGTACACGAAGCCACGGCCTAAATAAATACTAAAAATAATTTGCTAGAATAAAGACAAGTATAAATTATGAAAACTTATACTACTAGTTCCATAACCAAGAATCTGCATAGAAACCAATCCTTGTCTAAGTATGTCATTCGGCAGAAATAAAGGAATGCGCCTCAAAGGGGAATTCACATTTATTTCTTCCATCAACTGAAAATAATGTATACAAAAATGAGAAAATGCAAATAATTTTAAAATGAAACGAAACTTACACAATACATTGTACTTGACTATGATGTAGCAACACGTTTATTTCGTTAATTTTTTATAAAATGCTTGAGCGGAAATTATTTTAAAATAAACATGGAAAAAATTTCTAGAGAATGTTTCGTCTGGGAACATAAACTATTATTCAACAAAATGCAACTACATTTAAAAAGAATTAGGTCAGATAATTTTTTCCTAAATTGCTTACCTCAATCAAAGCAATGTTGTTATGTTCCTCTTCAAACGTAAAATTTGGATGCATGTGAATTTTGTTGATTTTGAGCTTGATATTATCAATATTATAGTAACCCATCACGACTTTCATGTTTGTGACATGTTTGAACTATAGAAAAAAAATTAATTTTTGTTTTAGGTAGCGGTATAAATCAATTTCATTAAAAAAAATTGAATCTTCTTACTTATAATGCAGGTGAAAGAATTTTGCTGCTGTAATTAGCAAGCGTCTACTAATTAGAGGCGCTGTACAGAACTCATTACAATCCAGTGTCCTCACCATCGCCTAGGGAGAAAACAAACAATACAAGTAATTTGATTAATTTTTGAATGTAAAATATTCAAAAATGATCAATTCCGTACATACCATGTAAGGTGCTTCTTTAGGTTATATTTCATGTACATTCAGAAACTTCTTAGAAAAACGGCGAATGTACTCTTTCGTTTGAACACAAATAAATTTTTGTGCAATCAAAAAACGAACAAATGAAGAATAATTTGATCAATAATTATTGAAAAATGTATAATAATAAATTCATGAAATCTATTTAATTTTACAAACGGCATGAAGGAAATACAGATATTTGAATAGCATTATAATTAAATATTTCTCCTTTAAATTATTACTGCTTACCATTTTCGAAAAATTTTGCAATTAAAAACCCGCTGATTGTAAGAAATAATAAAATATAAATTAGTTTCATTTTGAGAATGATACTGTGAAGTCTGCCAAGCATGACACTTTTTATACAAAATACACATGCGCATGTTCAAAATTAGTGTTTCGATTGATAATGATAATAAGATTCTTTTGTCAACGGAAAACCGGAAAATAATTATCATTTAAAATTAATTAGAACAACTGCGTGGACTGACAAGCTGACTAGTGTCCGGGATAGCAGGCATAATAATAAAAATAATTATGATAAAATAAGTTTGCAAAAAAAAAGTTTTAATAAAAATGTGTGTTCAGTTTAACCAAAGGGAAATTTTATCATTTCTTCAGGGCCTAAAATGTAGCTTAGTCCAAAACATTTTGTGCAGTCTAAATTTAAAAGTACGTAGTCCAAAATATACAAGTGTTCAATGGAGAATTATCTTTATTTTCTAAGCAACTATTTTTGGTTGAAACTGCAATATTTTCGGATTAGAAGTGTACCATTAATTTTTTAGTTAACAATTTATTTTCTTCAGTTAAAAGTTGTATTCTTCAGTCAAAAATTAATTCATTATGTTGCAAAATCGTATTTTTCGTTTAAAAATTCAACCATTCTATTAAAATTATTCTTCTTTCTTGATTTACAAATTGTTGTTGTTATGAAAATTCAACTATTTTCTTGAAAATTTGTCTCTTTAGTTCGAAAGTTCATCATTTTTGGTAGAGGAGGATTAATTAATTAAAAATGAAACTCCCTGGTATAAAATTAAACTTTTTTGTATTCATAATGAACTATTTGGTTGAAAATTCACATTTTTGGATTGAGGATTCAACTGTTTTGTACAAAATTCGTATTTTCATCTCGAAAATTCAACAATTTGATAGAAATTTCAACGATTTCATTGAAAATGGAACTACTTTGTTAAACATTCATTATATAGTTCAAAATTCACCGTTTTAGTTGAGAAATATTTCCTTTGCTTGAAAATTTAACTATTTTGTTGAAACTTTTTTTCGTTGGAAATCAATTCTATTTAACTCGAAATTGAACTATTCCATTTTTGGTTGAAAATTGATGTTTTTTAGTCCGAAATTCAAGGATTTGTTTGCAAATTCATGAATTTAGTTCAGAAGTTATATTTTTTGGCAGAAAATTGGTTGAAAACTTAACTATTCGGTTGGAAATATATGTATATTATTAAAAAGCTGTCTCTGCTCGAAAATAAACTACTTTGTTCAAGATGTGTTATTTTTTAACTGAAAATTCCAATTTTTAATTGAAAATTATTTTTCGTACTGAAAACTTATATCTTTGTGTTATAAATTCAATTGTATTGTGAAAAATTCTTCCTTTTTTGCTTAAATATTCGAAAATTTGGTAGAAAATTGTTTTTTTTTTATTTGAAAATTAATATCTTGAGATGAAAATGTAACAATTCCATTTTTGGTTCAAGGTCGATCTTTTTTGTTTCGAGAATTGAACTATTTGGTTGCTAATCAATTTATTCGTTCAACATTTGTCTTCTTTTGTAGAAAATTCAACTATTTGGTCAAATTTTGAACTCATTTGTCAAAAAATCATTTTTAAGTTCAAAATTTATCATTTTAGTAAAAATGTTTTTTTTTTGTTCGTCAAAAAGTAGGGGTTTCAACTGAAAGTTTTAATGTTTGGTTGAAAATTAACTTCCTAATTAAAAATTCATGTTGAAAATTCAACTACATTATACAAAATTCTTCTTTCATGCTTCAAAATTCAACAATTTGGCAGAAAATTAAGTTTTTTCAATTGAAAGTTAATTTTTTGAACCGAAATTGTAACTGTTCAATTTTTGGTTATGAAAAGATCTTCCTAATTCCAAAATTCAACTATATTGTTGAAAAATTATGTTATTTGTTGAAAATTCATATTTTCTTGGAAGCTGAACTCTTGTTGAAAATTTGTCTTTTTTGGTTGAATTAAATTTCTTTTGATTTAAAATGAAAATATTTTCTTGGTTAACATATCAACACTTATCACATTTTTTACTAAAAATTCATCGTTTTGGGTTTAAAATTCAACTATTGGGTTAAAAGTTGAACTACTTTGTTAATTCATGACATACAGTAAGATTTCATACCCCTCCCCCTAATCGCCTCGTGTTATTTTTGAATGACTCCTAAATAAATTCACGACAAAAAATGTAGTCGGAAAAAAATGACCTCAGAAATGGGGGGGGGGGGGGACGTCAAATCTTACGGCGTTCACAATTTTATAAAACAAATTTACTAGCTGAAATACCGAAATTTGAAGAAATTAAAGATATAAAAAACTGGATACCCGACATCATTTATTCATTGTCAAAATTGTACAAAAATGCACGACAATGATTCAATTTCAAAATGAGACTTTGAAAGCGATATTATATACTTTTCAAATTTTTAATCAAAGAAACTATTAATAACTACTTTGGAGTTACTTTGATAGCTGAGGAGAAAAAAAGTAAATTTGAACGATACATTTTACGAATGATTACAGTTTTATTTATTTATTAATAATCTGAACATTAGGGCATATAAAAAAGCCCATTCGTGCTAAGTTCTAATAGCAATGAAAACTTTCTTCTGAGAGTCAGAAAAACTCCTCTAAAGCTTCATAAAAAATGTTCCTTAAAAACTCCTTAAAATTTGAAAATCGAAAATTTTGTTTGAGCTTTAAATCATCAATGAGAATAGTTCAAAGCAAGTCGTCTTATACCTGTATATTGCTATACATGAGAATATTTTTGATACTCCCTAATTGAGTTTGAAATTTCAAAAAATCGAAAATAGTCGACATTTTTGCTATTTTCCTAGAGATACGAAAATTTTCTCGACTATTAGACCATGAAATGTCTGATATTATTATGTCAATATTAAAATAATTTTTATTGATTTTAAATTACAAGAAAATATCTAAAAGTGATATATTGCTCTTTATTTCACAACAAAATTAATTTTCCGTGTCTGAATAAGTTAAAAATCTTTTCGAGCTAGCTAATATTTGTTCCAGCTATTTCTTTCAATTTAATTACATTCAGAATATACTTGAAGAAAAATGTAATATTCGTATTATGGTTACATGTTCGATGAAAGTGATATACATCTAAGGAAATAGCGAAAGTTTGATTTCTGAGGATTTGTTAAATAATAAACGTCATTCTGGCCAGACAGAAATTATTTAAATTACTTCGTACATTCAAGAACATTTCTACCTTATCTAGACACTGAAAATTAATTTTTTTTTTGTGAAATAATGAGCAATCTACCACTTTTAGATACTTTGTTCTCATTTAAAGTCAATAAGAATGATTTTAATATCCACATTCCTGATAAATTATTGATGTAACTTATTTAAAATACATTCCCCTCAACTCTTAAAACCATTTGTACAATTTTTGCAATTTAAAGAGACTTATTCATAATCATACAGTGGAAGAAAATGACTACGATAACCAATATTGACTTCAACAAGACCTTTTTATTCGAAATCAGTACAACATCATAGTCTGCCTCAAATTATAAAATTCCGGTTTGATGCTTGTTCAAGGTTTGCATTTTCATGAGGAAAATTGTAGAATTTACCATCGCTGATGTAACATATGTCACTAAGTTTTTCTCCTGTTGGTAACTCTCGATTCGGCTATATATGTTGATCAGAGTATTGATGCTGGTATCTAATCTCCTTACGAGACGGTTCATATCATCTTCTACCTCAAATCCGTCAATAAATTTTTCCATAATCAGCCCCAGTTTCTTGATGGAAAGTTGCACTCTGAGATTAGAGATATCCAAAGCTGCAGCAGACTGTGAACGTAATTTGTTTTCGGTTGGTAAATTTCTCCAGATCCTTCGCAAAAGAGGAATCAAGGTTGAAAAGATTTCGTCTTGGTAAACTCTCAAGTTTTCTATATCATTATTCACTTTCTTGATGTCATCCTGTATACGTCTAATTTTTTCTTTCTCAACGCCTGCAGGGTAAAAAGTGTTCAGACTAATATTGAATGGGTTAGCAAGTACCCTTACGCCCTGGAACATGTCATTTCCAAAATTCGCCATGTTCTCTAAGATCATTGGCTCTTCACTAATTCTAGGATTGATAGAATTATTCTCCTGCGGCTTAGTGAAAATCCCCGATGCAAAATTCCATATGTTCTCAAAGATACGAGCGTTCGACTTATCGCTGAGTATAGCAATGTTTCTATTTGATTTTATAGTCCCCTGCTTTCTGTTATTATTAACACTATCGAGCTGATCAGGTATCAGCTGTAAAACATTATTTTTCATCGATTCTAAAGCTTCTTTATAATATTTTCCTACCGCTTTTGGCATTTTGATTTCAGGTGGTTTCGTGGCCATCAATTGAGCAAATGATGCACCGATATCGACTGCAGTTAATGTTGCAGGAGTAATTACCTGCCCGCCAGGAAGCATTACTGTTGCCCCCCTTACTCCCATTTTTACCAAAGTCATTAGATACCTGAAATATATTTCAGATTGCAAAGCATCCCTTCTCTTCAGAGACATATCTCTTAATAGCATTATTTCATTCATCAACTCATACATTCCATCTTTCAATTCGTCATCTATCTTATCGATGTCTACTCTAATCTGACTTTTGATGAAATTGGAAGCTTCTTCTATCTTTCTATCTATCTGATCTTTGTAATTCCTCTGTCCATATAGTCCTTCATTGATGTATTTATTCAAGTATAGCTGCTCATCTTCCAAGCCTTGTAATTTATCCATTAGAACTAGTGTTCCGAACTTACTATTAATTTCTGGGCTCATATTCAATTTATTATAGAATTCAATAAGTCTTTCCCGTCTTGATTCATCACTCCACTGTGATTTGAGAAATGCTCTATAATCATTAACAACAAGAGGAAACTCAGAAAATCCTAAGAATTCGTTAGGTTCTTCCTGGTTTTTTGTACTTGCACCATCAGTACCGTTTTCACCAGATGGAGCGAACTTACTGCCCCAATGAATTTTTACACTTGGAATTGGTTTGAATCCTATTTTATTCGGTCCACAACATGGTACTTCTATATATCCTCCATTTTTTCCTCCGTGTCCTCCTACACCACCCCTACCATGCAGACCTTTTTGACCATCAAGAACAAATTGTTGATTGATTTTTCTGGAATTTTCGTTTAACTCATGCAGAACTATTACACCACCTTTTCCTCCCTTGCCACCAATACCGCCATGCCCACCATGACCACCTGGATAACCATTCGTGCCAGTGTAATTGCAAACTTTTCGTGGTGGCTCACAATTAGACCAAACATTAAGAAACGCGACTATTTCTGGCAATTTGTTGACGTCAGGTGATGTTCCATCGTATCCTCTACCACCGTTTCCACCATCTTGTCCACGACCACCGGTACCTCCGTTTGCTAATATGGTCAAAGAATCCACGTTTTCGATTTCATTCGCTACGGCGTAAAATATTCCACCAGGTCCTCCGGGTAATCCAGCCAAACCTGGATTTCCAGGTATTCCAAATCGACCATTTTTAGCTTTTGTTGTGTGATCCTTGGCGTCGAGTCCATTCAAGTTTATAGTTCTGCCTCCAATAACTTTCAATTTTGGTGCAATTGCCACTACTTGCACGACATCTCCATTCTTAATAAAATCCTTGTCAACTATGATTTCATCGAGTGCAAAGAGTTCAAAGTATCTTATATTTCTTCCAAAAGCATCTTCATCGGGTATGTCACTGAATTTGATAGTATTTCCATGCAATTTTAATTTGTAGACTTCTTCTCCTGGACTTTCATTGAGTAGGATGTATTCATTTGAAATGAGATTAGTTGATGAATCCTACAAAAAATAATAGAATACATTATTCATAAACAATAATTGCTTCTTATAAAGGATTATCTGTGTATTAGAGTGTTCCAAATTTTGTATACCGGTAAACATTTTCACAAAAATTGAAGAAAGAAGTATTTGTTATTAACTTTTTGTAAATTACAGTTGAGTCACTTCGGAAGAAAAATCTCGGAAACAAATCCCAAAAAAATGATAAATCCTTTAGTCATGTGGTGCTTTTAACTTTTTAGCTGTTTCTATAAAAAATGTAACTGAATAATTGAAAATTTTGATTTTCGAACAAAGAACATGAGATATGAGCAGAAAAGATCTATTAAAAATGGGGTGAGTAGGAAATAGGGTGAGCCGAAACTATCAAATTTTGACAATCAAATCTCGGCTATGAAAAAAGTTCCCTTCCCTAGTCAGGATGAGTCTACAATTTTTAATTATTTTTTGTCAATGTTATAAAAAGCCACCACGACCTTGAAATTTCTGATTTTTGAAATCTTTACGTTTTTTTCGGAGTCTCAAAATAATGGTGATTTCTTATGTCGTAATTATATCAAGTATTAATAAGAGACAAAAAATTAACAAAAACAATTTCCGAACGAATTATGATGTTTCGGAAATTGGCAAGAACATAATTTTTTTGAATTACTGAATGCAGAGGAAAATTCTTTAGAATAAAATAAAAAATATGTCGATTCGTCACATTGAGCTAATGAAAATACAGTTGATTTTTTTCAAATTTAAAATAAGTGTTACGTTCAGCGATTTCGAAGTATTTAATTTTCCCATATTCTTAACAATTCATTACCTAGTAAAAGTTAACCGTTGCTTATTTTGTATTTTTATTATTAATCATCAAAACAATCTCTGAAGAAACAAAATTACTACAATCTTTGCACTGATAGAAGAATAATTTTTAAAAATATTTCAAAATCGTGACAGCTTGTTATAATTTTGACAGAAAAATTGTAAACTCATCCTGATTTAAAAAGGCAGCTCAGTCGGAATTCGATTGGTTAAAATTCGATAGTATTGGCCCGCAATGATAGAAAAATTGTTATAATGAAATGAAAAAACACTTTTCTATTGAAAAAATTTATATGTAGATATAATCTATATGAAAATATACTTTCCTCATAATGATTTAGATACAAAATAGTAATAGCACGGAAAATTTCCTATCCAATATCTAATTTTGAATATCAATTAAAAATATATTTTTTCCTGCACTCTTACCGTGTGAGAAGCTCCTCTAACAGTTGTGACTTTTCTACCGATCATTCCTGGCCAAATTGTACGATATTCATCTGCTGCATAAAAGTATTCAATAATTTGTTATAATTTATATTGTTTCACAATTTGAGATAAAGAATTTTAGGAGATCTTCAAATAAACTAAAGAAGAGTCTAAGTTGTTAACTATCTAGCAATAATTTTCAATAGGTGAGTGTAAGAAAAAAAAAATCGTTTTTAATGTTTTAAAATTAATAAACAAAAGCCATTTTTTCGTGATTCACGATGATGAGTTGTTTGAAATTCATCATTTTCATATAAAATATGAGAGAAGTTTATGTCTTTTTGTGATTAGGTGAGAATAGCTGCTGTTTGACAATTATTGAAACAATTTTTATAAACAAATAGATAGTTTTCGTAGGTCACAATGAATAGTCACAATTTTTCTTGCAGTATCAACCAAAAATGTCTTGTCAATGACTCCTTGCTGTCATTTTTTGAAATTAACAGCAAGTGTTAATTATTTAAAGAATATTTATAAAAAATCACATTTACAAAATTATTCCAAGGATAAACCCAATTTGTTTGCGGAACCAATTGAAAATGTATTCCTAATGACTCCCAGTTGTAATGCACATTTTGACAATTTTTCGAAGAATCGGCTCCATTTCCGTAACGAAATCAACTAAAAATATATTTCCAATGACTCTTTTCCATGATATTTCATCTATGGACAAGGACGGTTAATTATTAAGACAATTTTTATAAACAAATGTACATTTTGGCCAATTTTACATGAATCGACTCAATTTTTGCCAGAATCAACCAAAAATTTCTGACCAATGACTCCTTCTTAACATATCCGTCTAATTGTCAAGAACGGTTGATTATTTGATTATTATTTATAAAAGAATTCATAATTTGACCTTTTTCTCTGATAAATATGAATTTTTGGCAAAAACATCCAGAAATTTCTTGCCAATTATTCCTTCTTGGCATGTTTTTCCAATTGAGAAAGAAGTGTTAAATATATGATTATATCAAAAATATTATTAGTACTAATTTTTCATTGATTAACAATATAAAAATTTGAATTTTCGAACAAAAAATATGAATTTTTTGCCACGAACATTCCTTTTCTGCCAAAAAAGTTGAATTTTCAACTAAATACATGAATTTTCAACAGAAAATGGATGTGTTCTTGGTTATTGGGTTATCAAATCATCGATTTACTGAATATCGTATCTTAAAATTCGAATTATCTATTTCAAAAAATATCTTGAGTGTTGCTCAAAAGTTAAACTGCTTTTGGTCCTAACGTTTTATCATACAATCATACATAAAAAACACTAGTTGAGCCTCATAACCATCGTAAATCACAGTTTTTGTTCACTAGATAAATCTGATAGAATAAACTCCTTTCCTTAAATTGTAAATTTGTTCATAAAAATTTTTTAAATAATTAACTGTTCTCGTCTATTCGAAAGTATTAAAGCAAAAAGTCATTGGCAATACATTTTTAGTTGATTTGGATAAGAAAATGGAGCCTATTCCTGTAAAAATGCTCAAAATGTGCATTTATTAATGAAAATTGTTTAAATAATTATTATTCATCATCAATTTGAACAAAATTACAGCTAGTAGTCAGTCGTTTTTCAAAACATTATAAACAATTCTTTTCGCTCACTCTGGGCTATTGGAAATTATTGCTTGAAAGTAAACATGCTGACTCAAGCTATTTTTTAGTTAGTTTGAAGATCTTAAGGAAAAGCGACATCGGAAAAAATAGGCAGAAAATATTGTTTTTTTGTTGTTGATAAATAAAGACTTGTCCACCGAAAGTACATATTTTAGTTTAATTGATATTTAAGTACTTCACAAGTGTACTTTTTTGTGAACATCTGTGTATACTATAAACACAGTTTTATGATTTTGTAAACATATTTCATAAAAAAATGCACGATATTCTCATGTTCATATAGATTCGTATCATTTTATGAGTAAAATTGAGAATAAATATGTTGCAAATAGATCTTTAGTACAATCTTTGTTGTATGCAAAAAATTTTCATTGTTGAAGCAAAATTAATAATCAAATACCTAATACAGTCATTCTTCACTAAGTTGAATTCGTTTTTTTTTTTGTAAAATAAACTGAACGTATGTTAAAAATGCCTTTTCCTATGGTTATCGATAATTGAAAATAATTAGTTATTATTATTAGTTATTATGAGTTATTACTAATATCTGGCCACTAGTGTTCTGTTGCTATATTGTACTGACAGATAACAATTTATAAACGGTATTGAAAATGTAAATGAACTAATTTACAATTCAACTATTTTTTAGTATGTACATAGATTTTATCTGTCAGGATTATTAATTAAAAGTATATAACTAATAGGCCACTACTACCAGAGGTTGATGTTTTGTAAAGACTTCTAATTTTTTTCAACGAATTTATTGAATTAATATACTATTAGCTCTTTTTTGAATGAAAACACCATATTTTTCATGAAACCATTTGAAAATGCACTTTTTATTATTCAGCAACTTTTAATCAAAACATTTCAGAATGGAAATTTTTCAACACACGTGAACAATGCTTAAAAATATTTTCAGTTTGGTCACTTTAGTTATACACTTTCAATTAATTAGGTGCTGAAAAATTATTCTACATCTACTGTAAAATGACTAAACTATTCATTTGTTCTTTGAAATTTTCAAAAAAATGACAAACTGTTACCCACCAGTAAAATATGGCAAAAAAATGATATTGGCAAAATATTAGGAATGGATTCTTTTGGAAAACGAAATCTATATGTTGAGAAATGTCGCAATAATGAATTTATTTGTTAAGTTTGTTTAAAACATCAAGAATTTTTTTTTAATATTGAAGTATCATAGCGAGAAGCATCACCAACATACCTGCAGTTAATTCAAGATAACAAAAATAATTGTTCAAACAATTTATTATTATTGTTAATAATATGCTCTTAGTTTAATGGTAAAAACTTGTGGTTTCTTTTGAATTCTCAAGTATTTGTCTATTTTTCACTTGGAGCGACCTAACAATTAATTGAAGTTGACAAAAATAATCATGCAAACAAAGTATTGTTAGTTATAACTATGTTCATCTATATTAATGCCAGATGTTTGCGGTTTTTTTCTGAAAATTTCAACTTTTTGTCTACTTTTCACTTTGTGATGTTATTTGTAATGAAATTGAACAAAAATAGTTATTTACACAATTTATTATTTGTTTATAACTATCTTCTCTTGCACACGTGCTAGAAAGTCGCAGTGTTTTCTGAAATGTTTAACTTGGCTTTGCCTTTTTAGTGATAAACGAAAAATAAATAAACGTTAGGAGGGCGGCTAATATTGAAACATGTCTCTCTGATATTATTATGTATCTTGTGCGAAACAAGTTTTTGTTCTAACATTAGAAAAACAGCAAAACTAATTCATTAAAAAAATACAATACTATTTAAAAAATTGTTCATGTTGAGGTTCGCTTATTATTTGTTCATAGTTATGAACAATAATTAATTGTTTGAACAACAACGTTTGTTTACTTGCATTATTGATTACTTTACTAAATAAAAAGTGGGTGAAAAGTTGAAAATTTCAGAAGAAACCGCAACTATCTCGCATTGATGAAGAAAAAGATATCGTAAACAATAATAATTTGTTTGAATAATTAATATTCTTCAATTGAAATAATTATCAACTTATTCCAAATAAAAAGTGGACAAATGATGAGAAATTTTAGGAAAAATCGCATCTTTTCAGCATTATTCAAATAGAATATTTGTAAATATAATAATAAATTGTTTGAACAATCGATTTTATTAACTAAAATTATTTATTAACATCAATCTATAGTAGAATTGTAGGTACTAGGAACAATTTGCTTTCAAAAACCCGCAAAAAATCATAATGAGCACCAAAACCTCACTAACCCCATTTTTTGACTTACGGGTTTTTTTTTGGGATTCTATAAAACAGATTTATGGGGGTGATATTCAAAAGGTAATATTCATTAATATTCTATTGCCAATTGTGGAGAAAAGTTTTGAGCTTCTACTCGATTCACCTGATACTGACGTTTCTGAATAACATTTACAAAAACTTATTTTTTTCTCTTGTGGGAAATACGTTTTAAACTTCATGGGGTTTGGCCTATTTCTGAATATTATTTTTTTCATAGCCATAAAAATGGATTCATTTTTTTGTCGATTCGAACAAATTTCTGGGTGATATGGATGAAAATTCAAAACAAATCATATGCACTACCCGAATTTATTAAGCAATTGTTTATTAATTTTCTTAAAACACGAACAATTACGCTCTGGCTTCAAACAATCACACTGAGAAGCTTTCAAGAAGCTGTTTGTGGTCGATTTAAAACAAAAAATGAGATTTACCTATTTAAAAATCACATTATGAATCAGTGTCTATTAATTTATTCAAACGAAACAACAGATGGTATTCACATAACTATTTTTACCCAAAAATTTACGTCCCAAGTATTTTCATATATATATTATATATTTAACGATCGTCACTATGTTATTAAATCCCATGCGGAAAAATTATAGCTTACACATTAGCTTACACAAACTGAAAAGTTCCTTTGCGACATGCCAAACAAATTAAGATTTTCTCTTATATTGATCACTATTGGGAAAGTCGATTGAAAATTTTTCAATTAAAAATTTTCAAAATAGTTTTGTGATTTGAAATTTTTTTCCAATATTCTTTTAGGTAAATTTTATGGAAGTAAATAACCAGACGGCAAAAAACTAAGGAAATTTTGTCTTTGTCAAAATATGATATCACAAAAAATGACGAAAAATATTTTTTAACTAGTAGAGAGAGAAAGAACGATATCGTCTGCACTCTTGTTTTTTGGTATGCCCTCGGCGGCCCTCAAGGCTCGGGGCCCACCGGGAAATCTCCTAAATTCCATATGGCCAGGCCGGGCCTGGAAGTAAGGAAAGATGTACAAATTTTTAAGGTCACAACCTAATTTTCTTGTATTATTCACGGATCCCATGTGAATAGATTTTTACGAATCTTGTGTAACAATAGCTCATGTTTCAAGATCAGTAAGAAATACAAAAAGTTTTGTTTGAAATTTAAAAAGATGTCATTTTTTAAATATTATATTTCAACGAACACACTTTTCTTACATTGTTGCATTTCAAGTTATTTACTTACATAAACTTTATCTCAATGGTGAAAAATTGAAGAAAAATTTTTCTTTCTAATGCGACAATGAAACTTTTCAGTACTGTTGTCAAAGAATCTAATAATTTTGATTTCCTCTAGCCCACCCTATTACACATAGTGGAAAAAGCTATGTATAATTTTAATTTATTTTATATAAAAAATGTATAAAGCACATAGAAATTATGAGTAATATTTTCCAATATGTATAATTGTTCCGCCTGGGATGGATCGCACACTATACAATTTCAAATAAACATTAAAATTGGAATAAACGAAGAATATGTTATACGTGATTTTTCACTCACTATTTCCGAATAGAGAATCTGCATTTGAAAATACGCAGACTGCGAGAAACAGAGAAACATAAATAAGTTCCATTTCGAAAATTGTACTCTTCTCACTGCTATTCACTATTCACTGCACATATTCGGATTTGAAGAGTATATTTAAACATTTTAGTACCCGGAAATAGAAGCATCGGCAGATACAAAGGTGTTGCACCAAAAACGTCAATATGTTCAATCATTGACCAAACTGTCAGTATATTATGTAGATATATTTTGTTATATGACATAGTTTTTTGTATTACATACTTCTACATTGAAGAGCAAATACATGGCTGAAATCGCTTGTCATTCTGTGAACACTCTTTTAATTTGGAGCATTTTTGTTAATGTAACTTTCTCTGTCGAGGCTTCATCTACTTACATCATTGTGAATTGGGCCAACGAAAATCATAAGCTTACTACTTTACATGGTTGAGGCCATGTGATGAGTGTCACGTGACCAGATTCCTACCTTACTAGCACTTTTTTTATTTGTCAACTTATTGTCACACAAACAGCCACATCGAGTTGAAAATTTTGGAAAATGAATAAGAAGCACTAAGAGAGGCGGCTTTGGTCCTAAATTGTAATAATCATGAGAAAAGTTTTTTCCTTTAACTTTGTTGTTGCTTTTTTCATGATTATTACAGTTCAGGACCAGAGCCGCCTTTCTTAGTGCTTCTTATTTATTATCCCAAATTTCTAACTCGATGTGGCTATTCGTGTAAGAATAAGTTGACAATTAAAAAAAGTGTCGGTAAGGTAGGAATCTGGTCACGTGTCCTACTTGTCACATGGCCTCAATAGGTTAAAAAATTTCATCGACTGATTAAGTAGTTGTCCATATGTATGCATATGTTGTTCGCATATGTAATGCGTCAGGCTGGAATTTACTGATAAGAGAAAACCACTCTTCACGGAAAAAAATATAAAATTAGAAATTAGAAATTGTCGAAACATAACTAAATGAATGAATTGTGTTTTTATTTGAAAGCGCTTCACATCTTGTGACATTTGTTCCGTTTTCTGAAATTTATAAAAACTTTATTTTCATGAACATAGCGTATACGGTTCCGGCATATTTTGCCGGATTTAAATTTTCTCATCTGGAATATTTTGCCTGATTTTAATTTCCTGTTCCGGCATATTTTGTCGGATCTTAATTTTCTCTTCTGGCAAGGCACCCCTGTGACTAGGTACAGTAGTAGTGTTGGCTTAAACTCCTACACCTTTCCAACGTCTCGTGGGAGGCGGGAAGGCACCCCTGTGTCTGGTCACAAAAGCTACCGACCTATTACCATGACTTTCTAAAATTTCTAAAATTATTATATATTTCCATATATTACCATAGTTTAAAAAATGTATGAAAAGTTTGATGAATTACCATAGTTTCTGAAATTTGTGAAAATTTTTGGGTTAATCATGAAGATTGTAAAAATTTATGGAATTTCTTGGAAATTATTGAATTTTTTGGAATTTATGAATTTTGTTCAAATTCGTGAAGTTTGTAGAAATTTATGAAATTTGTTGAAATCTATGAAAGTTGTAGAAATTTTTGAAAATTTATGATAATTTACCAAAAATTAGGATGTTACTAAGAATATGCCGGACGAGAAAATTGAAATCCGGCTTATTTTGCCGAAATAAAATACTAGATCTTTTATAAATTGAGAAACCATTGGTGTTAAACTTCAGACAATCACGATTAATGAATTTTCAAGGCTATCTTATTAGTGCCGCAATTCAGATTGCTCAAGCAAAGAAACAGTTTTGATAAAATATCAATTCCGCACTTCTTCAGAATGTAAATTTTCCAAATTCATTGTCAAGGAGATTTTTTTGTTTTCATTATGCCTTCATATAAAATCTGTTTTCACAATTTGAAGAAAAGATACTCCAAAACACTCATATTTTTTCCGTGCTCAAATCCAAGCTACCGATTCAAGAAATAGATAATTTGTATAATTGGCTAGTTTCCTCTATATGATCCTATTTGAATATTTTTCTATCTATGCTGTTTCAGGGATGCAGCATTTGTCTAACTATTGAGGAATCATTTTCACTCAGAGATTGTTGGACACGAACCAACGATATTAATCAAATGCTTGAAGCTGAAATTTGCAGCAGAATTTAATGTAAGTATTTTATCACATAGCCCCACATAAAAGTAGGTCGTCCGACAGATAAAAGTAGTCACACTCTATGGATTTTGAGTCACTGAATTCAATTCCGAGGTCAGAATTCTGCTATCACCTTCAGGTTTTTTTCTAGTCTCAAAAAACATAGTTTTCTTAGTTATTTTTTGCATTGCAAAATATACAAAAAAGAAACCGTGTTTTTCTTCAATTTCGACCACAAATTCAGATTCAGCAGCGAAAAGTACATCAAAATGGTATTTTTTTGTCTGCTGGGCCAATACTTTGGCGGTAGGGTAGGGGCTGCACAGAGAACAATACTGTAAAACCTTGTCGAAAAAAATTGGATGTTTTGCCAAACCAGAGTAGTCACATCCTATGGATTTTGGGTCGCTGAATCCGAATCCAAGGTCAGGATTCCGCTATTGCCGTCAGGATTTTTCCTCATCTCGAGAAGACATTTTTTGGCTATTTTTGCATTGAATAATATGTAAAAAAAACCGTGCTTTTTTCAATTTTGACCACAAATTCGGATTTCATCAAAAATGTTTACACAAACAAAATTTGTTCAATAATTGTGAAATATCCTGAACAAAATATTCAACATTCGTTAATTATGTCATTGATTTTAGAATATACTATTTTTTCATGATTTGGTGGGAAAAATCATGTGAATAGAAATGTTTCAAGCAATTGACCAAATACGTTAAAGATAAGAACAAAACATTGTGCAAATAATAAGGAAAATAATAAATATTGTTCAAGCAAATAATTATTGTTTAAACAAATACAAATAAGATCAAAAGTATTTGAAAACTTGTCCGCCTTAGGCAAAAGTGGTATATTCAATTTTAATTTACCAAAGCTCATTCTATTCTTTGAAGAGTTCTTTACAATTATATTCTTGAAGATTTTAATCAATATTATTCAGCAAATCGGCTACTTCAGGAAATGAAAAACTAAAAACCATCGTACGTATTATTTATAAATAAAATAATATCCACATAAACGTGACGAATAAAATTGTAGTGGCCCTTTCAATGGATAGAATGATCTTCAGCGAATTAAAATTGAATGAAAATTATGAATTCTGGCTTGATAATGATTAGGAAATCTGTATCTTTTCATCAAACGGAAGATGTGAAATATGATGATCACTTGAATTTAACTGCGCTAATTCTGTAAAACCAGTCAACAGGAAAAAGGCCTAAATTGTAAATTATAGTTTTAAATTATTCTTGCTGGCTCATATAACATTGATTTAGTTAAGTATTAAAACTTAGATATCATAAGCGAGCGACGACGCATTCCTAACTTTTTGGCTTCTTTTATCAAAAAAAAATTATATTCTTCAATTCGATCGCTTCAGATACTAGGATGACATTTTTTTTTCGTTTGCGTTTATTCCAGCTTTCAAATATCGGATGGTTTGACTGACGTTCCGCGTAACGAGAATTTTCGCGAAATGTTTAGTATTGACGTTTGCCGAAAGTTCTGTATTATCCTCCATACTGCTTTATTCAAATTTGATTCTCTAATTGAACAAATAAAGTTTTATTGTTCAAATAACGTTTATTGTTCACTTCGTTTAGAAATCTTCCTTTCGCAAGAAAATGTTCTCAATCCGCATTTAAATTTCATTTACGTTTTAAGCTCTTACAAAACTTATCCTCTTTCTCATTCAGTCTGATTTACGTCGCTCTACCCCTATATTCCTTAAATTCCCCCTCATTTTCCCCAAGTTACAACAGACAGGTAAACCTCGAATAGTTGGAGGAAAAAATACTCTGCTACTGAACCAGACAAAATGCCTTTCCAAATGGTACGGAATGAACAACTGCAGGAAATTTTTAACCCAAGAATCAGTATGTTACCGTGACAGTAATTGCGAGAGCCGGCGCGGCGGGAAACGACACGCGATTTGTTTTTCTAAAATAAGGATGGGTAGAAAAAAAATTCACCAACCCGAGAATGTTGTAGGGGTTTGTCGGAGGAAGGGAAGTGCGTTCGGTGATAGGGGCTGAGAAATCAGAAGAGTGAGACGAGACAGGGATTGTGAAAGACAGGAAGAGGAAGAGACAGAAATTCGTCAGGAGAAAGGCACTTTCTATAAAGGGGTGTCGAGGAAGAAAAAGCTCGTGCAGATCAGAGAGAGATAGAAACATATGCAGAAAGTAATACGATTCTTGAAGGAAGGTTGAGAGGAAGAGAGACTGAAGACGGAGAAGGGGAGATTACAATTGGATAAAGGGAGACAAAATAGAAGAGATTGATATATTTTGAGTTAGGGGAGAGAGAAAGAGAAGCTAGAGTAAGGGAAAAGGGATTAGATTATTGAGTAGAGAAAGAAGATTTTTGTGAAGACAGACAATGGTTAGTGAAATGAGACACAGATTTTTATATAGAGACGTGAGAGATAGGAAAAGAGACCCTGTGTCAACAGTGGAGATATAAGATTTGAAATACGAGTGAGACTGGATAGATGATTAGAAACAGATACGAGGTTCATATAAAGAGGGATCGAGTTTAGGTGAAAAGAGACCAGATGTAGGGGTACGAGAATATATGTAGAGAATGCGAGGCTTAATTCAGAAAAAGAGGGAGTGATAGAAATTAAGTTCAGGGGATGAAAAGGCCTGCATTAGAAAAAGGAAAGACCAGATTCAGAGAGAGAGAGAGAGACAGAAAAAATGTTGAGAAAGAGGGGGAAACAGAGGAAATAGAGTAAGGAAAATAGCTACTAGGTATTATAGGAAGTGGGATTGGGTAAAGGAATAAGAGGTGGAAGTTGGACATAGGGGGATTAGAGTTAGAGGTGGAAAAACTGGAGTAAGGGAAAGAAAGATTAGATTTACACAATTATTGATTTGTTAGAGAACTGAAACGCACTTCATTAGGAGAATGGAGACAAGAGATAGAAAAAAAAAGAAAAGTCTAAGGTCATAGAATGAAGGACTAAACTCAGAGAAGAATACATGTGAGTAAGAGAAAGAGAGATCGGAGTAAGAGAAAGAGAGATTGGGTTAGGCCAATAAGGGACTAGATTTTGAGATAGAAAGAAAAATTTAGACATGGAGGGAAAGAGAAGGAAAGACAATGGTAAGGGAATGAGAGATTTGGCTTGGGAATAGAGAAACTTAATTTAGAGGATATAGGATGGCAGGGTGTGAAAGAACGACTAGAGTAAGGGAAAGAGAGGGTGAGGTTGAAGAAAGATTTATAATAGAAACCGAGAATAAAGCAATAAAAAGAGAGACTGAATTTAGAGAAAGAAATGTCAGAGAATGCACTAATAGAGATACTGGAGTAAGGAAAAAGGAGACTAGATTGTGACGTAGAGAATGAATATTTAGATAAAGAGGGACCAAAGTGTGTAAAAAAGTCTAGATTACAAGAGAGATATAAGCATTGGAAAAGGAGAGACTAGAATCAAGGAAAGGGAGACTAGATATTTATCTCGGTGGGAGAGAGGTTGGAGGTAGTGCAATATGTAATAGAGGATGAGAAAGAGAGGTATGGGCCAGAAAAAGAGATAATAAGGTTAGAGAATGACAGACTGAAGTAACGGAAAAAGGGACTAGATTTAGAGGAAGAGGTACCAAAATCAGAGAAAGAAAGAGTTATGTTAAAGACACTGGATTAGAGGAAGAGGCACTAGAGACAGAGTAGGGATGATTATAATTAAAGTCAAAGGAAGCGAGCTTAGAATCACAGAAAGAGAGATGAAGTGTAGAGAAAGTGAAACCAGGATTAGATGAAGATATATCTGATTGGAGGAAGAGGTACTAGAGTTAGAGTAAGGAAGACTAGATTTAGAGAACAAGAAAGTAGAATTAGAAAAAGAGGGACCAGAATTAGAGAAATAGAGATCTGATTGGAGATAGGATACTAAAGTTGGGGAAGAGAATATCAGAGTTTGATGAAGGGACATTAGAGCAAGATAAACTGGAGTAAGTGAAATGGAGACTAGGTTTAGACAAAGAGAGACTGAATGTAGGGAAATAAAGTAAGAGAGAAAAGGAATAGACAAAGAGGAACAAGATTTTGAAAAAGAGTAAATAGAATCAGAGAAAGAGAGACTAGATTAAGAGAAAGAGAGATCGTCTGAATGACTAGGGGATGACTAGAAATGAGCATAGAATATCTGCGAGAGAGAGAAAGCCACATGTGAGAAGAGGTTGGGGGGTGAATCGCCCCGCCTTCATCGGCGCCAAGCGACTCGCTTCAGCTGACAGTTGTGGTGCCGGTGAGCTGAGCGCCCCAATCCGTCCCACTGCGTCCCGCTCAACCTCCCCTAGAACTTCTACCCCCGACCTCATGAGCACCCCTACTCACTGCAAGCTCGGTAACTCCTAACCCCCCGCAAACCCAAACCCCCGAAAGCGGATCGATCGCCCCCACGGCGCCACCGGCGCCTCGGAAACACCGCCAGCGTTCTCGCTCAGTCTGAACTCGGGTTCACTCAGTCCACGACCGTTTGCCACGAGACTTCGAGCTCGCACACTATTATACACGCTTTTTCTCTTCCTTCTTTCTCTCTCTCTCTTTCTGTCCTTCTGTCTCCGTTGCAGAGCCACGGACCAGTGGTCAGTCGAGCACAAAGTCGCGAGAGAGAGAGGAGAAGACCTATTAGTACCAAACTATAAAAAAGTCAATCGCAGCGGAACCGGTTTGCCGTCGCCGTCGACGTTGTGAGTTTCATCGCAGTTGGATCACCAGGTGAGTGGAGAAAAAGCAATATAAAGAGGAATAAAAAGTAGAATTTAAGTTTTAGACCGGGTTAGTGTGGCCGAGGCGGAAATTAAGGGGTTGGTGGAAGCCGGGGGTTGTTTTCTTCCCTGGCTCGATAAATACACAACGCCACGCGAAGGTTAGTTCCCGCAGGTTTCATCGATTTCGTCAAGCCGCCTCACGCTCAGGTGCACAAGCAGCGTAGTTTCACGAGGTCAAAGGTCGCGTGTCGCCGGGATTAGACGTAATTCGTTTAGATGATGTCCGAGGATGTGACACCGCTGCGCCGTTCACGCATTGGCACCAACGCAACGTGCTCACGAGGGTTGATAGAGTGGGATGCGTGAGTTTGCAAGCACAGCTTGAAAGTGTACATGCTGCGAGACATCCTACCCTAGAGAAAATGTAGTGGCACATTAGAAATCCGAGGAAAAAGTGTTTTCGAAATTTAAGAAGGTTGGTGGTGGAGAAATTCATTATTTAGGGTAGTTGCGTCATCGAGGGTGGAAGGTTTAGTTTCCCTTTAGGTTATGTTGTTGTAAGATAGGGTAGGTAGACTGGATGTGGTTGAGGAGATTTGCTTTTTTCGATTAAGAGTTTAGTAGTCTTTGAAAAGTTTTTCTTTGTTGGACTTTTTAATTTGGAGCGGAATGGACCTGCAAGCAACTTTAAGTCCTAGTTTCAACTCTGGATCTGCTACTGATGTTTTCTATTGAAACCTATGTACATATTTTGAATTTTTCCGAGCTTCTATTCTTAATAGGATATTGCATTAAGTAATTATATAGTGATGGATATAGAGATGGATTATATTGCTTGAAAAGAATTCAGGTTTAATATCTACAGTTTCCGAAAATATAATATATTCTAATCGTATATATAACAATTTACATCAATTTGTTGCTTGGGTTGGATTGTTGGGGAGGGGCTGCTAAATGAGGGCGGTGTATGATAGATTCTCCAAGAATAGTGCTAGTAATTTTTTTCCCCTAAAATGTTTTATCACGATGGTAAATATGAATCGAGTTTTAATATGAACTCACTTTTGATTATCAGGAATCACACTCCCAAAAATACGAAACTTTTATCACAATATCTTTGTGTCATTAAGTTTCCATGGTAACACGTAAACAAAGCGTCCCCTATTTCTATGCTACCATTGATGCTCGAAGCTTCAATGATAGTAAATTTTGATAGGAGGAAGAGTATAACTATGTATTATTTTCCCTAATTTGTAAACAATTTGAATGCTATTCGATTGTTTCACTTAACATAATTTGCGTAACAAGACTATGCAATATTGCTGAAGTAATTCGATTTGCAAGCATGATTAGCTGAATTAATGTGCAAGCACATATCTCAAAGTTTCGTCGATCGTTTAATTCGAACACGAGTTTAAAAAACATGGGTATGAAAGAGTCTAGGACTATAGAGAAAAATTATACGTGGCCTTCCACAATTATACTTTAATAAACTATTATCCTAACATCTTGGTTATTCAGTTTCCCCACTAAAATTTCCGAATTTCAATATTTGTCGGATAATTATTTGTTAAATTTGCTGACTAATTTTGAAATTCGACGACTTATATGTCGTTCTTTCAATTTTATAACTCTGGTTCTGTTATTGATTTTTTCCTGCTAAAAGTTAGGTAGATCCTTCATTTTTTTACGAGGAGCACTTTTGAATGAAAGATCTACATACATCTATATACATTTTTCTGCTAGTAAAAGACACATATATTTGAATATTAAGTTTGCTAATTTTTATACGGATTCGGGAAGTATTGGATTCTTCAATTGAAAATAATTTGTACTAGAATTATGAAAAAATGGGGAAGTAATTAGATTCAATTTTGCGGTGAAATTTTAAAATCACACCTTTACAGATCGAGTATGTTGCACGTGATTTCAGCACTGGATCTGTGTTGAAATAACGTTTTGTATTTTGTATTACGTCCTTCTCTGGAGAAAATCTGACTCGAATCAGAAAACACAGTGAGGAAAGCATTTTTGACATCTTACGATAGTAAAGAGAAAAAAGTAATGTTTTCATTTTGTTTCCAATCAAATATAGTCCTTTTTTGTTCATTAACAAGTGCTTCTGTTTTCTTTGTTTTCTAAGAAATAGACCTATTAATTTTATCTTCAGAGCAGCTTCAAGGGGTAGATCCAATCTTGAAATGAAACTGTTATTGACGTTTTCTTTTAAAGCCGAAGTACATCTTTTCAAAGTTTTAAGAGTGGCTCTTTGAATATAAGATCGTACGGAATAGTTCTATTAACTTTAATGCGAGTTGGTGACATCGTACTCAGAGTATGGAGATAGCAGAAAATAAAAAGTAGCTCAATAGTATCCCTTGAATAAACACGTGTAGAAGAAGATAAACGTGATGGATTTGAAAAATATATTTTACATTTAATACCTTTAATCACCGAGAAGAAAGAGTTTCATGAAATAAATTCTGATACAAAAACAGAAATTTCTTCTTAGTAGATACAACACTTTTTTATTATATAAAGTGAACTCTAAAAACAAGTCATCTGAAACGAAATGTTGATTGGGTAACCTGTTTGTCAATGGAAGTCCATCTGATTGAAAAATGAACTCTTGTTTATTTTTCATAGGCATATACCATATTCAAAATATTGAATAAGCTACCCTGAAATCTCAGGAGAAGTTTCACTAGTGTCAACAGTTTGGAATTCATTGATTATGTAATTTTACCGTTACAGCTAAATTTATTCACTACCTAAGGAGCTATTAGCAAAATGTTGATTACTAGGTACAAACTGTATTTAATGGCCACTTATGTAGTTGTTTAAATGATATAATTACTTTATGATCCTGTGAAAAGTTAAGGCGTCATCAACAGCTCATTATATTCCTATCTATTATCTCATTCTCCTTTCACACTTTTTTTCATTTTCCTTAAATTTAAGGCGTCAGTCAAGCAAACTTACGAATATATTGTGTTTTCTTCATTAAGGAGTTTGGGAATTGTTAAAATAATTCAATATCGTAAAAGGTGCCATTATCCATTTATCATTCACGTGCCTTCGATTCTAATTTAGGGGAAAAATTACAAAAGGCAGCAGCAGTGTTCGAACGAAGACTCGGTGACCTGATTCGCGATTCGAAAAACTGGGACACTCTCAACAATTGAGGGCATAAAGAAAAATAGTAACTATACTAATATTTCTTTCATAATTTCTAAATCAAAATTTACAATGAATGAAAAAATTATCCTAACCTTCTATATCAAGATTAAAACTTCCATATGCTATTTAATTCCTCTTGTATATCATTTCCTCAGTATAATAACTACCATCAGAATATCAAAAAAGATCCACAATCAATATTATTATCAGCGATCGAGAAGTATTATTGAATCAATAAATTACTTAGTGGAAACAAATACTTTTTCTCGTCAATCGATTCTACATGAAATAAAACACATATTTGTTTCATTATAATAATTTAACTGAGACAATAAAATATTGTTCAATTCAAAATTCAATTCATAAATGGATGCTACTGAGTTATGCAGCTTTTTTGGCCAGGTTCATCCTTTGAAATGGGTTAACAAGTATTTGAAATTTCAAAATCTATTTTATTTGTAAAGAGCAATTTCGGTTTGAAAATTTCAAAACTGGGAAGTGTTTTCGGCCCCCTTGAGTCTGGGTATCGCTTTCTGATGCAATAGTGCAATTTCCTTGACATTGTCGTGCTCGATCCATCAGCAAACTAGATCATGGTCGGTAATATTAATAATCTCTGCGAGAATTCTACACTTATGAGAGAGAGGGCGAGAGAGAGAGAGAGAGAGAGAGATTGCATTAATAGTAAGCGTACGCCAGGTAAGTGAACATGGGATTGTCAATCGAAAGTTTTCAAGGTCACGTGAATGAACTTGCTCTTGGCTTCACACTTTGACACTTCCGCTTAAGGAGGAACATGCGCAACTTTTGAAACATGTGATCGATTGTTGTGAAGTACATAAATAGACTGATATAAAATACCTAAGTAGGGGAAAGTGGGGTATAGTGTCAGTGCGGGGCATGGCGACTCTTGCAATTAATGCACATGTTTGTTTATTTTCATATTAATTTTTTTACATAACATAGCTTTCTTTGGTACTCAAGAAAGCTATTTTATGCAAACAAAACTAATATGAGACTCAAGAAACACGAGCATTATTAGAAAGAGTCACCGCCCCCTGCACTGACACCATACCCCACTTTCCCCTATTATCAAAAAATTCTTTAGTCTAATGGGAGTCAAATATGCGCAAAGTTAAAAAAATCAAATGTAAAATGAATGAAGAATTTAAAAAACAAAATTGAGCAATTCAATCGCACCATCCCCGAAAAGTTAAAAACATATTATGATAAAACACTTCTATGAAAACCATTCAATACGTAAGTTGTTGCAGTGACATGGATAATGCTTCTTAATAACAGTAGTTTTTCTTTTTGTTTGAAAACGTAATATTTGGAATGTTTTGTGAAAAGGGCTGGCTTCCGACAAACCGAAATATCAAGTGGAAAGAGCAAATTTGGGAATTACATAAGAGGAAAAGAATTACAGTCAATGAGTATGTGTGTAAACACCATGGCAGTAAGATGTCACTTATGTTTATCGCACTATAAAATTCGTACTACTGATTATAAGACATAATGTATACAACAAAGGCGTTTTCGACGTAAAAGTCAATAGTAGTTTGGGTACGTTCATTCGTAAATATTCATGTATTTATCCAACTTTACTCCAAATTTATATTGAGATAATTTTTATAAGTATTGGTTCGTGATGAATTTCAAATTCAATGTTTAAAAAAGTCCCAGGTTATTCAAACTTCATACATACAGAATTTTTACAAGCATTGTTTTTGTTAGATACTTTCAATACAAAATTTAAGTATTGTTTTTGTTATGAATTTCAAAATTTAAAAAAAATCCAAATCAATTTGGAATTTGTGTACGTTATATATATTTTTTTAATTCCAAATTTAAAATTTGAGTATCGTTTTTATTATAAATTCCAAATTGAAAACATTCAAAAATCACATTTCATTCCAAATTTATATTCACATAATTTTTATAAGTATTGGTTTTATTATAAATTTTGAATTCAAAATTTAGAAGAATCCCACTTTATTCTAAATTTATATTTGCAGGATTCTTATGAAAATTGGTATTTGCCATAACACCTAAGTAGAGACTTTCAAGTATTGTGTATTTGTATCATAAATTCCAAATGAAAAAAATCCGGTTATTCATTTATTATATCAAAATACAAAATTCAAATTTATTCATGGATAATTATAAATGAATGGATTTTTTTCTATGTGATCTCTGAAAGAAACTGCATGCAACAGCGTTGCCAAGTTTCATTTTTTTGTTGTTGACAGGTGATTTATTTGTCTTTGAAATTATTTTATAAATAACTGTAGTATGATCCCAATTTATGATTTCAAGAATGCAATTTTGAAGATAATAAAAATGAAATCAGAGGAAATAATCACTGTATGTGACAGTGTTGTATTTATATATGTCCTAATGGGTTTCCTGATGTACTTATATAGGGATATAATTTATTATAAAATGGAGATTATTTTTATATTATTTAATTTTTTCTTTATTATGAACAGTATTACATAAAATGGTGACAATGTCGGATACGCCAGTTGATTTGTTTTGATTTCCTTTTTATTATTTCCAAAATTGAATCCGTGAATTCACTTAGATATTAACTGTATTATAGAATAACGTCGTTTTGTTGAGGTTTCCTTCCTTAATATTGATGCTATTGTCGGACAAATTTTTTGGAGAAAATCATATACATAATATTAACGTACATCTAATATTCCCAATTTATGGCAAAACTATACAATTTTTTGTTTTTATTTGTTAGAAATGGTGTTTTTATGACTATATTAGTCACCAGTATATCAAAGTGTATCTCCAAGTACCTATTGATGTAGCCAACTATGAACGGGTGGTTTCTTACAATACTGGAAATGGGTTCATATTCAATTGATAGGATATATGATATGGTCAACTATAAGCGAGTGTTTAAAAAAACGGGAAATGGGGTTAAATATCATTCATAGGTACATTTTACCGATTAGGGGTATGATCAAATATAAACGCATGATTTGAAAAAAAAAAAAACCAGAAATGGGGTCAAACATACTTAAGAGTTAGATATTGCCGAGTTGGAATATGGCCAAACATATACGGGTTGTTTTTTATGTGAAACTGTTAAGTATAATTGATAGATAGATTTTGCCGAGTTAGGGTATGTTCAAGTATAAATGTATGGTTTCTTCAAATACTGGAAATGGGGTCAACTATTTTTGAGAGATATATTTTTCCGAGTTGGGGGATGGCCAACTATAAACGGTGATTTTTCTTTAATACTGGAAATGGGGTCAAATACAAATGCGAGATAGATTTTTATGAGTAGGGTTTTGGTCAACCATAAACAAGTAGTGTTTTTTAAGTACTGAAAACTGATTAATATATATTAGATAAGAAGATTTTACCGAGTTTGGGTATAGCTAATTATAAACGAGTGTTTAAAAAAAATACTGGAAATGTGCTCCAATATAATTCAGATGTAGATTTACCCGATAAGGGGCATGGTCAACTATAAATGGATGGTTTAAACCAAACTGGAAATGGGGTCAAATATAATTGAGAGGCAGATTTTGCAATGTTCCCAAATACGGAACATGTAGTCAAATATCGTTGAAAGGTAGATTTTTTCAGGTTAAGGTATGGCCAACTATAAACAGGTGGCTTAAAAAAAACTGGAAATTGGGACAAAGAATTTAGTGGTAAATTTGCCCGATTTGTGTTATGACCAACTATAAACGTTTTTTTTTTAATACTAGAAATATGGTCAACTATTTTTGAGAGATAGATTTTCCCGAGTTAGGGGATGGCCAACTATAAACTTTTTTCTCGTATACTGGAAATAGGGTCAACTACTTTCAAGAGATTTTGCCAAGTTGGGGTGTGACCAACTGTATACAAGTGTTTTTTTCTTCAAATGCGGAACATAGGGTCAAATATAATTAGAAGGTAGATTTTCTGAGTAAGGATATCGTCAACTATAAACAGATGTTTAAAAAACTGGAAATGGGGCCAAAGATAATTTAGAGGTAGATTTTGCCGAGTTGGGGTGTGGCAAACCATGAACATTTTTTTTAATACTAGAAATATGGTAATTTTTTTTTGTTGAGAGATAGATTTTTCCGCGTCAGGGGATGGCCAACTATGAAGGGTTTTTTAATACTGGAAATGGGATCGAATACAGATGAGATATAGATTTTTCCGAGGTGAGGTATGGCCAACTATGAACAAGCAGTTTTTTTTTAATACTAAAAATTGGGTCAAATATCCACTAATTATATCAAGTTCGAAATAAACATTGTTAAAAATGATTGATGAAATCGTGGGTAATATTCCGATTCCTAATTGTAACTGATTCTAAAATAGAACTGGAGGTGAAATTCAGAAAAAATGCATTTCAGGTTAATATTTTTTAAATATTTAACAATAGTTTTTCAGAATTTCATGTTCCATCTTTTGCTTCAGATGAAAGATGAAATTCTTATATAATCCTAATGTATAATGTATAATCGGTAAAAAACCGAGTAGTACGATTGTAAATCAAGATTCTTACAAGCTGAACCATTTTAAGTTAAAAGTTTGAAAAAGAAACAACTTTGCGTCAATATTTCTTATCAAAATATTGAGGTTCCGAATCTAAATCGATAACTATTATAGTTGTATGCATTTCAAAAAAGGCATTCATATTTTCAAGATTTTGAATATTAAGATTGTTTATGATTAAATAATTTCTATTATAAATATTGAATATTGAACTATTTGAAATTTAAATTGTGCAATAAATGCATTATTAGAAAAGTCAACTTCCAAGTTGTACAACAGAAGATTGTACAATTTCAAATTAAATGCATTCAAATATTATCAAACTAAAACTTGAAAAGTAAAAATTCCAAAATTTGGTTTTATTTTGAGTATTAACCGAATTCAAATTCAAGAGTTCATGCTTCAACAATCAATAATATTATTTTCCAAGCTGCAAAAACTGTTATTGGGAAATTTGCGGAAATTCCAGCTTCCTGTGTATACATGTTGCAGGCTATTGAAATAAAGATTTTTATAAAGTTCGTTTTAAATGAGATCTCATGAATTTTAAAATGGTGAATTTGTTTCGCACAGTGCTTCTCCAATAAAATGTTATGCATTCATTTCCGTCATTCCGAAGGTATGACAGGATATTAAAGCAGTGTAAAATTGGGAATACTGGGGGAATATCAATGAGGTTGCAATCGCGTCGGATTGAACTGAGCGAGAAAAATTAAACTGGAGACTTAAAATAAAATGCTCGCGTCCCATATAGGGCGATGGAAATGTACATGATTTAAATATGTTTAATAATCCTCAACTGATTTATTCCCTACAAGATAGCTTTCAAAATAACCAACCTATGATTGAAAATTAAATGAGTACTTTAAAACTCAACTTTTCAAAAGGATGATTTTAGAAGCCAATGGTACTAAATATTCCACCAAAAAAATGGTTCGAATTTTTTCAGAGAATATAATAATTTTATGAGAATTAGATGTTCTTTTCGAGACATGAGAAGTAAAGATAAGAAAAGGTGATTGAACTTTGGCAAGAATATAAGCTTTTCAAGTCGAGACTCGATTCCCGTTGGGCATGACCCTTCAATTTCACTTCCCTCGATATATCGCATTTGCAAGTGAAACACGTGAGAAGAAGAAAACGAATCGCGATTCTGAGTAAGTCCTTACATCGTCGATAAAGGTTTGAGGCTTTGCAGTACAACTAGATACACAGATACGAGTATATCTATATTCTACATATGAAGAGCCCTATGGGAAGCAGTTACTGTTATTATTATTTTCAGATAAAAGGCAGCTTAAAAACTGATACGAAAAACGACTCTCATCCGAGTCTGGCCAAACCAAGTTCTGCTTAACCCTCGGTGATCGAACAAGAAGCCTTGAACATCTATGCAAACGGACACATTATTTTACTATCAATTCCAGTTATTTTTTAATTATTTGTATTCAAAAACCGGGTTAAGATGTTAAAATTCGGAAACGCAGCATAATATATAAGAAGCTCCCTTCCCCAAAATTCAATATTTTGTAGTATGAATCAAGAATATATATATATTTTTTAATCTTATAATCAAAACCAATTTCCAAACGAAAATCTTAAATATTCATTTTCTACAAAAAGCCAATTTTATACGGATTTTTTCACCATACTTTTTGCCTTTCAATCCGGAACGATATTTCTTCAAATAATTATCGTTTATTCATCGAGAAATATATACCTTTATCCTTTTATAGACTTTTAGCGAAAAATCGTTTCTTGCAGTGCTATAAGGCCACATAAATCCTTATTTTCCCGGAACAGCATACTTTATTATGAAAACTTTTTTATTCTCATTCAGTCTCCCATATCTCGGAAGCAACTTTTTATTATTTTTTTTAATTGAAAAATATATTGGCTATGCAACGACGTTCGTCAAAACCCATAAAATTGGAATTTTATGGTTTTTATTTAGAAATTGATTGTAGCTATCCTGTGGTATAATGGCTCAAAATGTAGATCATCATACACTGATTGCTATGTTATCATCCAAAACTTGATGAAAATGATCTCTTGGAGATAAATGTTATTTAGAATAATATTGAGTTTGATAAGAAAAAGCGTGTGCTGAATTATTAGAGGAAGATATAGAAAAAAGGGTCCATTCTATTTCCACCATTGTTCACATCTGTTGGGCATCTTCCTGTCGCTGAATAATAGAATAGACCTCGGAATATACCCTTCTATACGTTTTTTCCTAATAATGTAGCACTCGCCTCCTCATCATGAATCTAAAATTATTCTAAGTGATATTTATCCCAAAAAAAATAATTTTAAATAAGTTTTAAATAATAATTTAAATAATATTGGACGATGCCCAATATTTTGAGCCATTAAACGACACAATGACTATATTGAATTCCTAAATGAAGATTATGAACAAAAATGCTCGAAAAAACGAGATTATGAATTACATTTTAATTTTGGAATCTCCATTACATTTTAGTAATGTTGCAGAACGTACCAGAATTACAAAAAAATTTTGTACCCTTTCTTAAATTCTGGGATCACGTTAAAGTACAGGTTTCTGAGCAGTGGGACTAACTGCAGCATTTTTCTTCGTATTTCACTCAACAGTTTGGAACAAAAATGATTTAGAACAATTAATAAAACATCATTATATTCAGAAAACCTTAAATATTCGTGTGATCTCTATTAAAACCTGATGATATTTTTCCCCGCTGAGCTACTCCTTCCAAAGTCGAGGGCCGCCGATTTTTTCGACGAATTTAATAGCTTATATCCGAATAAGTTTTGAAAAAATATGAGTTTTTCTATCTAACAAAATGTACGTATTTCAAAATTTGCTTTGTATTATGTCTACTCTCTTTGATGTTGCGGGAAATAAATGCAGGCAATACCTACAATGGGTTTCTCTCGCCAGCTTCACTCGCAGAGATTCTGCTAGGCTCCTTGTACAGAACATTCAGTACTTGACACGATGACACAAGGATGTTGAATTTGAATCTCACAAAGCCATTTGCGAGGCAGTCAAATAGAAATACGCTATAGCTTCTGATGGCTAGTGTTAGAGGGGTTGATAAATGCGTTTGGCGCGAAGAGTGATTAACGTGGGAGTGATACGCTGCTATATGATTATGCGACAAGACCCACCTCAGTCTTTTATATAATTCCAGGCTTTTTGATCCTTTAGATCAGTCAAATTCGCTTCCCTTGATCGTTTCCGTAATTGAATATTGGAAAAATGAAATATTAGTGGGTACAACAATGCCATTAGTACCAGCAAATGAGAAATTGGTTGTCTTAGCTAATGGAATAGCAGTACCATATCTCATAAACTCAAAAATTGCGATTTAGAATCGATCATCGTTCTACGTTTCGGTAAAGTGCGTGGATTTTTAAAGTTGTTTTTCTCAACAATGGCTAAAAAGCACATACTATTACTTTAGCATATTACAAGTTTGCTAATGACCTATTGCTGGGAGGCGGATGAATCAAAACAAAATTTCGAAGGATGTAGGTTCGCCTTGTCAGCCTGTTATAATAGATTACAATCCCCGGCACTTATTTGCATGTAGCGATAGGGTGCCTTCCAAATCATCGATGCCTTGTTTACGTTTGTCCCATTTTGTCCCCTTCAACTCAGAAGCGACGCGACGCCAGTAATAGTCTTCGTGTCGGATCAATCGTCGACCTGATCCACTTGGCCCTATCCATTCTTCAGTCAACCATGGTAAGCGAGAGTCCACACAGAGCAGAGAAACTGCTGGGATTATTTTTAGAGAAAGACCTTCGATAGCTCGAGTATCGAGTCGATATTTTCACCTCAACAGGACAAGGCTGATATTTCTTATTTAATATACTCCACCCCGTAGTTTCTGTGTGCCAAGCGATCATATCAAGCGACGTCACGTAAACCCGGTTTCCTGTCACAAGGTCTTGCTATGATAAGTGATCACATGCTTGGATTTATTATGTTGTACTTGACTTTTTGCATCCTTTCAGACAAAAAGCGAGCTTTTGATTCTGTCTATAAAAATATAAGGTGTATTGAGTTTTACAAATGGGACTGTACATTAGGGTGGTCCAAAAGAATGTTTTTCGAATTTTTATGGGGACACCCCTCAAATTTGTTCGAATCCGCACAAAAGTAAATGCGTTGTTTTTCGTTTTGAAAAAAAAAAATGATATTTAGGGGTGGCGCAAGCCCCATGAAGTTTAACATGTATTTTCGATAAGAAAAAAAGACGTTTTTGTGAATCTTATTCAGAATCCTCAATATTATCTCAATCGAGTTGAAACTCAACATTTCTCTTCACAATTAGCTATAGAATACGAATAAAATATCACTTTGTGAATATCACCCACATAAGTCTTTTTTATAGGATCCCAAAGAAACCCCATAAGTGAAAAAATGGGTTTTGCGAGTTTTTGGCGCTAATTATGATTTTTTTGCGGTTTTTTTTAATGCGAATTATTTCTAATATATAAAATATGACTTTATACTGAAAATTTACATTACATTTGTTGTCCAATTTTCAATGAAAGGGAAGTGATAGTTCATCAATGTTAACAATAGTGATTGTTCAAACAATTTATTATAATTATTAATAATATTATATTTGAATAATGCTAGAAAGATGCGGATTTTTTTTTGTTAATATCTGGCGTTTTGTCCGATTTTCATCTGTAGTTAAGTGATAATAAATTCAAGTTAACAAAATGATTGTTTAAACAATTTATTATAATCATTAATAATATTATATTTGAATAATGCTAGAAAGATGCGGTTTTTTTTTAATTTCTGGCTTTTTGTTTAATTTGCATTTGGAGTGAAGTGATAATGAATTCAAGTTAACAAAATAATTGTTTAAACAATTTATTATCATTGTTGATAGTATTCTCTTTGCTTAATTGGTAGAATGTTGCGGTTTTTTCTAAAATTATCCACTGTTTGTCTATTTTCTATTAGGCGTGACTTGATAATTAATTAGATTTAGCAAAAATAATTTTTTAAACAAATTATTATTGTTTATGACTATCTTCATCTATATCAATTGCGCCTGATAGTTGCGGTTTTCCGGCCATTTTCATCTTTATGTCCTTTTTTCACTTAGAGAGGTAATAATTAATTAAAGTCAACAAAAAAGTTGTTTAAACAATTTAATATTGTTCATAACTAACTTTTCTTAGATAAGTGCTAGAAAGTGGCGGTTTTTCCTAAAATCTTTCACTTTGCATCGCCTTTTCATTTATGAACAAGTAATAAGTCAAACACAACAAAAATGATTTTCCGAAAGGTATTATTGGTTTAAGTGAATTATTTTTGCTCTTTTCACAATGCTTAAAAAAATTGATTTAAATAAAAAAGCTATTTTACACGAAAGGAAGAAATCAATATTAAATTGTTCGAACAACTTTTTTGTTAACTTTAATTAATTATTAACTCACTAAGTGAAATAAGGACAGAAAGGTAAACATTGCCGAAAAACCGCAACTATCAGGCGCAATTGATATAGATGAAGATAGTCATAAACAATAATAATTTGTTTGAAAAATTATTTTTGCTCAATATAATTATCTATTAAGTCACGCCTAATGAAAAATAAACAAACAGTTGAAAATTTCAGAAAAAACCGCAACATTCTACCAATTAAGCAAAGAGAATATTATCAACAATGACAATAAATTGTTTAGACAATTATTTTGTTAACTTGAATTCATTGTGAGTTCACTCCAAATGAAAATCAAACAAAAAGCCATAAATTTAAAAAAAAAACGCATCTTTCTAGCATTATTCAATTATAATATTATTAATAAGTATAATAAATTGTTGAAACAATTGTTTTGTTAACTTGAATTCATTATTACTTCACTCCGAATGAAAAGTGGACAAAAAACTAGAATTTAAAAAAAAGCCGCAACTTTTCAGCATTATTCAAATATAATATTATTAATAATTAAAATAAATTGTTTAAACAATTATTTTGTTAACTTGAATTCATTATTACTTAATGCCAAATGAAAATTAAACAAAAAGCTAGAAATGACAAAAAACCCGCATCTTTCTAGTATTATTAAATTATAATATTATTAATGAGTATAATAAATTGTTTAAACCATTATTTTGTTAACTTGAATTTATTATTGCTTCGCTCCGAATGAAAAGTGGACAAAAAACCAGAAATATAAAAAAAACCGCATCTTTTCAGCATTATTCAAATATAATATTATTAATAATTATAATGTATTGTTTAAACAATCACTATTGTTAACTTTGATGAACTATCACTTCCCTCTAATTAAAAATTAGACAACAAATGGGAAATCTGTGAAAAAACCGCAAAAAAATCATAATTAGCGCCAAAAACTCGCAAAACCCATTTTTTCACTTATGGGGTTTCTTTGGGACCCTATAAAACAGACTTATGGGGGTGATATTTGAAAAGTGATATTTTATTCGTATTCCATGGCTAATTGTGAAGAGAAATGTTGAGCTCCAACTCGATTGAGATAATATTGAGGATTCTGAATAAGATTTACAAAAACGTCTTTTTTTCTTATGGGAAATACATGTTAAACTTCATGGGGCTTGCGCCACCACTAAATATCATTTTTTTTCAAAAAAAAAATAACGCATTTATTTTTGTGCGGATTCGAACAAATTTGGGGGGTGTCCCGATAAATATTCTAAAAAAAATTTTCCAATGCATTTTTGGACCACCCTACTGTACATTGAAAGGAAATCATCCCTTACATTAGTTCAAAGTAGGCGCAATAAAGTATCGATAGTTTTTCTCGTCTCGAAATCGATATTATAAATTTGGGAGAACGCCAACCAGATTCATTCACTCACAAATTGTCGTTTTGACTCCTTGTTTCGCTCTAATGAACAATCACATGTTGATACCATGTTCCTCTTACTCAGAATGGATCTTCATGTGACATGGAATTTTGTGTAGAAGAATCATTAAAAGTTTACCTTTTTTCACATTCTTAATTTCTCTGTAACGCCTGTGACTTCAGTGCGGTTACAGCGTGATGTTTTTTAACGTCTTTCATAATCATCTGATTTACAATTCCATTGTCATTAACAATCTTTGTTTATGTAACTAATTTATGTCTCAATATTTCATGCTGATATTCGACTAAGATCGATTTCTATAATTCTCAAACTTGGACTATTTCGCTATTTTATAATTCGCTCCTTGTGACATTTTTCGCTTTATGATAATTTATAATATTTTAATACTTGTATTTATTTAATGCTAAAATGGGTTATGTGTGATTCGCATCTGATTTCATATTTATTCATTTCTCGCATGGCGTCTTATTAGATATTTTTAATTGGTAACTTTTATAATTTTGTCACACGCTATATTATTCAAAACTTCAACATTTACAGTTATAGAGGTATTGATACTATCAACTTTTGTTAATTATTATTTGTTTATTGACCATCACGATTCTACTTTAGCTATTTCAATCATTTTGCTCATTTTATATTTCTAAAATTGAATTTAGCTTGAAGAATAGCAATATCGTAACTTTATTTAATGGAAAAGAAATAAAATAGAAGCTTAGCTTTTATTTTTCAATCCAATATTTCAAAAATTATGCGGTTTACACCACATTACATTTGAGATGGAGTTTTCTGAATCAATATTTCTGGAATCGATAAGTGAATTCCAGAGAAACTTGGAGGTATCAGATGTAAATTTGTATATTTTGAGAATATGATCCTTAAAGAAATGTCAAGTCAAAAAAATATAATTTTTTCTCTTGATGGTCCTTAAATTACTTTTCCAGTAAAATTCAGTGTTGAAGATACATTATTCGATACTATTTCTGGGATTTATAAACATATAATATGAAAAATCGTTACTGTAGACATTTATTTGCTGTATATCGTGCTACTGCTATCACTGGCAACATAATTTAAGGAAGTTTAGGGAAAAAAAATATTTCATGTTGAATTGGAATGTCCACGCTTGGAAATTGTTCGTTAAATTTGTTAATGAAATTAACACTGAATAATAAAAATTAGTGATAATTGAATAAAATGAATGAATTGGTAAGCCTTTTTTTTGATAAGAATTGCTCGACAGTATAATTCCTAAAGGATTCACCAGAGACTGCGAATATTATCCTTGACTGAACAATAATTTGTTATATAAAAACTAATTTTAATTTTTTTTGTCTAGCTTTTCATTGATACCATTTCTTTTAAGACTTTCAAATTCATTAAACTACGTCATGAATCATTGTAGTAACTAACTTAAAATGATTTGCATTGGGCAAGAGAAGAAAAAAATTTCTGATAATATTAGAAACAAACTAATGAGGAAAAGTAATGTTTTGTGATGTTCAATGTTGAGCATTTTTAAATCCAAAGCTTTTATATCAAATATGGTGCAAAGAGATGATAGAAAAGAGTTTTTGTCAAGACATTTTGAATTGATTTCGCTAAAAAATGAAGCCTATACAATAAAAAATCGTAAAAATGTGAATTGTTATATATAAATTGTTTATATAATTGACAGCTGTAAACGAAAGCTCTGATTCCTGAGTCCGAAAAATTACAACGAAAACAAGTTTAATTCTAAAAAGTTTTATTAAAAAAGAGAGCATTCGTTTACACTTCTATCGAACTTATCTGACTTCTGAACTTGAACCAGATAGATAGTACAGTAGTATTCTGCTCCTTTCAAATCATTTTTGAAACTACAAATTATCTTCAATAAGTTGGTAGATAAGTAATTGGGAATTAGTCTTTGTTATTTACTCCAAAACTTACAGATTTATAAAGCTTAAAGTAAGAATGATTATGAAGTAAATTTTAATTTTAAATTATTTTCGATCTTATTTGAACATTGTCATTTTTCCTCCTCAGCAAGTTTTCAGCATGCAAAACCCGTTCTTATCTAAATCCCAATTACCTTCATTTTCAGTCACTACGATCCGCCATCTTAGAACTTTGAGTCTCTAGATTGCAATTTCGGAATCTCAAGACATCCTTGTACACTCAGGTGGAAATGTCTTAGCATTTGCATTTGCATTTTCTGGCAATCAGGGAATGCCCTTATTTTCCCCTTTGTTCTTCGTTATCGGTGCACTCTTGCTCGTGAAAGCAACTCTGCACTAGACCAAAAGTTCGTCTGAAACGTATCTTCCACGAGGAAGATGTTTTTCTTACTTATCATTAAATTATAAATTATTAGATTATTAAATAATCAAACTACCGTTTATGGTCAGAACGTCAAAGTATTGTCCGAAGAGCGAAGGCAATATTGCGGAAATCTGAATTTAGTCCCTGCATGTGCATTTCCGTATAACATTTTCATGGAACATCCACATTTAGAACATAGATTTCCATAAAATGCTTTCTGTAGAATTTTTTCACGTGCATTATTTTGTTTGTCAAATTAAATGATGAATAGCAATCAGCATATATGAGGTGCCAAATCAGTGAACTTGAGCTGCTTGTCAGTAAAATTTCACTGCTTCATCAGCCTAATACGCTGCGACAAGCAGGGCGAAAGTAATTATAATTTAAATTAAATATTTGTTTCTGAAAGGTTCATAAACAAAAATTAATTTATTTGGATAAATTCAAATTTGGCTTTATTATTTAGTGGTAAACATATCGTAGGTGATTATGAAACTCAGAGTTTTGGCTAAACATCTAGGGAATCAGCTATCCGCAGGAGTTAAGGAAAATCTTCGAATCTGGTATCACCTTTTATTTAAATTCCTGGTTTATTCAGCAATTGATAACACTTTCATGTCATTTATCTAAATTTCTGAAGTATTTTAGTAATCCAGAAAAATGTCAAATTTGAGCATAGGATTAACTTTTATCTTGTTTTATGATTCATTTAGAGTTTAAAAATAAAATGCATTTAACATTTAACTAGTATAGGTAATGTAAAAGATTTATACGAAGCGGTTTACAATCGTTAAACAATTAATAAAATTCGTGAAATAAAAAATATTTTGAACTAATTTTATGAGCAAAAATCTTTTTTTCCTGAAAGTATAATTTGTTCTGAGACTTGTCATTTTGTCTTTGTGTAGAAACTTTATTTTGAATTGACAGAATCTTTTTTACAAGGAGTGTTGGTTGTGATGTTAGAATTCTCGACGTCGAATGAATTTAGAGTTTATAATTAAAATACATTACAGTTGATTGCATATTATTCATAACTACTCTGATTCATTAAAGACTACAAGAATTGAGAGGTATCAATTACAAAAATATATTTACAAAAAGCTTATCGGCGATTTTTAAGATCATTTGTGGATCTTCGTCAATAATAGTATCTACATTTGAATACTATTATGTGACGAATCAATGAGGGGGAGGGGGGGGGGGGGGGGGAGTCGAGATATTTTGTTAAGGATAAAGGGAACGTCTTTTATTCATGTACGTAGTTTTTTTCAAATTCGAGAATAAGAAAATCAGGGATTTAACCAAAAAAATCTTGTGAAATTCAGGGAATTTCTATAACTTTGAATAACTGCCATAAGGAATAAATTCAAAGTTTTTCAATTTTAATTAGTATTATTCTTGTTAGTAATTTTTTTGTATGTTTCATATTTATTTTTTTTCAGTTGCTTCCTCCTGAAGAATATTTTTTTAGTTATAAATTGTATGACTTGTTTTAAAATTCAACAATTTTGTTAAAACGTCATCCCTTTTGGTAGAAAATTGAACTTTAATATTAGAAAGTAACCCTTTAGGGTTGAAAATTAAACTATTTTCGTAGAAAATTTTCTGTTTGAATGAGTTTTGAAATGTCAAATGAAATCTTGTTTGGATGAAAATTCAACAATTTTTTTGAAAAATTGTCTTCTTGATTAAAAAATTCATCTGTTTTAGTAGAAATTTCATCTTTCTTGGACAAAAATTAAACCATTTGGTTGGAAATGTAATAATTTTGTTTGAAAGTCATCCTTTTGATTAAAATTTACATTTTGACATTGAAAAATAAAAGTGGAATCTTTTTTTGGATGAAAATTTAATTTTTTTAAAATTTGTCCTTTGTGTTTAAAAATGCATCTATTTTAGTAGAAAGTTCATTTTGTTGAGAATGATTTGGTTGAGAATTAATATGTTTTGCCCGAGGATTCAACTATTTTGTTTAAAATATTGATAGGAGCATTTCGTTGAAAAATCATTATTTTGGTTGCAGATTGATATTTTCAGTTGAAAATTCTGCTCTTTGGTTGAAATTTTAACTACTTTTTTCAAATGGATCTTTTATAATTGAAAATTCAACTGCGTGGGTAAAAGATGAACTAGTTTGTTACAACTTCAGTTTTTTGAATGAAGGTTTATCTCTCCGATCGAAAATTTTACTATTTTGTTGTAAATTAATTTTTTGCTTGAAAATTAATTTTTTTGCTGAAAATTTATTTTTTTGCTGGAAGGTCATATTTTCTACATGAAAGTTCAATTTTTGTACAGAAAATTCGTTTTTTCGCTCGAGGTTTCAATAATTCAGGTGAAAGTTCTTTCTTTCATTACTGAAAAATCTTTATTTGTTTAAAAAATTCGTCTTTTTGGTTTCAAAATTAAATTATTTTGTTGAAAGTTCAAGTATTTTGTTACAAAAGTAATCTTTTATGGTAGAAAATTCATTTTTTTTGTGTAAAATAAATAAATTTGAAAATTTAAATTCTGTATTCAAAATAATAGTCTTCGAGTAAAAATAGTCAGGGAAAATAAAGAATTGGTCAAGGAAAAATTAAGGAATTTTAAAACTAAAGCCCTCGGCTTCCCTGTCTAATTCTACCAGCATTAACTAGCAAAAAGCAAAATGCAATCCATCTTTATGCCTTTCTCATAATGTGTTTGACAAAGTTAAGCATAACTTCAAATTTAGTTAACAATGGATATTTTTGTATGTATAAGAATCAACCAGCAAGCATGAAATCTACCAAATCCTATACAATTTTACATAAACTTACATTTCATTATTGTTAAATACACTCACTTTATTGAAATTTCATCTTTTAAAAAATTAATAAAAATTATTCATGAATGTACAATTAAAACCTCATCCCTACTATATTCGGATCGAAATTAGTCCTAAAAATACAAACTGCTTAATTTACTGTCTTTGGAAGCTATGTCCATCTTTATTAAATATTGATTATGTATGTATAAATATTTATATGTATAGGTCGTGTATTATCTTGAATAGAACAAATTTACTTTAGTTTCGAGTCCTATATCTTAATGTTTTTGGAAATCATATATTACATGCATTAACAGTTGGTGGGGGGTAGTGATATTTTGTTACGATTCGTTGCAAGGGTTGGGGGGGATAGTCTATAATCCGTTACGTAATTTAATGACGGCCCCTCACAGAGTCACTAAATTTACAATAGGCTGTAACAAAATTTTTTGAAATATAGAAAAATAAAAAATAAAACAATTGTTAAACCTTTATAGATAAATTTATTAGAAAATGTGCCTTCAAACCCCAGACCCTACTTTTGTAACACAGTTCTGTATGAATAAAAATTAATGATCTTCAATAGAGATTATCCATTGAAATACAACGTTTTGGGTAATATAAACATAACTTGGTATAAAAATTATTGCATGCGATTGTTAATTTAAAATTGGCAAAAAATAATCTCTGAAGAAATATATAATGTACTGAAAAATAATCCTTGCTTGGTGCTTGTTCATTTATCATCAAAGAAGTTCAATTAAAAAGATTAGCCCTACAAAATTACACAATGTAGTCGAAAAGAAAAGGAGGGGAATGCCCCGGTTCTGATGAACTAATTTGACCTCCTTCAATGTAGAAATTCAATGTTATTATTTTTAGTGACTCTACACACTTTTGAGTGAAATCTTGTAACTAATTTCAAATTCTATTTTATCATATCGCTGTGAATTTAGTTGGGGAATGGTGTCCACAGTTGTTCCGTATGCACATGGTGACAAAAGGAGTATTTTAATAATTATTCCACTAAGTGTTTTATAATCAGAGAAAATTTTTAACTCTTTTGTATATCCGTGTTTCAGGAACGTTAGATTAGTAGGCTAGTATGATAAAAAACAATAATAAAATATGGAATTTTGTCATGCAAATGTATACAGTATAGCTATAGGAGTTTTCATTTGAGCCATCTTCGCATTCAAAATTGATCAATTTCTTACGTTTGAAGTTTGGAAGAAAATTTTTTGAACTTCAAGTAATTAAAACGTTAAAATAATATTCCAACGAACCATTAAAAATAATAATACTAAAATTGCATTTGTTTGAGAAATTATTAACTATTAGATATTCTAACAAATACTAAATATCTCAGCAGATATTTGACAATTGTTCAAAGTTGTTTACTCTTTAGATTTAGAAACACGAAATAAAAATGATTATAAACTAACACCTGGATTTAAAAATTTGTGCTGTCTTATCTTGATGTGGTCATCTTGCTTTCGTGGCAAGTTTTCAGCATACATAACTCGTTCTTATCTTAATTCCAAATTAACCATTACGATCCACTACGATCGATCATCTTAAAACTTCGAGTCTCTTGATTGCATTTTCGAAATCTTGTACACCCAGGTAGAAATGTTTCAGCAACTGCATTAGCATTTTCTGGCAATCGATGAATACCCTTATTTTCCCTTTTGTTTTCCCCTATTCTACAAACTCGCGCTCGTAAAAGCGACCCTAGATCGATTTACTGTTATGCACGTGTAGGTAGGTCGGGATGTCAAGGATACGATTTATCATTACTGTTACAAGAAAACGAAGTCCTACTTCTTCCCGGACGAAAATTACAATCAATAACTTCCATCCACGCAATCAAATCACGCACCCTTTCGTTATTAGGGTTCATGTATAATCTTCCCTTTGGGAACAACTAAGCAATTTATTTTTTATCGATTCCTATTTTTATAACTATGTTTATGGGTGAATATCAAACTCTAGATTTTTTAATGAAAAATAGGCAATGTAAGAAATATAATTCAATATTTCTTTAATTTAAATGACCTACTATGAAGTGTAATTTATAATAATAAATTTGTATAAATATTGACATAGCTACATGGGCTTTCATGCGATTATCATTCAATTTTTATTTTCATTTAAATTTTAATCGACTTTCAGTATTTCTCTCTGCCTTAGGTAATCTGTAACTTCAATTTGAGTATTATTATATGGAATATATTAAATTTATAATTAATTATTTTTGTTAAGATGCGTGGTTGTTGTTTTCATCGTAAAAAATAACATGACGAACTAAAAATTTAAATTTTTTGACAAGCGATACAAGCTGCAGAAAACAATGATGAAGAAATTTTTGACCCGGAAAAAAGCTAAAAAGTTAACAATAGTTTTTTTATACAACGCGTAGTTTTTGTTTTAATCGTAAAAAATATCAATAAAAATAAAAAAAAAATTAAAATTTTTGGACAAACGACACAAGGTGCGAAGAAAATGACCCAACAAAAGTTGTTCGCACAAAAAAGAGCTACCAATCTGTTATTGAAATTTTTCAATAGGTTGCGTAGTTTTTATTTTAATCGTCAAAAATAACATTAAAAATGAAGAATAAAATTTTTGGAAAAACGGCACAAGGCACGAGAAAAAATTAATGATGAAAAATTGTTTACCGAAAAAAAATCTCAAAACTTGTCATCAATTATTTTTTGATAGGATGCGTGGTTGTTGCTTCAATCGTAAAAAATAACATTGAAAATAAAAATTAAAAATAATTTTTTGGACAAACGACACAAGCTGCCAAAAAAATGATTCAACAAAAATCGTTCATCCAAATAAAAGATACAAATTTGTCCTTGATCATTTTTTAATAGGACGCGTAGTTTTTGTTTTAGTCGTAAAAATTAACATGAAAAATAAATTTTTTTGGAAAAGCGGCCCAAGATGCGACAAAAAATCAATGATCAAAAGCTGTTTACTCAAAAAAGATATCAAAACCTGTTAGTAATTATTTTTTGATAGGATGCGCAGTTGTTGTTTTAATTGTAAAAAATAACATTAGAAATTAAAAAATTAAATTTTGGGACATACCACACAATCTACGAAGAAAATAAAAAGAGTTGTTCACCCAAGAAGGGTTATGAATTTGTTTTTAATTATTCTTTGATAGGACGCGCAACTGTTCTTCTAATAGTAAAAAATAACATTTAAAATAAAAAAAAATTAAAACTTTAGGAGAAACGACAAAAGCTGCCAAAAATAATGATTCAATAAAAATTGTTCACCCAAAAAAGAGTTTCAAATTATTTACTGATAATTTCATAATAGGACCCGTAGTTTTTGTTTCAATTATAAAAAATACAATTAAAAATAAAAAATAAAAATGTTGAAAAAAAGGCACAAGGTACGAAGAAAAATTAATGATCAAAAGTTGTTTACCCAAAAAAGATCTCAAAACTTCTTATTAATTATTTTTTGACAGAATGCGCAGTTGTTGTTTCAATCGTAAAAAATAACATTAAAAATAAAAATAAATTAAATTTTTGGACAATCTACACAAGCTGCGAAAAAAATGCTCCAACAAAAGTTGTTCACCCAAAAAAGAGTTATAAATTTGTTATTTATCATTGTTTGTTTGGACGCGAAGTTTTTGTTTCAATCGTGAGAAGTAACATTAAAAAACTAATAAAAATTGTGGAAAAACGTCACAAGGTACGAAAATAATAGTGATTATTTCAAACACTCAAGTTACAACAGTTACACAAGTTACACAAGTTCCGCAAAAATCTGTTTACAAAGTATCCGTGAAAAATCGAAAAAAATTTTCAACTTTTCGTCGTAAAGTTAATGGAAGTAAATAACCTTAGACGGAAAATAAGTAACAACAATGTCTTTTCGCCGAAATATAATATTGCAAAAAATGACGAAATTTGACTTTTGTTAATTTTTCTTTTTATCTTTATGTGCAAGTTATCAAAATTATAGTTTTTGAAATATTATATTCCCCCGAAATTTTTTTTTCTTTTTAAGGTTATTGACTTCCATAAAATTTACCCACCCACAAAAAAAAATAATACAAATTTTTCCTCATTTACAATTAATTACAAATTTTCAATAAAATTTCCCAATGGTCAGAAATTGGAAAAAAATTGATTCATTTTTAATAGCACATATAAACTGTCCAGTGCTATGACCAATAAACCTAATTTTTTTCGGCTTACTTCAATAAATATTTGAGCGCGAAGCTCTAACTAAATTTATCATCGAACGTACGATTAAAGCAGATGTTTGAGATTAAAATCATCTTTTTTTTGTCTGCCCTCGTTGCGTGCGAGGAAATAATTGTTACGATCCTCCGAATGTCGACTTATCAACCAGGTCAGTCAAGAGCAGGCATAGTACCTACTTGACTCGTGCATACAAGCCTGCAGCTAGAGCTGCAATCAAGAAGTTTGTCCGACCAAGCAACTATCCACTCTACTCGCTGCGAACTTCGATCAGACTGTGAGATGGTTTCTCCTTTCTAAAGTACCCTTCACTCAAAAAACTCTAACAAGGCAGCGTATTTTCTTCCCATAAATTTTTTCTTACTTATTCTATCATTGTTCAAAATTGGTATATTCATTTCTCAAAATAATTCTCTGGGATCGTCTATATATTACGTAACGTTTTTTTGGACAATTTTTGGACCCTCCCACTCCCATCGTGTCGCTGCCGTAATAATAGATAACGACCCTTCACATAAATACAATTCTTTGTGTGCCAAAAAATTATTGCCCATTTCGTATGTGTATAGATATCGATAAGAAATAATAATATAGAATCATGTTTTAGAAAGAATAGTTTTCTATCAAGATAGAATTTTTTCAAATATCAGCAAAAGTATGACATTTTTTGGATTTGGTTAATGAAAAAAAATAGCAACATGAATCGCAACATACGCACACGTGTAGATTTTTTATTAAAGGGAAAAATAATTTTCAATTCAAAATGAAAATTGCGAGTAACTATTCATTGAAATTTTTAAACACTTAATTTAGAGCTTAGATTTGGTTTTAGGAAAGTATTATCAGTTAGTTTGAAGGTTATTCAAATCGAGATATAGGTATGATATTTTTATTTTTATTTTTAGGGATTTTCATTCGTGCCGTTTTTAGAAATCTTGTTAAATGTTTTCAAACGGTTTCAACCTTTTTTCTAAATTAATTTTTCCAAGTCGGAAGTAACTACACATTTTTCCAGCAGTTTTGAGAAAATATGTTTATCACATTGAAGCCTTTCAAAATCCTTAAAAAGCTTCAAAATTTTATGAAGATTCTTATGAAATCTACATTTTTTCCAAATTAAAACAAATGATGCAAAATTAAGGAAATTGCCTTGAAATTTCGAAAAGTCTTCTTCAACAATTTTGGAAATCTTTCGGAATGTCTTGAACTCTCTTTAAATATCACTTGAAATCAATTTTTCGAATTGAATATCATTTTTAATTTTCCTAGGAATTTTAAGATCGTTTTTTTTTATCTTCTTGAAAACTTTAAAAAAATTTAAAACGCTTATAATTTTGTTGTTCAAAATCTGCAAAAATCTGTGCAAAATTTGAAAAATTGCTAAAGAATCCTCCAGATTCAGTTTTTTAAATTTTGGAAATCTTCTCAAATCTCTTGAAATATTCTTTTTAAATTAATTTTTCAAAATAAAATATAATTTAAAATTTCCCCAGGAACCCTTGAAACATTTTTATTATTATTCTGAAACCTTGAAAAATCCTTGAAAATATTGAAAATTCAATTTTGAAATTTTCATAAATAAACATTTTATTTTAACTTTTAAATCGGCGCCTTCATTCGATATGAGTTTACGTGCTGACAGCGCCGTGTATAAGACTATGCGCCATGTATAAGCATAGGAAATAGTCTTATATAAGGCGCTGTCAGCACGTAAACTCATATCGAATGAAGGTGTCGAAATATTTTTTTAAATTATCAAAAATGTTGAAATCCTGCAAATTTAGAGTAATTGCTTGAAAATCTTTTAGATTCTTTTCCGAAAATTATGGTAATCTTTTGTAATGCTTTCCAATCTTTTCAAATATTCTCTTTATATTTAAAAAATTTGTCAGAAGTGGGATTCGAACCCACGCCCACTAGGTGGACTGCGACCTGAACGCAGCGCCTTAGACCGCTCGGCCATCCTGACGGTTCTCAAATATTCTCTTTATATTAATTTTTCAAAATTAAAAATCATAACAAAATTGTTGAGAAATATTACGACTTTTTTTTATTATTTTGAAGCATTTTGAATTACTTAAAAAGCTTATAAATTGTTTGTTTCACATTTCTACAAATTTGCATTTAAAAAAATTCGTAAACCTTGTCAAATTTTGAATTATTTTGAGTTTTTTTTTTTAATTTTCAAGTATCTTTTAAAATTATTCAGATTTTTTTATATATTCTTTTATTACTGCAAAACTGAAAAACTTGCCCTGAAATCTTGGAAATACTTTTTCAACAATTTTGAATTTTTTTAAATCTTTTAAAATATTCACCTTAAATAATTTGTTTGAAGTGGTTTAAAATTATGGTTTAAAATTTTCATGAGAACCTCAAAAAAAAAATTATTCACTCAAATATACGATTTTATTGTAAAACGTTGTGCTCCTTCAAAATTTGCAAAATTTTGCTTTAAATTTTCCTATATGCTGCTTGAAAATTTTAGGAAATCATAGAAAATAATATGATTTTTCACAGAAATTTTAAGGAAATTTTTGTGTTTTCTTGAAACGTACTGTATTTGAAAACCTTCATTTTTCATTTTTTGAATATTTTGAAGTGGTCTTGGAAATAATGCTAGAAAATGTAAACTTCAAGAAAAATAGTGGTGTTTTTTTCTGTTGAAACAAAGCTAATTTTAAAAAAAATTCTTTAAAAAAATTGTAAATGATTACCTATTAACCAAATACATAAAAATTGTTCCAATTGTTCTTGCTTCAGAAAATATCTTCTAAATTAGAGGATTGAGGAATATCTATTTCAAATTTTTTGTAATTGTTATTTCTACATGAAATTTTGAATATAAATTTCAATGCTACTGTTTTTAGTAATTTTTTACACTTTTAGGCAAAATCGTGTAATTGAATTTAAATTCTACTGCAAATGTTATGAATTAAATTAAGCTTTGTTAGACTTAACCAGAGTTTCCTTTCTCGATAAAATTTTCGTTTTTTACATATAAATATTTGAAAAAATGTACCTCCACTTTTTGAAGTAGTTCTGAGTTGAATGATAGTGTACTTCTTCGTATCTTCTTGACAATTTCAAGAAATATTTTAAAAGAGAATTTTTTGTGTTTTCATTTTAAGAAAAAAGGATGGTATTATAACAATTCAATCCTTTCAGATTTCATATTAGCATTATTTTTTGAGTTTTCACTGTATATATTCATCTTCGCAAAATAAAAATGTGTATACCTTTTTCTGGTCTAAAAATAAAAAAGTAAAATGTTTGTATATTTAATTTGTTTTTTTATTTCATAAGTTTGAATAATGACAACGCATGACTTACCTGTAAAATTTACATTCCTTCATTCTTTTGATATTTTCGCTTCCCCACTCCAGAATGATTTTGTACAAATCAAAAAATGCATGAGTGATGTTCAAATTTTATTGCCTTTTATTGTTAGATTAATATTGCTGTACGAATATATACATTATTTTCGGTAAGTAAAGACACTAAACAGAGTCGTTAAAAAAATCGTACATCATTATTTTAAACAGATTTGAACTTGAGTATTATTGTGAATTTTTAACATTTCGTTCTGTAATTTGTATATCATCAATATTTGAAGTTTTTACTGTTTTAACGACCGATAGTCGATATTATAAATTATTTCAAATAAAAAAGATATGATGAGGTATATTCAAAATAGACCAATTAGAATTACTTTCTTCTTGAAGAGTTCAAATTTTATATTGAATGTATGTGAATTGCTACACATATATTGCATGAAAGAATGTTATATAGGAATTCAAGTCGTGACAAATGAAAAAATTTAATAAAAGAACGCTACTGTCTAACATTTTGTACTTTATTGAAAAATGGGAAGGCAATATTGTGAAACTTATGAACAGACTGCGTCACTTTCACTATTTCTATAAATTTTAAAGTCTGTCATTTTTATATGTTATGAAATAAAAATGTGGTAATCACACATTTTGTTTAGCAGTGATTCTAGAATCTATTAAAGTTAATAAATATAACAGGACATATAAACAGATTTTAATTGGATTGAAAATTTTATCGCACGATTTACGTATTGCTGGTATAACTGTAAAACTTTTCAGTCGTTTTCTACACAAAAGTCAGATTTTTTGAGTTGAAGTGCTGTATAGAAATGAATGAAACAATATTTTATCGAACACTGAATATTTTAACAAATCTCATTGCAGTCACACAAACAATACAATCAGGAATAACATAACACTTTCCGATAAACTAAACGTAAATAAACGCTGGATACAATAAATTATATCTTTGGATCGAATCCACTTCAAAGAAATTTGCGTGAAATTACGAGTATTTGAATTTTGACGCCTATTGAAAAAAACAACACCAATATCTTTCTTAAAAATTCTATAGTTTTTGATCTAATTCAGATATTTAGACTTCATTCGAAAGGTGGTGGGCTTTACGGTCCTCTTTTAAAATCCGTTGGAAAAAACATTCAAACTTAGAAAAGTGGCGACGATTTATTCAAATACATAAAAAGTCGGTTTTCACACAAAAAAAACGCTCTTTTATTTTTGGTTGCATTTTGCCTTCTATAAGAAAGAGAAAAATAAAGAAAGAAAGAATATAGAAAAAATGGGCTTTTTGTGAAAAGTTCTAAAAAAATGCCTCTCGTTCTTTTTTGATATGCTGCATTGTTCACAAAAAAATTCGAAAATAAAGTCGTACACTACAGACAGTAAGTTGAGGTAAATTTCCTTGGACTGTTTGAAAATTAATCTTTCATTGGAATATCTACACAGAAACTGATTCTACGACTTTGTATGGAGAATTGTTTGAAAGATTAGGAAATTTAAGGTCGAATTAGCCGATAATGAAATTATTTTAATGGAAAAGGCAAAAAAAAAAGTTTCGAAGTTAAAAGTTTTTTCAGCTCAATTACTAATTTGAATTCTCCAGTTAAATTCTTTGTCAAATACATAAAAGTTTTCTGAAGAATTTGGAAAAATCGTAAATTCAAGATTGAATACTACTCTTTAAACCTAAAACATCAGCAGATCATTAGCTATTTTTTATTTCAGTTTGGTGTTTGTCTATTTATGAAGAAAGAAGTACAAGTAGGCAGTTGAACGCCTCAAACATTACATAAGTTAGTAGACAAGAAAAGAGGAACCAGTTTAGGCTGTTTTTGTACATAGAGTAGGAAATTAATGTTTAATTTTTTTTATTTATAACTTCCAAAAAATGGTTCTATTTGAATGGTTGTGCGGCAAAAAATTTCTTTCAGGTTGACGAAATGTGGGAAAACTGGTTCAAAACTTCCTGACTTTTAAATGAATTCAATTTCAAGCTGTATAACCTAATTACCGAATTTCCCTCCAGTATTCTCGTTTTATATGCTCAGGAATGTACCTTTTCTTTTTTGATGAATGTTCCAGAATGTGTCATCCAAATAAAAAATCGCGCTATCATAGTCACTCTAAAAATATTTACAATAAATATGCCGTAGTGGCAAAAAGGTTTAAAAGGTTTTAGAAGGATGCTTTTACAAAAAAATCCAAAACAGGTAAACAACAAACAAAGTGATACCTTTTATTGACTGAGTTTTGCTTCCATGAAAATGAAGTTTTGTAGTTGGGATGACTTCCAATTTCTAAAAATATGTTTATACATATTTCATCACATTCTAGATCAAATATAATAGAAACAATGTGTTAAACCAATTTTTGGAAGTTTCTTTTATAAATGCATCTAATCTTCTTTAATTACTTCTATAAATAATATATCATTGGTAACAAAAAACAAATTAACAACATTTATTCACTACATTTTTATGTAGACTGATGCAGATAATATAGTTTATGCCTATTTTGTTGAGTAGAATAAATGTTATGAAAGTTGGCCCAAATATCAAATTTTTTATCTGAGATAACATTAAGTAACCATAATTTTGCAGACATTAAACAAATTTAAATTATTACTTATTTTTGTTTAAAAACGTACTCCTTTTATTCTTCCCGTACAGGTCAATACAAAGAGTGCCAACTACTGTTTTGTTATACCCTGCATTGTTTACGATAAAAAAATGGAAATTTTATTTTCAAACAAAAAATTCTCTAGGCTACAGAAATGATAAAGCCACTTAGAGCTGATTGCCTTTGTTATATTAGAAGACACTTTTCAAAAATATCGCAAAAAATAAAAAAAGCAGTTTTGCAAGAAATCTTCTTTTGAAATCTTCTTTCATGCTAATGCAAAAAACCATCATTCTGGCATTTATTTTTAAATTTTTGAATAATATGTTGAATCCCGATCATAAACAAGATCAACTATGGCAGAGGTTTCAATCATTCAATTAATTTCATAGCTTGCAATACAATTATGAAGATTATATAGGCCTAATTAGGTTCAAGATGAGTGAATTTAATAGCAGAACTTGTTTTCAAAATTCAAAGATATGAAAATCCATGAATCTAGGGTACAGTTGGATGATTTAAAAAGGAAAATTACTTTCTTCAAACATATTCCAGTTTTATTGATTTTATTTTCTAGTATTTAGTTGCACATATACTTTCGTGAATCTTTTTCCTGTTGAATGCTGTCCAGGTGATAATCATCTTTGTTATTCAAGAAATATGGGTCTTAGTTTGTCGCCAAACAATCGTAGTACGTTTTACCTTTCTCTGTATAACGGTGCACGCAAACACCTATTATAAGAAAAAAATTTTGTAACATACGAAAGAGTAGAGAATAAAATAATTCTTCAAATTTCAATAAATTATAATTTTCACTAATTGAAATAAGTAAAAATTATAACTGGTTCAGAGTTAAATTCAAGAAAAAATTGTAGGGATTCAAATATACTGACACTAATGATCAATCTTTTTTTTTGTATAGAAACAAATATAATGTTGGTGAATCTTTTATATAAATTTATAACTAAATTAGATAAGTAGCATATTTATACATATTTACCGTCCTTGAGACCCGAATGTTTATATCTGAAGGCAGCATGATTATTGTATGTACATGCATGCTTTTTACCTTTCTTGTCTTTTGGAATATCTTTGATGCAAGTACCTGTAAAAAAGTTTAATGATACTTATTAGCGATTGTCCAATTACACATCGTTTTGAGCAATATAAATATGACTACATGCACAAACTATTATATGAAAATATCAATTTTCAAATAGTAAAAATGTTTTTTTCGAGGAAAAAATACAGAAAAATCATCCTGATTCAGTGTTTGCCAATTTATGAACAGAGAAGTACTTCGAAAATTTAATTTAATTTTTTTGTCGTAAACATTGTACACTTGTGAATATATGTAATCGTAAACTTAAACTCGAATTCCATTTTAACATATAGATACGAATTTAGTATCTAGGATAATTATCCAAAACATTGATCGTTATGACTTATCTAAATTAAATGTTTCCATACTTACTCCGAGCAGTTTCTTTATCTAGATGTTTAAGATTTGGTTCAGGCGCTTCCCGACATTCACTCCAGAAAACGAAGTAGAACAGAAAGATAAAAATGAAAATACGCATGACTGTTATTGCTAAAAGCTTTGTTAATTTATTAAATTTCGAGTTTTATATTCCAATAAATTGATTTTTCCTTCAGTATTCTCGTTTTATGTTCAACAGAATGTGCCTCTATCGTTTCGATGGAAGATCTAAGATGTGACATCCAGATAAAAATTGAGGTTATCGCAGTCGGAAGAAGTATTTACAATAAAATGTCTTTCATTGTAGAATGTGGGGGAAGTACAAAGACCGAGCGCGTACCGCGGGTTAATACATAATCGAGCGGGAATAACTAAGAGAAAAAATTTTAAATTTTGGAAAATCGGAACAAGATATAAGAAATAATCATGAAGAACAGTTATTCAACAAAAAAAGGCTCAGCAATTTTTTTCAGAAACATTTTTATAGGACGCGTCGTTTTTTTCCTAATCGTAAAAAATAACATGAGAAAAAAAAGTATTTGATTTATGGAAAAACGACTTCAAATACAAAAAATGATGGCGAACATAATTGTTTGATGAAACTTTATCAACAATTTTGCTCTCATCCCTGTTTTGATAGAAAGCGTAGTTTTTGTTTAAATTATGATAAATAATCTCAAAAATGAACAATAAAATGAAATATAGGAAATCTGTATTATCATCGGGGATGGTAAATGACCGATTAGATGAGAAACTTATCACATTACGTGAAATAGATACCTACACTTTCGGTGTAATACCCCTCAAATTCAGAATTTTGATTTTCCAAAATTTTAATTGAATCTGTCTGCGAAAAAAGAGAAGCGAAGGGAAAGATCTTTTTTACGGATGAATCTAATTATAAACAAATTAAATTTAGGTAAAAACGACAGAAGGTACAATAAAATGTTTGATAATAAAATTATTCGTGTGAGTTAGAGCTAAAAATTCGCCTGTGACTTTTTCTTATGGGGTGTGGACTTTTTTTTAATTTTGAAGACAAGCAATGAAAATACATGTGCTTCAATATCAATGCACATTATGAATTGTAATAATATACATTTGTTGAAATAATATATTTCTTGAGGCAGCTGCGAAGAAGGATTGATGCCATATGAGAAAAAAAATTAGAGCAATCATGAAAAATAAAATTTGCAGAGGTACAGAAATTAACATAATATACATAAATTATAATAGAATTAAGCATAATATAGAAAAGTTCATGTATCAGACAAATTTTAATCAAGTGCGAAGCACGAGACATGTGATTAGAATGTGATCGTTAAAGACGAAGGAGATTTAACAAAAGAGAATTCACAATCACGAAATAACAGTGTAGTTCCTAGGTAAAAAAGTACATTGTCACGATTTTCCTGAAACCTAAAAATATTCCTCGGGGTGCTAAAAATAAAAAAATGCCTCCATATCTGACACGAAACGCAATTTTTTGACCATTTTGAAGTGGCCTGAGAAATAAAGTTTTTTTGAATTTTCACGTTGGAAAAAATTGTAGTGTTTTCTACAGTTTGAACAGAACCAGTTTTTAAAAAAATACTTTGGAAAGATTGTAAATGTGTGCCCGTTAACCAAATACAGAGAAAAACATAATTTCTGTTATTATTTCGCAATAATTTTTGAACCCACAAGAAACATTTTTAATTTTTGAAACCTTAAATACTTTTAACCCCTCTGTCGTGGCCAAAAGTGATATAACTGTTGTTTTCTAAGTCCATCCTTATCCAGATAGGAAACCTCAACTTTTACGCATACCTCAAAAACAGATTTAGAAAAAATAGGTTTTTCACGTTCTTATATTATTTCAGATAAAAAAAATGATTAAATTTCAAAAAAAAATTCAGAAACCGTCCCCCCTCCCTTCTTATCATAACATTTTTTACTCATGAATTTATATACCTGATTCAAATATGTTAAAATTCATGGCCATGTGACGTGTGGGTCACGTGACCGGATTCCTACCTTACCGACACTTTTTTCATTTCCTAACTTATTTTTACACGAATAACCACACCGAGTTGAAAATTTGGGATAACAAATAAGAAGCACTAAGGAAAGTGGGTCTAGTCCTAAATTTAAAGAATCATGAAAAAAGTAAATAAAATTATTAAGAAAAAAAAGCTTTTTCATATCTATAAAAATTCAGGACGAGACCCACCTTTCTTAGTGCTTCTTATTTAGTATCCAATATTTTCAACTCGATGTGGCGCTTCGTGCGAAAATAAGTGAGGAAATAAAAAAACTGCCGATAAGGTAGGAATCTAGTCAGGTGACCCACTCATTACATGGCCTTAATTATTTACTTATCCGATTCCTTTTTCACGGAAATTTTTTCGTGGATTATACTAATAGCACACGAGATGAGATATGAAACTGGAAGTTTGGAAATATCAAGAAAAGTGAGTAAGGAACGTTTATGTACTAATACATTTTAAGAAAACAAATATAAATAATTTTCGGAAAATTTCGGATAAATTTGAGAAAACTGAATAAGTGCCACATGCCCATAAGAGAAATGTTAAACAGAAAATATTGAAATAAGACGACTCTTAAAGAAGAAAAGTAAATGAAAAGCGAGTGGAAACTGTACAAGTTATTTATGTTTTATTTACTTAAAATATACAAAAGATCATACACTTGTACGCAAAATCGTGAAATCAAAATTAAATTCCACTGCGAATCTTATTAATGGAATTAAACAATTTTAGACTTAACCAGAGCTAGCTTTTTAGTTAAATGTTTAGTTTTTCCACATGATGAGCAAAAAATGAACCTCTATTTTTTCTGAAGATTGTATAATCTGGCATGCTGATAAAAATTGCTTTATTATAGTCATATGAAAAGATATTTACAATGCAAATCACGAGTTGAATGATAGTGTACTTCTGCGTATCTTCTTCAAAACTTCAAGAAATATTTTCAAACAGAATTTTTAGTGTATTTATTGCAACGAAATAGGAATATTCATAACATTCTTAGGACATAACATTCTTATATATTTTTTCTAGTGTAACAATTGAATAGTAAAATAGTAGTATGCTTAATTTTTTTCAATTCCATTAGTTTAAATAATTATAACGCCTGACTAACCTTAAAAATTTACACCTTTTCATTTTCTTGATATTGGGGCCGCGCCCGTCGCAAAGGATTTTATACAACTTAAAAAAATGTATGAGTGATGTACCAGTTTTATTGTCGTATTATTGTTAGATAAATATTTTTGCTCGAATGGTCAGATTCTTTCAATCTACACGCTAGACAGAGCCTTTAAAATATTGAAGACTCCTAATTAGGTCAGATTTGAAATTAAGTAATATTGTCAAATATTGAAAATCGATTCATTAGAATTACTTTGTCCCTGAAGGGTTCAAATTTCATATCAAATAAGTTCAAATTGCTATAAGCGTATTATTTGGAAGAATTTTAAGCAGGAAGTGAAATCGTGGAAAATCTAAAAATTTCTTAATAGAACGCTATTTTCTAACGTTTTGAACTTCATTGAAACAATGAGATGGTAGATATTGTGGAACTTATAAATCGACTGCGTCACATCCACTATTCATAATCATTCTTATATGTCATAGAATAAAAATCTGAAAATCACATATTTTGATAACCTTTTAAGTCGACTCCGTAAAAAAGTTTCAACATGATTTTCTTTTGAGGTCGATTGAACCTTAATCTCTAGGGAAGAATATAATTTGATGTCCTCTTTCTCAGTTTTAATATTATCAAATTTATTACTTCATATAAATGAGAAAATGCGTTCGTGTGCAGATAAAGTTTCGCTAGTGTATCGGTTGAGGCTTTTTACAGCATCAGGTTAATTATTTGATTACAGATAAATGTGCTCACAAGTATCTAATTAAAAATTCCGGGTTATTTAAAATTTTTCTTAATTTTTGTATAACTTTCACTGGTTCAACGGCCCCGTGACTTATAACGAAATCAGAAATGTGTGATGTTTGCTGTTTGTTGGGAATTTATAACCAATGGTTCTGACATTATGACTTATTATTCTGACAATAATACAAATTATTGAGACCTTATTGAAATAAAGATGAGAAACTAATAGCTTAACTTGCTTTTAAAATTCAAAGATACCAAAATCCATAAATCGAGGGTACACTTGTTTCAAATACAAAATTAACTTTATTTGAATATGTTTCAGTTTCATTGATGAAATTTTCCACTATTTAGTTGTATGTATACTTTTTCACAATATTTTCCTGCTTAATGCCTTGTAGGTTCATTAAAGCAGCAAATAGTGAAAAATCATCCTGATTCAGTGTTTGCCCATTTATGAACAAAGAAGTACAAGTAGGCAGTTAAACCCCCCAAAAAATACATAATGTAGTAGACAAGAAAAGAGGAACCAGATTAGGCTGTTTTTGTACATAGAGAGTAGGAAGTTAATGTTTTTTTTATTTATAAATAAGAAAAACGGTTTGATTTGAATGGTTCTGTGGCAAAAAATTTCTTCTAAGTTGACGAATCCTAGAAAAACTGGTTCAAAACATTCTAACTTCAAAGCTGCAGTTTAGGGACACTTAGCACACTTCCAAAATGATCTTCAAATCAAATTCTCATTTCTTCTAAACATACTGCTTTGAATTCAGTATAGGCTAATTTTTCGCAACTTTAATTGTTGGGAATAAAATTAAATGTTCCTATATACATTCACAGACTAGTATCTTTATTTGAATGATTAAGGCTTTGGTTCAGGTGCTTCTCGACATTCGCTCCAGAAAACAAAAGTAGCAGAAAAATGAAAAAACCCATGACTGTTATTGTTAGGAGGCTAATAAATTAATTTAATTTCGAACTGTATAACTTAATAACTGAATATCCTTTTAGTATTCGCGTTTTATATGCCACAAAATGTACCTTCACTCTTTTGATGAATGTTCTAGAATATGTGTCATCCAAATAGGAAATTGCGTTGTCATAGTCAGGCAAAATATATTTACAATAAGAATGCCAGGTTAGTTTTACTGGAAGGTTTTTCTCATGGAAAATGCAAAATAGGTGAACAAAAAAAGGAATAATAAAATTTCCAATTTCTAAAAACATATTCATATATTTCATTGTATTCTAGCTTAAATATAATAAAAGTTATGTATTAAACCTAATTTTTGGATGTCTATTCCATAGATGCATATGATATCTTACTATAATTTTTATGAATGGTATAAAATTGGTAACAAAGAACAAACCCACAAAATTTATTTAATACATTCTACACTCATTTCACTGGCGTATGTGATCAAGTTTATGTATATTTTGTTGATTAGAATGAATTTGATGAAAGTTGGCAATTAGAGCAAATTATTCGTCTTAAATAACTTAAAATACCCATCATTTTGCACAAATTAAAATGAATGAGGTCATTAGGAATTTTTTCTAATGTATTCCTGCTATTCTGCCCTACAGATTGAAAAAAATGTATTTGTTGAATAATGATATATCATATAAAATATATGGAATCCAGATCATGAATAGGAATAATTATGACAGGGGTTTGATTTCTATAATTTATTTCATAGTTTGGAATACAATTATAAAGATTATAAAGGCTTGATCAAATTTAGGATGAGTGAAATTAATAGCAGAACTTGTCTTAAAAATTTAGAAATATGAAAATCCATAAATCTAGGGTACAGTTGGCGGATTTAAAAACAGAAAGTTCTTCATCCAAACATATTTCAGTTTTATTGATTTTATTTTTCAGTATTTGGTAGCACATGTACTTCCGTGAATCATTTTTCTGTCCAATGCCATTCAGGTGATAATCATTCTTGTCATTCGACATATACATGTCTTAGCGTGCCCCTAAACAATCGTAATACGTGACACCGTGCTCCTTATATATATTCACGCAAACATCTGTAACACCAAAAAATTTGTAACACATGAAAGAGTATAGAATAAAATATATAATTCTTCAAATTTCAATAAGTTATATTTTTTAGAGTTTCGTAGCCCTGGCATGGGTTCCAAGTTCTACATAGGACTCAAAATTTATATAGAGCCCAAAACCAATATGAAGCCCAAAATGGACATAGGGCCCAAATTTGGCATAGAGACTAAATTCGAAATAGGGACCAAAATTGACATAGGATCCAAATTTGACATAGGGCCCAAAATTGATATAGGACCCGAAACTAACATAAGGCCCAACATGGACATAGGGCCCAGATTCAGCATAGGGACTGAATTCGACATAGAATCCAAAATTGACATATGGTCATAATTTGACACAGGGCTAAAAATTGACATATGACCACAAATTGACCAAGGTCCCAGTATAGACATAGAGCTAAAAATTGACATAGGAGCCAAAATATAAGCGTCTAAAGCTACGAAGCCCTTACTTGGAAGCGCTCGGCGCCTACTTTAAATAATTTTTACTGAATAAAATAAGTAAAAATGATAACTGATTCGGAGAGAAGCGTTACATTCAAGAAAGACTTGTATGAAATTAAATATACTGATACTAATGAACAATTAGTTTTTTTAGACAGATGAAGAAATATAATTTTAGTGAACCTTGCATATGAAATAATAACTGAATTAGATAAGAAGCATAATTATACATATTTACCTTGTATAAGACCCGAATATCTGAATTGAAATGGAGCGTGATTATTATATTTACATGCGTGCTTGTTGCCTTTCTCGTCTTTTGGAATATCTGTGATGCAACGATCTGCAAATAAATTTAATGAAATTGACCAGCAAATATCCAATCCAATGACTACATGTGCAAATTTTTATATGAAAATTATAATTTGGAATGGTAAAAAAGTTTTGATTGAGGAACAAAACCAGAAAAATCACCCTGATTCAGCGTTCTCCAATTTATGAGCAAAGAAGTAAAAGTAAAAAGAAGAACCCCCAAAAAATTATATAATTAATTTGAAAAGAGAGGAGGATTTGATTCTAACATACTGCTACGAATTCAGGATCTAGGATGATTCTCCAAAACTTAAATTGTTATGATTTATGTAAATTATGTTGTTATAGACTTACCCTGAGCAGCTTTTTTATCTATATGTTTAAGAGGTAGTTCAGGTGCTTCCCGACATTCACTCCAGAAAAAAAAGTAGAACAGAAAGATAATAATGAATATACGCATGATGTTTATCGTTGAGAGCTATGTTAATTAATTTAACTTTAAGCAGTGCAATTCGATAACTTTATTTTCCTTTAGTATTCTCGTTTCACATACAACAGAATGTGCTTTTACCCTTTCGATGGAATTTCTCAAACGTGGCATCCAGATAAAAAATGAGGTTATCGCATAGCGAAAAATATTTACACAAAAAAATGCCTAGCTGGTTACACTAAAATGTAAGTTATTGTGAAAAATGTGGAATCTGGAAAGAAAGAAAAGCTAATAAAACTTATTCACTACATTTTTATGTACACTGCCGTAGATAATGAAGTTCAGCCTTTTTTGTCGATTGCAACAGTTCTTGTAATAGTTGAAAAAAAGATCAAATTCGTTGTCTAAAATAACTTGAAATGCCGTCATTTTGCCAAATTTGAAAGAATGTACTCCTGCAATTTAGAATTTTCATAGCATTTACACAACTCAAGAAATTTGTTCCGACAATATACAGAAATGTTTGAACAGAGAATTTTTTTGTTTTTATTATATGGCTACTTATAAGCTTACCGAAATTTCGCTACAAATGGAAGAGCAGGCCTCTAATGGCTATTTGTACAGACATTTCAGTACGAATGGAAAAACTCGTATAAAAGAGGAATTCTTAATTGAAATTTCTATTTTACAAAAAAATTCTTTTCATGTGAATTCGTGAGGTGATGTATCATCTGTTTGTATACTTGAAAATTTGTTCTAAAATTTCTTCAAACGAGTTACTCATTGAATGAACGTAAATTCATGTTGTAAAAATTCAAGAAAATACTGTTTTTTTGTGTACATTTTTGTCATAATACTACTATCATTCATTTTCTGCTGCATTTTCCGGGCACAATGTAAATGTTTGGTGGAGGGGGGAGGTTACTCAATTTTAGTAAAAAGTCAATAATAAGTACTTTTTTCTATTGCTTCGAAAACTGAGATTTTACCATTAAAAATCCCATGCAAATTTAAAAAGCCTGGAAAAGGGAGTCAATAATTATTGAATTGAAAAAAAATAAAAGCTATTTCTCCGGAAAACAAAAAAATTGGGGCATCGATCACGTAAGAAGACAATAATAAAAATTGCAACAGGTACACCACTTTGATATGAAATTCAATTGAATAGAGATTCGTATTTAGCATTCCCATTTAGCAAGCATAAGTTCATATACATTTTTACATTCTCATCTCAATGCAAAAGAAAGAACGAGTTTATTAAGCAGCTTTTTTCAACCAACGTTTCTGGTTTTATTCATAAAAAATCTTTTTTAGTGAATCAAAAATTCTATTTTCCAGTAAAAGTACACGGAATATGAAAAAAATGTTTAGTAGAAACCTTGTTCGACTCAAAAATATGAGAAAATTTTTTATGACAATTTCTTGATAAGACGCATATTTTTCGTTTCAATCCTGAACAATCTTACTGAAAATAAAAAGTTGCATTTTCTGGTCAAACTATGCGAAATACAAAAAAAAACGAGTATAAAAATTATTCACCAGAAAAAGATCTACAAATTCTTTATCAAATATTTTTTGTTAAGACTTCTAGTTTTTGTTTAATTCATAAAAAGAACAGTGAACATAGAAAACATAAGAATGAAAAAAAATTACACAAAATTCCAAAAAAGTTCAGGCAAAAGTTACTTATCCAAAACAAATCTAAAGCATCGAACGTGCAAGCAGTGCACCCAACGCGCGATGAGAATGTGCCCATGTAGCGGGCAGAATTTTTAAATAGTGCATGAGTAAAAAAGTCCATTTTCTCGATTACCTCCCAACTGAAAAATATTTTTCAGGGTGCCAAAAACATTAAAAAAATACCTCCATTTATGATACGGAATGCATTTTTCGAGATAATTTTGAAGTGGCCTGTGAAAGAATTTTTAAAAATATGCACGTTGAAAAAATATTAGTGCTTTCTTCCGTTCGAACAACTAATTTCAAGAAAAATACTTTTGAAAAATTGTGAATAAATACCCGAAAAGTAGCTATGAGAAAACATAATTTTTGTTAGTATTCCGTAATAATTTTTTAATTAAATTTTTTCGAACATAAAAAAATGGAGAATGAAATATCTCTATGAATTTCAAGAAGATGTTGATGTGTTGACCAGGGTATTTTTAAATGTTATTACTTCGCCACCAGTACACAACTCTCTAAATTTTATTCAGTTACAATTTTCACATATTTTAGTGAATAAATTTTACTTTTGCAATCAGTTATTTTGCGTTAACATAACCTTAAAATTACTGATTCAATCTCTAATCTTCAATATTTTTTAGCAAATCAAAGATAGAAGAATTGAGGTAGAATATTAAACATAGTGATGCTCATGATAAAACTACTTTTTTATACTATATCAGAAGATTAAAATCAAACTCTCTTTTTTCGAATGCCATATGTTCATGTTTGTATTTACATGCACACCTAAAGCCTCTCTTGTTGGGTGGAATTTCTCGAATGCAAGTTACTGTGAATCAATTTAATCATGATCATCAGTGATTATCTAACACAATGTTGTGAGCAATAAAAATCTAACCTCATACAGAAATTATTATTTGAAATGAATCAATTCGAAGTGGTTCACAATTTTTTTAATGCAAAAATACTGAAAAATCATTCTGGTTTAGTGTTTGTCCATTTATGAACCAAAAATCACAAGTAGTCACTTGAACCCCTCCAAAAATTACATAATGTAGTAGGCCAGAAAGGAGGAACCAGTTTAGGCTGTTTTTGTACACCAGGTAGGAAATTATCCTTTTTTTTGTTATTTTTATAACTTAGAAAAACCTGACAACTAAATTTTCATTTAGTATTCGAGAATGTGTCATCCAAATAAAAGATTGCGTTATCATAGTCACGTACATAAAGTTTACAATAAAGATGCCGAGTTGTTTTCACTAGAAGGCTTTTTCATGAAGAATATAAAACAGGAAGACAAAAAACAAATCAATAATTTGATTGACTAATTTTTTCTTCACCGGAAAGGAAGTTTTGTAGTGGGGATGATTCCCAATCTCTAAAAAATATGTTCATATGTTTCATTGCATTTTAGGTAAAATATAATAAAAGTGATGTATTAAACTGAATGTTTGGATGTGTTTCCTATAGATTTATATGATTTTCTTCAATTATTTTCATGAATAATATAAAATGGGTAACAAAAAACAAATTAAAAAAATGTATTCACTACATTTTTATGTACTCTGATGCTGATAATCAAGTTGATGCCTATTTTGTTGATTAGAGTAAATTTTATGAAAGTTGGAAAAAAGATAAAATTCTTGATCTAAAATAACCTGAAATAACCAGAATTTTTCAGACATAAAGAATTTCTCAGCTAATGAGAATTTCAAAAAATACACCCCAGCTATTCTCCTCTTTTCTCTTATCAATATAAAATTATTGATAATGATTAGATGCAAAGAGGACGAAAGTAATTAAAAATTAAAGTGACGTAAATCTGATACACGATAAAAGGGTAAAAAGATAATGATCTCAAAAGAAATCTTAAGATAAAAGTTTCTGTATCAATAAGTTTTCCACAAAAAGCGCCGCCTATTCATTTGTGATATCTTGCATCGTTTACGAGAAAAAAGTGGAAATGATATTTTCGAGGAAAAAAATCTCCAGGCCACAGAAATGGTTAAGCCGTTTAAAACTGATTTCCTTTGTTAAATGGGCAGACATTTTTTAAAAGTATTGCAAAAAATGAAACATCTGTTATGCAATGCAATGCAACAGTAAATCTTCTTTTCATGTCTTCAAAAGTCCAAGAAAAAAAATACATTCGATCTTTTGAAACCAACCCCCCCCCCTTTCTTCATCTTTTGTAATATTTTTTTTATTGTCTACTAATATGACGAAGGAGTTCCATCAGTTTTGTGCAAGCTCAAGAAATGTTGTGACTTAGACATTCATTTTATTGGGAATTTATAATTTATTATTCTGTCATTCGTTTTGAAATGTTCGAATAATGATATATGAGATTCAGGTCATAAATAGGGATAATTATGACAGAGGTTCTAATCATAAAATTTATTTCATAGCTTGCAATACAATCATGAAAATTACAAAGGCCTGATTAATTTAAAGATAATTGAAATTAATAACAGAACTTGTTTTTGAAATTCAAAGATATGAAAATTCATAAATATACGGTACAGTTGACTGATTTTGAAACGAAAATGACTACATTCTAACTTATTAACTTCTCACATATACTTCCGTGAATCATTTTTCTGTCCGGTGCCTTTCAGGTGATAGTAATCTTTGTCATTTGTGGAATACGGGTCCTATTATTTTAATAAACAATCGTAGTATGTTGGGCCGTTCTCCGTATAGAAATGCACACAAATATCTGTGAGATAAAAATATTTGTGACATATGAAAGTGTAGAGGGTAAGGTGAATCTTTACATTTCAATGAGTCATAATTTTTGCTAATTTAATAAGATAAAAATTATAACTGATTTAGAGAGAAGCGCTAAATTCAAGAAAGAGTTGTATATACTTGAATATACTGACACTAATAATCAATCTTTTTTTTTGCATTTATGAAAATATGTAATGTTGGTAAACCTTTCATATAAATTATTAACTAAATTAGATAAGTAGCATAATAACACATATTCACCTTGATTGAGACCCTGCTCTTTATATAGGAATGGAATATTCTTATTTTTGTATTTACATTGCCACCGCTTGTTTCCATATGGGGTAAAATTTCCCAAGTGTCCCCGCCTAAAATTTTGTTGTCGCCTATCTTATTCAAACTCCGCCAGATTGTAGTGCTAGTGGACCTCTTTATATTCTGTAAAGGGGGCGCACCTAGTATAACGGGTTGTCAAGATACAGGGGCCCGCATTTTCGACGATT
>CAKNXH010064444.1:189000-216586 GCA_932178445.1 Andricus quercusramuli | reverse complement strand
TAGCAGTCGGGGTGAATCGTCGAAAATGCGGGCCCCTGTATCTTGACTACCCGTTATACTAGGTGCGCCCCCTTTACAGAATATAAAGAGGTCCACTAGCACTACGATCTGGCGGAGTTTGAATAAGATAGGCGACAACAAAATTTTAGGCGGGGACACTTGGGAATTTTTACCCCATATGCGTCTGGTGGATAGTCTGTGATGCAACGATCTGTAAATCAATTTAATGATATTTACTGTCGATTATTCAATTACACATAGCTTGGCGCGATGAAAATATAACTACAGGTACAAACTATGAGATGAAAATAATAATTTTAAAATGATAACATATTTTTAAGGACAAACACAGGAAAATCATCCTGATTCAGTGTTTGCCCCTTTATGAAGAGAGAAGCACAAGAAGAAAGAACCCCCAACAAAATTACATAATGTAATTAAAAAAAGGAGCCAGTATAGACTGTTTTTGCATTCAGAATAAGAAAATAATGTATTCTTTTCATGTCCCTCTAAGTTGATGAATTGGGTCGAAATCGGTTCAAAAATTTTTGAGTATATATTTTCACAAAAAATTTGATTCTGCACCATGAAATAGCCCTTATTGAACTTCTTTCTTCAATGTTAAACTCGATTTTATTTTTTTTCGTAAACATTGTACACTTGTAAGTGTATGATCGTGAAGTTAAACTCGAATTCCATTTTAATATATTGGTACGAATTTAGTATCTAGGATAATTATTCAAAGCTTTAATTGTTATGCCTTAAACTGATTGTTGTTATAGACTTACCCAGAGCAGTTTGTCTATCTAAATGTGTAAGGGGTAGGTCAGGTGCTTCCCGACATTTACTCCAGAAAGCGCTGTAGCACAGAACAACAAAAATGATAATACGCATGATTGTTATCGTTAGAAGCTTTGCTAATACAATTAAATGTTAAGCTGTACAATTCAATAACTGTACTTTCCTTCAGTATTTTTGTTTAATTCACAACAGAATGTTTCTCTAAGGTTTCGATGGAAGTTTTCAAATGTGGCGTTCAGATAAAAAATGAGGTTATCATAGTCGTGACAGATATATCTAAAAAATGTCGAGATGGTTACACTAAAAAAAACACTAAAATTTTTTAAAACTTTGAAAAATGTATAAATGTATATTTGATCAGAGAATTTGTTGTGTTTTTATAACATGGCTATTTCTAAGCGTAACGGAATTTCAGTACGAATGAAACAGCAGGCCACTAATGGCTATTTGTACGAATATTTAAGAACAAATGGAAAATGTATTTAAGATAAATTCTTACTAAAAATGTTTATTTGACAGAAAAATTATCTTGCTATGAATTGTTAAAGTGATGTTTCGTCTGTTTGAATTATTGAAAATTTGTTAAAAAACACTTGGAAATTTGTCACTTGTCGAATGAACATAAACTCATGTTATAAAAATTCAAGAAATACTGTCCTTAGCATAAATATTTCATAAAACTGATATCATTCATTTTCTGGACCATTTTCCGAGCATAATGAAAGAGAGCTTCAAATACAAAATTATTGGTTGTAAATTATTTTTTGAACTGAACTTCTGCCATTTAAGATTTCATGTTAGTTTCAAAAACTCGGAGGCATGAGTTAATATCGACCAAATTGAAAGAAAATAGAATATATCTTTCCGGAAAATAAACAAATTGGGGGATCGATCACCATGAAAAAAATATTGTAACAGGTATACCACCTTAATATAAAATTCAATTGAATAGAGATTCAGATTTACCATTCTCGTTCCGGGAGTATGCAATTCATATACCTTATTTTAAATAGTGCCTTGGTGAAAAAGTTCATTATGTAGATTGCCTTCCAACCCAAAAATATTTTTTGGAGAGCCAAAAACGTTAAAAAATGCCTTGGTTTGTGATACGAAATGCATAATTGGTAAATTAGTCAATCGGATTACTATCCCCTATCAAGTATTATTATAATAATGACTCAATTGAATAAAAAATTTTAATCTGAACAATAAACATCACACTAGAACTTGGGGTATCAAATTGTTGCAGCTATTTTGATCTAGAATTTCAACTCAATATGATTCGCTTCAGAGGATCAATGAAAATTAAGGAAAACAACTTCAAGGCGTATTAGCATCAGTATACAAAACAGAATGACAGTTGACGATTTTCAAGAAACATTCCTTTCTGCCAAATTCAAGTGCTGCGAATCGATAATCGATCCTTGATCGAGATTTTCTGACATTTGTAAACAAACCTCCACAACCCCAGTAATCATAAATTTAAACAAAACGGAGCTAAGAAAATGATTTTTTTTTTTAATTTATTAACAATCTATTTTTAAACGATCATCAACAATTGCTCAATATTCAAGTAAGAGGTTTGAATAATTTTATAATCTGTTGAGTAGTTGAAATTTTATGAGAGACGATTCATCTCGAAATTTGAATCAAGTTGATCATGAACATAGGTATCAAAACTTTGCATCCTTTGGATCCATTTGCCGCATCAACTTGATACCTGATAGTTTTGTGTGATATATTTGCGTTTGAATTAGAAATTTTCGAAATTATTGAATTCCTCTCTGTCTCATCACATAGTTTGAAGGTGTCGATTTAATTTTCCTTCCTCGGATATCGGCAAATCATAAAAGGGGTGCTTTGCATCGGCAGCTTCATTTTCGATAATTTCGTTGGACGCCGCGCGGGCGTGTTGGTAGTGGATGTAATGGTTGTAACCATTGTATCTACGTGAAAACCACATGAGCCAAGCCCCTCGGTTATCGACCGAATGGCTTATCGCGTTATCTCCTCTGGCCACATCATCCTCCGGTCGATCACGTGTTCAACCATTTGCATCGCTAGCTTCATTTTCGACTAACCAGAACCGGCTGGTAACCATCAAAAGTACGATGAAGTAAAGTTTTATGTAGAAGCGCATCATATATATTTTAATTTCATTCTTATCTTAATCAAAACTCATGAATAGTTTTCTTCTTGCAAAATTTAATAGACCGGATTAATTTCAAATCGGACTGACAGTCCACGCTGGTCATAGAATCATTTGAAACTTAAATATGTAGTTTTTCAAAGGCAATAGGACATGTATCTCACCGACTTAACGTAAAATTATTTTAAACAAAATCATGGGTATTAAACTTCAGAAAATTGAAAACTCGGTTGGAGAAATTAAAAAAAAAACTTAATTGACGAAATGGCCGCAGTTTTTTCAAAAATATTCGAAATCAGTATAGGGTAAGGAAGGACAGCGCCAACCAGTTAACAGTCAATTACTTTTTTAAAGTTAATAAGATGTGGAATTGATCCACTTTTTTTCATTCAGAGTCCTACATTACTTTATATCATATCTCGATACGTACTAATTACATGAATGAAACAATGATTTAATAATTCAATTATTTCCAACAAGCTGTATTTCGTCGGCTTTGCCCCACACCCGAGGGGAAAGCCAACCGCAGCTTTTTATGAAAATCAAAACATCTGCGTCTGTGGTATTTTATATACTGGACAAATGACCTTAAAACATTTCCAGCAAAAAGAATAAGTTATTTTTGATAAAAATAGTGATAGCTGTGATATAACCTCTTATGTGTTGACATTGCATTAGAGACGGACTACGCGCAAAGGTTTCTACCATACCAATACAAAACACCCGCTCTACCCACCGAATTTAAAATAATAATATTTTATAGTTTCTTGCATGTAGCCCAAAAGATAAATGGCTGTTCTACATAACCAATCACTTATCGACAAAGCCTATTATACGTTCATAACCTAAGCACGTGTAAAATATTATTTTCGTCGGGCTTGCCCCACTGGTGAGGCCTCAATTATTTAAAATATTTAATATACTTTGGAACTGAATTACTTTCAATTATTATAATCGCATAATGTGATATTGTTTTCTCTGTCAGAATATCAACTTTTCATACTGTAAGTATTGCCATTAATGTTGAAAACTTTATATTTCTGCCAGCGAATCTACCATTCTTCCGTTGTCAAAACTGTTTTCTGCATAATTTTTCTTTTACATCGTTAATTTTCCAAAATTTAGTACGTAACACTATCTCTATGATAAAATAGATTTATTTAGTGCAAAGTAATATTAAAATTGTTGAATAATAGCGATGTTGTAAACAAAGTCGCCTTTTCCCCACCGGTAGGCGTTGCCCCTCCTTACCCTACTCAAAAACCCACCTTTTTTAGTGTCTCCTAACCTAAAGCCGAAAGCCTTATAGTTTCGGTCAGTTGTCCATTCGTCTGTTCGTCCATCCGTATATCCATCGTAGTTTTTCCCAAGACGAAGAAATTATGGGAGGGGTAGTAGGAAAAGTGAGGGGTGGTGTGGGCAGGAGAAATAGGGCAAGTTAGGGCAAGTCAGGGGATGGAGAGGTGAAGGGAAATTATCGGAAGTTGGGGAAGGGTGTTAGCTGGAGAAGCAAGAGGAGGGAGAATTAGTGGAGTAATAAGTTGGGTTATTGGGATAGGTGAAAAGTGAGTACAGGGGAAGTAGGGGAATGTAGGAGCATTAGGGGTGAGAAAGTATGTGAAGGGAAGATGTGAAAGACTTAATTAACACCTTAATAGGGTATGAAACTATTTTTTGTAGGCGTGCAACATCTACTTTGGCAAATCTCTTCTCTTGTTTTTATCTTCGTCTTAATCTTAATAGTATATTCCATGATAGATTTCCCTGTGCCCGCACTTCGGAAAGAAGAGAGAGTGTGAAAAAATTAGGTTTCACTTTTTCGTATAGATGTACGCAAGATAAGAAAGAAGTCAAAGAAAAAGAATTGTTTTTTGTAGAAAAGTTGTAGCAAAATGTCTCTTGACACTTTTTTCCATCTAGTGTTATTTCTTCAAATGTTTTGCGAAATATTTAAAATATCATAAATATCCCTTACAGTCCTTTGAAATTCATGGAAATCCCTTAAAATCTCTATAAATCGGTTAAAATTCTTGAAATTCCGTAAAATATTTTGAAAAGTTACACGATCTTTTTGAGATCTTTTATAATATTCGGAAATCCTTTGGAATTTCGTTAAATGTTTTGCAATTATAGAAAATCGTCTAAAATCCGTGGATATATTTAAAATCTGTTTAAATCTCGTAACAACCTTTGAAATCCCGCGAAATCATCGAAACCCATTCAAGTCTCTTAAATTCCGTTAAAACCCCTTCAAATCTTCGAAATCTCATTATAATCTCCAGATATCCTTCAACATTTGTAAATCCACTTCGGTATCTCTCAAAATCCTTCAAAATCATTCAAGATTCTAAGAAATCCTTTAAAATTCTTTGTTGTCTCCATAAATTGTTCTTAATTCCTTAAAATCCCTCATATTCCTAAAAATATCCATTAAAATCTTCTTAAATCCCTTAAAAAATTTAGGTTCTCTCTGAAATTGTACTAGGCAATTTTTTCGAACTGTCGTAATCTTTCTAAAATATTTCAAATACATGAAACATCTCGTAATCGTTTTGAATCAGTTAAGATAATCCTAAATTTTTCGAAATCCCTGGAAATCTTTTGAAATCTCTTCACAGGTAAAATAATTGGTTTATTAAGGGGGAGACAGAAGTCTTACGAAATGTTACAATAGGGTGCAAAGTCTTTCCAAAATTTCTAATTTACTACTTATTTCTCATTCAATGAAAAAACGAACAAGAAAAGTACTTTAAAGTCCTTTTCCGATCTCTAGTGAACCCTGAATGAATCATCCTAAAAGAAGCAATGACTTTCGAGAAATCCCTTCAAAAACACTTTTCCTGTTGCCACAATATCTACAGATTGTGTATGGATAAAGTGATGAAATTTGGCACAATTATTTTATAACTTTTAAAAAGAGTGTTCAAAATCTATATATGAAATGAAACGCATAAGGTTAATTTCAACCTTGCATCAATGAGTTAATATTTTTAGAATACGATGCATTCATATTTTAAAGTGGCTAATCTTTTTTATTTCTTTTATTTTAAATCAGATAGCTGATAATTCTAAATTATATTACGTTTTGAACGAAACGAGTTTTTTTCCAATATCAATAAAGACCAATTATTATTAGAAGTTTCTAAAGTAGTTCCAAATTTTAATTGCCAACTTTACGGTTCATTCGGACGGTGAGTTTAACTTAGCGAAATTGAATAAATCGATTGGAAAGCGGATTTATAGTCAGCGGCGTATAAAGTTTCGTGATTATCGCAGTGCAAAAGCTCTCAGAAATTTCAATGGAATTCTCCGTGTGTTACAAAAGGAGATAAATTTATGATGATCTACTCTCCTCTCAAGGGATCATAATATATTTTGATATTTTGTTTTTCTGTATATGCGGAAGCTAGTAAATCCGAGAATTGTGAATATTCGTAACAATCGTGAAAATTAAGTTAAATTTTCCAAAATAATTGATAAACTAATGTGTAATCTATCAGAAGATCAAATAATTATGCTGCAAGTATTTCCATTAATGTTGCAAGCGTTATATTCCTGCCAATGAATCGTTCATTATGCAGTTGTCAAAACTGTTTCGTATAATTTCTCTTTTCAACGTAAATCTTTAATACTTGATTTTATGTCATAATTTGTCTAATGAAAAAGATTGCTTGATAGAAAGAAGAATTAAAATGAGCAAGGTATGGCAATGTTACTTTGAAGTCGCTCTTGCCCCGCTCTGCCCTATCAACAGAAGTTCGTACATATATAGTCAAATATGCAGAACTGTTTAAGTGGTCCCAGAGGCAATCCGCCCATTGTTAAACAAAAATTTTAGTATCAACTGATACACTTTTTTCAGTAAAGTATTAATCATTTCTTATATTGTTCATTTATCATTATTACAATTTCCTCTAATTGTAATCAGCTATAATGCAGTATTTGCAAAATTGAACAGACAATAATCATAATTTATTTCTCTGGAGGAACTTCAAGAACTGGTTAACAGTTTTAAACTAAATACTTTATAGAATTGAATATTTTAGTTGAAGGATGCTCTAGAACAGCTCATTATGCGTTATTCTAACGATTTTACAGGAAGCTAAAAAACTGAAATCCCTTAATAATTCGGAATTATTCATCCTAATTTCATGACTGATGGTCAGTGTTGCTCTAACGGACCACGATTTATTGCATTAGCTTATTCCATATTGATCGCAGTTCGTTATTCATCAATTACATAATTTATTAGTCAAACATAACTGCATGTCAAACAATATAGAGCAGTGTTTTAGTATCAATACTCAAGTACAGCTTTTTTTTTACTATTCAAGTAGTGCATTATAATATTAAATTATTTATAATTTTTATCATTTTAAATAATATTTGGAACATTTTCTTTTAATGGTTAGGTTCTAATCACGCAATCAAAATATTAAAATAATATTTTAAACATACAGGAATCGAGTATTCCCAGGCAGAATGCTGTGCAGTTACGATATTATTATTATTATTGTTAAAATTCAGCATTCTTCTCACCTATTAATTTGTTTCCATTTTCTTTAAACATTAACACTCTGAAGTATCTTTATCTCTTAATATAACATTTGTCTACTAAAAAGTAATTTTTTGTAATAATCATTCAAAAAAGGCATTTTTTTAGAGCCAAACAATTTCTATTGTCTGGATATTCAGTATTTTTTATAAAATAAAAGGCGTAAGCTCGATCTCGAATAAATTTTTATTTAACATTTTTTAAAATATTTTCATTATGAATTTCAAGTATTTTCCAAACAACTAATGATTTATTTTTGTATCTGGTTGAAAAATCATCTTCCTTGGTTAAAAATTAATCGCTTTTGGTCAAAACTTGTTTTTTTTTTTTAGTTTAAAATTCGACTATTTGGTTGAAAAAAAACTTTTTTTTTTGTGCAATTTCATATTTTTGGGTTAAGCATTCATTTGATTTGAGAAAATTGGTCTGTTTTGCTGAAAAATTCAACTGTTGTGTTGCAAATTTATCTTCCTGGGTTAAAAATTCTATCATTTTTGGAGAAAATTTAGCTGTTTGGTTCAAATTTAACATTGTAGTTGGAAGACCATATCTTTGTGTAGAAAATACAACTGAGATGATTTGCCTTCTGGCTTGAAAATGTAAGGATTTGGTTGACATTTTTTTCTCTCTTGAATTTTTGTTGTTGAGAAATAATCTGTTTTCTTTCAGAATTCAACTATTTTATAAAAAATTCGTCTTTCTGGGTGAATTAAACTTTTTGAATTTGAAATTAAAACCCATTTTTTCATTGAAATATCAACTATGGAACTTTTTTTGGTGCTTCATATTTTTTGGTTAACGGCGACTGTATTTATTTATGAATGTATGTTTGAAAATCGTCTTCATGACTTAGATATTCAACTTTTTGATTCAAAATATAACTGTTTTTGTTTGAAGTTCAATCTTTTTTTTTTAGCAATTCGATCAATCAGTTGAATATGCATCTTCAAAAATGAGTTACAATTAACAATGGGAATGTTTTTCTCGATTTTGCAATTGATTTTTAACCGTGCCGATTTTCAAAGTTGTCAAACTTGAAAAATCAACTACTTTGTTTAAAGTGAAATTACATTTTTTTAAATTATTTTTTGTTTTGGTTGAAAATTCACCATTTGAAGTGAAAATTCATACATGTGGGTGGATAATTATACTGTTTTGTAGAAAATTTGTATTTTTGTTAGAAAACTCAACGATTTGATAGAAAAATAAATTAGTAAGTTGTAAATGAAATTTTTTTAATTCGCTTACCCCGAAAGGGGAATGGCTTAATGGTATAATAATAATAATAATAAAAAATAATTTATATTTTCAATTGACAATTCTTTCTTCTGGTTAAAAATTTAACAAACTGTAGCAAATTCATGAATTTTGTTGAAAAATGTTTCTGTTTGTTTCGAAAGTTAATCTTGTTTTGTTGAAAGTTTATCTTTATGTTTGCGAATTCGAATATTTGTTAATCCATTTATGTTTCAAAATGGGTCCTTTATACATTGAAAATTCATCTAGTTGGTACAAAATGTACATATTTTTTTGGAAATTCCTCTCCTTGGTTAGAAAATTAATCTTTTGCGTTGAAAATTCATAATTTGGTTAAGGATTTGAATATCTTGTTTAATAATATTTTTTGGTTGAACTAACATGGTTTAAAATCTCGTTTGATACAATTGGTTGAGTGAGATCTTTTTTGTTGAAAATCCAACTTTTTGGGTCGAAAATTCAACTGTCCTAATCTTTCTTTTTTCAAAATTCGACCATTTGCTTGGAAATGCATTTTTGTTTGTCCAAAATCCAAATTCAACTATTTGGTTTGTAGTGAAACTGTTTGATTCAAATTATTTTTTTGGTTGAAACTTCGTCTTTTTGGTTGAAAATGCAGCTGTTTTGGCAGAAAATCTTTTTTGTGCGAAGATTGAATTATTTTGTTGAAATCAAGATATATTTTAACATGAAATTTTAGGAAGACAAAGTGTTCCAGATTGAGTTCTATACGTTATTAACATGAATGTTATTTGAAATTCGAAATATTAATATAATGATTTAATTAATTTATTAATTTAAAATATTTCCCTATTATTCCCCTATTCTTGTGCGAAATCAGCCTTATTTCCCTGTTTTGAGAGAATTTTTTTTAAGGTATTGCATCAAAAAGAAAATACAAGAATCATTCACACACTTTTTCTACTTTGACCTACTTTATTCGTCCTTAAAATAGTCCTGTAAAGGCCATATATTACTTACCCAATTCCCACTTTACCAAGATTTTTCACAAAAATTTACCTATATCCACATGAGACGAGATATCAAGTTGGAAATTTTGAAAATCAAATGTAAGACACTAAAGAATCTTTTTAAAGTCCTCAAATCTTTTACTAATTCAATTAGTGGTATTTTCTCTAATTCAAAATAGGAGAGTTACATTTCCTTCATTATTTTTATGGGTCTACGAGAAACTCAAAAGATAATTAATTCTGTTTAGCTGATCCCTTTTCTCAACAAATAATTGCTAGCTTACATATTAGAAGTGACATATTTCTATGAAATAATTGACTGCTGATAAAAATTCGCTTCAAAAAAAAATTAGAAAGAAAATAAAGATAAATGCAGTAAAAAATTTTGATTCAGTAAATCTTTTGAATCTAACGAGCATTCAAAAATATTGTAAATACCTTGGATCTTCTTAGTGACACAAGACTACACCAGGAAAAAAGGCAAGAAGCTGAAAAAAGACAAACGCAAGATTGGGCATACTTAAATTCTATACTGCTTATCTATTTTCAAGTCCGAGTAATTCATCAGTTAAAGTTCTAGGTTATCTAAAAGTCTTCTTAAAACTAGATAGGAAAAAAATAATTGTAAGAAGCTGAAAACAACTTTAATATGGAAAACGTATAATGTTTTTTCAGTATTTTCTTCTATCAATAGGAAGTTCCAAGGTATCTAAAAGAATAACTCTTGAAGCTATGGCTATAAAAGAACATATTTCAAAGCTCATAAAAATGACTGTATGTAAAACATTTTTCTTTCCGTTTTATTTTTTTCTATTAGTAAGAACTTTCGAGGTTCATTCAAAATAATAATTCTTAATGCTATGACTGTAAGAGAAAATACTTCAAAGCTCATAAAAATAACTGTGTGTAAAACATGTTTCTTTCCGTTTTTTGTTTTATTTTCTATCAGTAGGAAGTTTCAAGGTATTCAAAATAATAATTTTTAAAGCTACAGTTACAAAATGAAACTTTTTCAAGCTTATAGAAATGACTGTGCGTTAAACATGTTTTTTTCTATTCTTGATTCCTTGCACTCATTTTTTGAAAGGTACTTTGATAAAATAAAACCTTTAGATATAAAAAATATCTTTTCAAATTTAGCTACATAAATATAATTTTTCCAAAGAGATACAGATCTAAAGTATTTTGAAAACTTTCTGCATTCACATTTTTTATTATCGAGGCATATTACATTTTTTTCTAGCGACTTTTTTATCAGCAGAGAGTCGTGAAATGTATCAGGAAAACTTCAGACTAGGAAAATGATCGTTTTCCGAGACGGATTTTGATAACGCGCATATTTATTCAGCTGCTAGTTTGTAATGAACTTTTATTTCTGTGGTGATGAATTCCACATAATTTTGAGAAAATTTTAGATTTTCTTGAAACATAAAGAGACCCTTACTTTATTTAGATCTAGAACCCCAAATAAAATGTTCCGACATTTTTGAATTATTAATTAATTTTTTTGGTTCCAAAATTCAACTATTTTGTTGAAATCTTATCCTTCTGATACTGGATTCAACTGTTTTCTTGAAAATTCGTCTTTTTGCATTGAAAATTCATCTCTTCTGAAAAATTTGTTTTCTTGCCTTGCAAATTTAACTGTTTGGTTGGAATTTGATATTTTTTGTTGTTGCAATTAACAATGCAAATAATTTACTTGATTTCATGAATCATTTTGATCAATGCTTATTTTCGAACTTGAGGTAACTCTAGTACATCTTTAAAAAGTAATTTCCGAAAATTCAACTATTTCCTTGAAGGTCGAAAATTAAACTGTTTGGTTGAGAATTCAACTGTGAGAAAATTCAACTTCGTTTTTAAAAAACAAGTAAATTGAAAGGAATAAAATGTACACTTGAAAAAGGAAGTGGTGTAAGTATTTGTGATATCATCCTGACGCTTAATTTGAATTATTTAACAGCGAATTCCCATTTTTTCAACTCTAAAAAGTGTAGTAAGAAAGACGGTTATTTTTAAACTAAACTTAGCAAAAATTTTGTAACAAATAAATATTTCTCACCCTATAGCAAAGGCAGAATTTCTTAGATTCAAACTAAACTTGTTTGACTTTTACAGTGGTGTGTTTAAATCAAATTCATTTTTTTTCAATCGAATAAATATTTGTTTCAATCAAAAAAAGGTTTTTCTTGATTCTATATCAAAGGAAGCTTATTTTTTAATCAAAAAAACATTGTTCTGAATATAGAATGTTGTATTGGCACCATTAAGAACAGTGCTGGAAAAAGTAATTTTTTCATCAAAATGCAACTGTTTAATTGAAATTGAATCTGTTTTGTTTGAGCATTCAAATATTTTCTTGAAAACACGTCATGTTTGGCTGAATTGAAATCTTCTTACTTTGAAATAAAAGTATGTTCCGATTTATCTTTTTGGTTGAAAATTCAACTGCATGATTGAAAATTCATCTTCTTTGATTGAAAATTCAGCTACTTGATTGAAATTTTCTTTTTAGTGGAAAATTCGCCTTTCTGGGTAGCTAAATTATCTTTTTGCTTGAAAATAATGTTTTCATTTGAAGATTCATCATTTTAGTTAAAAGTCAATATCTTTAGTTGGAAATGTAATAATTCTGTTACAAATCAGCATCAGTTAAAAATTTGATTATTTTGTTGAAAATTCAACAATTTTTTTACAAACTTTATCCTTTTTTATTGAAGAATCAACTCTCTTGTTGAAAAGTCGACTTTCTGGAGTTAAAATTCAACTGTAGGTAATTAATATTGTTAGTTGAAAATTAATCTTTTTGTTTAAAAATGAGTTTATTTTCTTAATTAAGTTTTTTCTTGAAGATTCATTATTTCGCTTGAATATTCGTCTGTTTGATTGGAAATTTAACAATTTTATTGAAAATTGGCTTTTTAAGTAGAAGATTAATTTTTGAACTGAAAATTCAACTATTCTATTTAAAGTTACAAATTCATCTGTTTTTGCTTAAAATCTTACTATTTGGTGGAAACTTCAATTATTTTGTTGAAAATTGAATACTGCTGGTAGAAAGTCATTTTTTCTTGATTAAAAATATATCAGTTTCATTGAAAAATCATCTTTCCGGGTTGAAAATTAGACTACATTTTTTTTGGTGGAAATTGAAATTTTTCTCAAAAAATAAACCTTTTGGTTCAAAGGTTATATTTTCTGATTTTAATTTTAGTTGACATTTAAACTATTCAATTAACATTTTTTTAGTGGAAAATTTGTATTTTTTGGTAGATAATTAACCTTGCGGGTTGAAAATTATTCTTTTTGATTAAGAATTCGTATTTTTTTTGGTTGAAGATTCATCAATCACTTGAAAATTCATTCTTTTGGTTGAAAATTTAACAATTTTGTTGAAAATCTGTTGTTTTTTGTAAATAATTAATTTTTTAACTGAAAATTTAACTACTTTAGTTGAAGGTTCATTATTTTAGTTGAAAATTCATTTTTTTGTTGTTGTTAAAAATGTTATTATTTTTTTAGAAATTCTTTCTTTTGTTGTTAACAATTTAACAGTGCTGTTGAAAAATCGCCTTTTTGGGTTGATAATTCAAATACATTTGTTGGTAGAAATATGAACTATTTGTTTGAGAATAAATTTTTTTGTTCAAAATTCATATTTGCTAGTTTAAGTTTCAACTGCCTTGTAGAAAATTCGTCTTTCCTGGACGAAAATGCAACTACTTGGTTGAAAATTTAGACTATTTAATAGAAAATTCAACTATTTAATTGACATTTTTTTAGTGAAAATTTCATCTTTTTTGGTAGATGATTATTCTTGATGGTTGAAAATTAATCTTTTTGGTTGAAAATTCATGTTTTTTTTTGTTGGAGCTTCATCATTCACTCAAAAATACATCTGTTTGGTTGGAAGTTTAATAATTTTACCTGAAAATTCACTTTTTTCGGTTAAAATATAATTATTGAGTTGGAAATCTCTTTTCTTTGTTGCAAGTTTAACAATTTTGTTAGGAATTCTGTTTTTGTTTTTGATAAATATAGCAGTTTCGTTGCAAAATCGTATTTTCGGGTTGATAATTCAAATACATTTTTTGGTAGAAAATTGAACTATTTTGTTGGAAATAAATTTCTTTGTTCAAAGCTCATATTTACTAGTTGAAGTTTGTAGAAGATTTGTCTTTTTACGATGGCAAGAAATTTTTTTTTCTAATTGAAAATTCTCCTATTTGATCGAAATTTTTCAGTGGAAAATTCATATTTTTTGGTTGATAATTAATCTCGCTAATTGAAAATTCATCTTTTTGGTCGAAAATTATTATTTTTTCTTAAGATTCATCATTTTAGTTGAAACTTCATCTCTTTTGGTTGAAAATATTATTATTTGGTTAAAAATTTCATGTTTTGTTACAAGTTCAACAATTTTGTTAAAAAGTCTTTTTTTTCTGCACTTCTTTTGTGTCGACTATATAATGCAGCTTTGCGATCAGGCGTTCACTGGAAATTTATGAGAGAATATTCTGAATTGTAAATCTGCATTATCCAGTTTCATGTATACATCCAGTAACCACAACGGAAACTGGCGAAAATACAGTGACAATGGTAGTTTCGCGGATCGCTTTATTCATTCCTAAATAAGGAGTAAATCGGATCGTGTCCTACGTCACTATCGGTAACATGGCCAAATCCTATTACCTAAACTGTTAATAATTTACATTCTGCCTGGAGATAGGACACTGGAAAAACCTCGAGATCGCGCGATGTGCATTTAAATTGCTCCTTATTCTTTTACCAATGTGACAACAAGAGTAAAGTTTGAAAAATTGTCTTGCAAAAAAGACGAAACTTAGTTTCCAGAACGACCTCTTTATATCGAATATTATTTTTAGGATGCTGAACCAATTTCAAACTTTCAAAGTTTGAAAGACTTAAGAACTGAAATAAATCACTTTCCGAAATGAGGTTTTAGGGAGTAGGCAAGGCGCAAAAACAATTCATTTTCAAGCTATACAATTTTTCCCATGAAAAATATATTATATATATATATATATATATATATATATATTTTCATAATTTCATGAAAAAGTAGAGTTGATAAATATTGCGAGAATTTATTTATTCAGAAAAATTTCCGTGCGGTTCAACGGAAAATATTGAAAATAGGCTCGAACTCTTAGGAAGGCATGAAACTTAGTACGGGGGTTCTTTTTACCTGAAACAAGTACAAGGATAGGGTGTAAAAAATATTTTGAAACGTTTTTTCCAAACGAAAACCAGGCAATTTTTTGGAAAATGCGGTTTTTTAACAAAACAATGGAGACAATTGACTTTTTTATTTTTATTATTGCGTCGGGGTTATCTACATTTTCTAGAACCCGAAATAAATTAAAAATAAAAATAAACTCATGGTGGCAGATTTTCTGAAAATAATTTTTTTTTAAATATCGGAGATGCGGAAAGAGACCTGTAAAAAGCTCCTCTTCCACTTTTCAATATTTTGAAAAAAATAAACATTTTCAAAAAAGGGAAAAAATTTCATTCGTGTTTTTTATACCTGAGGATCATAATAAAGTGACTTCTTACACGTTGTTCAGCTATCAGGAAGGAATGAAACTATGTTGCAAAAAAAAACACTTTTTTGGAAATACCCAAAAAAATACAGTCGCCATTTTGTAAGTTTTCAGGTTTTCCAATTTTTATTTCCGAATTTGGATAACTCAGGAAACCCGACAGAATAATAAATATAAAAAAGTCAATTATCTCAAATTAATTGTAGCTTTTTTTTTATATAATACGTGACTAATTACGTTACTTAAAAAAATAATTTAAATGAAAAAACGTTATGTTACCGCGAATTTTTTAACTTTCTTTGAGAGGCGTCTTAGCTATTCCTTATCTCTAAACATGAATTCGTGAAATTGTACTAATAACAAGTTATATTCTACTTATTCCATTAAATAATAATAAGTCTCGAAATATTAGTCAAAGTGTAAAAATTCTATTCGTCGAAATATTTTTATTGTGTAATAATATAAAAGGCAAACACACACTTTTTAAATTTGACCCTAATTTCATTGAAATCTCTAGAAATGTGAATTTATTTATCGTTATTAATTTTGAAATTCTTCAGAATAATATATGAAACTCGTATTTTTGATATGAATAGGTTATTTTATTAATGAAAATTACATCTTTTCCTTCTTCTGTTTTAGGTAAGACAGCACTCTTAAGTGTGGTACATTCTGCAATCCTGATTTTGTCTGGCGCTCAAGCCGTAAGTTAAATTATAAATGTTTCATTTTAAATTTCTTCTTTCAGGAAGAATTGAATACTTTCAATAATAATTTTAGAAAGATAGGTAGTCTTTTTACGAAATCATCTCGCCTTCAAACAGTTTCATTCAATTTATAACCTAAAACAGTAATTTTTAGTTACATTTTCTTATCAAAGCATTAACGACTGCAATAGATGTTACAAGTTCTGTGGATTTAGAGAAAAACTCGTATATAACAGCACAATTTTCGTTTGGATGGAACTGCCTACTTTTTGGATTTATTGCAGACTGTATTGATATTTTTTGTTGTAACAAAATAAATAAAAAAGTTGAATCTGGCTTCTCTAGTAATTCTATGCCAGAAAATGTTGACACAGCAAGACTGTTTCTGAACTATTTTCGAACGAGATTCGGTTTGCAAAGAATTAAAAAAAAAATTAATTGAAACTTTTAGTACTTTCGTCTGCACAAAGTTTTTCTCGGCAGAGGGAAATTTTCTGGTATTTTTTTTTGTATTTTAATTGGAAATAAAAAAAGTTGAGCATGTTTTTTGTTATAGTTCGTAGAGAAGAAGTCAAAGAAATAAGGCTTCCTTGCTAAAAATTTTAGGGCCCGAGGATAAAAACTCCATCAAACTTGTTCCGAAGCAATTTAATTTTTTGATATTAAATATAGCTTGATTTTTTGAAGTATCGTGCTCTAGCTATTTCAAATTAGATATGATCCAACCTTCTGAAATTAAAGGTAAACTTTTGGTTTAATGTAATTTAAAGAACAAACATTTCTCAAATATTTTCCATATTTTATGTTTGGACCAAAATTATATCTAGATACTTAATAAATAACGACTATTCAAGCACTTTTCTACTAATTCCTCCTTTTTCAGAAAACAAGTATTAAATTGCGCACCATAAATATACTATATTTTTGGGAATTTAGGAATTGCTGATGCGGAAAAAAATATTTGAAAATATATTTTATATTTCTATCGAAAGCTTTTCACTTTTTTGTTGGAATACCATACTTTACTATAATATCTACGCACACGTTCCCAAAAAACATTTTCGTGAAATATAAAAGAATAGAGAATAAAACAAGCTCCTGTGGGACTCACGCAAAATTTTATTATCACGCATGATAAAAATAAGAAAAATAATTCAAAAGTCTAACTCTTGACGAAACTCTTGCAACATATTGAACTGTAAACATTGTTTTGACCACTTTTGTTATGATTCAAAAATTATATGCAGTGATATCTGTAGTACTCAAAAAGACAAACAATTCATCTCCATGACTTTTTTTGATAGAACAAAAATTACTGAAGTTATAGCAGATTTTTATAATAAGTAATTGACTTTTTTCAGTGAAAGTATAAGTTGCAATTTAAAATACAAATTTTAATGTTTTTTCATTCACGAAACATAACATAGAATCAAAATAGTCGAAAGTTAGTCAAGGGACTTTTTTAAAACTGAAATCTTTGAAAAAAGACAGACTATCATATTAACTTAAAAATATTATAAAATGCTCAATTTTGTGAAAATGCTCATGAATCTGTTACGTTCTCTTAGTTATGGAAAATATGTTCCTTATAAACTCAATTAAAATATAAAATTGCATTTTCAATACAGATTTTAAAAAACCTATAAAGTTCATACAAATATATGATTCACGTGAATAGTTTAAATGTAAAAAATTTAATATTCTTGTTCTTCTTTGCAAATGAGTCTTCTTAATTTTTACCAGATTATGAAAACTGGAAAGTTTCAGCTTAAAAACTTTTCCCAATAATTTTTAGTGGTCGAAGACATTTTCATATGTTTTGAGTAGAAATAATGTGGAAATTTTCTTCGGAAAATAATAGCTGCATTTTTATGAATTTTAATTTCGTTTCTGTGAGAAAATCATATTTTCAAAATCGATTGAAGAAGCTCTATGAATTACCTGAATCATTTCTTGGTAATTCGGGAACTTTTTAATGATGAACATATAAAATGCTTCTGCAAAAATCTGAATTTTTTTAACTGCTAAAGTTTTCCCAATTTTCTAGTTATAAGTATTTTAAATGCATGTCTTTTTCCAACGATTGAAGAAAAATGTACCTACCTATGTAGAAATAAGTTATTCTCCTACATAAGCTACATAAACGCTTTATTCAAAGCTGTATGAGGAAACAAAAATGAAACGCTTTAGTATAAAGTAATGTTTTGAAAAACGCGCAATCATTGTTGTTGAAAACCTGATTGGTGTTTGAATGACTTGCTTATTGCTCCATTCATTACATTTGAAATTTAAAACAGGAATGTTTAGCGATTATTGGGGACAGAAAATTTTCCAAAGTTCGTAAAATCAATTGTTTACCTGTTTTTATTGTTCTTAAGAAACATTTTCGAAGTTTGTTTTTCACGCTTCTCATTGAAGAGTATAAGATCATCGCTTCTGGGGGAAAATTACAAATGGAAACATATTTCCTCTTAAATAATTTTAAAGTATTACTCATAGACTTCAATCTTCAATGGTTTGAATAGAACGAAATAGCGAAAAATTTTCGAACTATTGCAAAAAATGATTGAACCGAGAATGACGCAACATTTCTTGCCAAACCCAACACAACAAAATTAATAGTTGTTAACATTATTTGCCTATGTAGTGTGAAGTTGGTTTCGAGACCATTCAGTGATACTAAAGAAATTGAGTAATTGTCCATGTGAGTTACTCTATCTGACCTACTCTTCAGTAATGCACTGAATAATAAAAAGTTGCTAATTAATTGCAAATGCAAAACCTAAGCCGACGTTTTCAAACATATTGTTCATTAGGTTTCAAGCTTTAATCAAATAGCAAGAGTATACCAAGATCAAATTTTATTGCAAGAAAAATTGTTCTCATAAGATAGTCATATTTTTTCGGACAGAAAATAAGTATTATTGATCTTGCACGTTTGTTACTCATAATTTTTTGATGAAGTTTAGTCCAGTTATGTAAAATGTTGTGCCGAATATTATCAAAAGCTTCAGGAATTTTTCTGCACTCATCCTATTAAATTCAAAGGATTTACTCTTTGATAGTTAGCATAGTTTCCCCTATTCATTATACCAGTTGTTATGCTATTAAAGATTGCCTTAAAATTAAAATTGAAAAAAATTCATTGCACTCTGTCATACTGATGATATTGTTGAAGTTTGTCTATTCTCTGATCTACAATATCATCATCCGATCAATAGTACACCAGAAACAACACTCTCTCATAGCATTAAACTTAAAATTATTCTCGTTTCCTGATTCATCCCTCCAACCCAAAATCTTTTGCTCAGAAAATCTATTACCAGAGAGAACTTGACATGTGTCGTCTTGCAATTTCACGTGTGGAAGGCTAAATAGATTGGATCCCTGTGAGGTGACAATAGGACGATGAGAATCCGTTTATGGAGACGCGGACTGTCTAGTAACTTGACGCCGCAAAAGCACTCGCTCAGGGCAAATAGAGAGAATTATATGAATATTTGCATGAAGGCTAGTTTCTAGATGTGTGCCATAAGTTGTTCCACCGAATCAAGAAGATCAGTTATTAGCTGACAAGGGCAGGCTCAATCTTCCCTGCTGAAGAATAGAGTGGGATTTGCAGAACATAAGGATGGAAATGACAATACGATATGCTGCCAGTTGCAACATCGCGTTTGAGTTGATGTTGCTGTTTGCCGGTGATGTTGTCGTTCTTTTAGGCTAAAATCTTGAGTCACTGGCTTTGGAATCACAATTTGCTGGCAGTTTGGAGATGGAAACGAAACTCAAATAAAAGTATTGTGAATTCGCAGTGAATTCGAGTTGATCGATTCAATCGCGACATTTTATCAAAGTGTTATCCACTGATTTATAGAGATTCCGGGTGGTTTATTTTATTAGCCAATTGCGCATCAAAATGACCGGATTCTCAAGATCAGTTGCCTCTTGTGTGTCAATTTTTATGTCACATCTAAGGGGTCGTGCATAAATTACGTAACGCATTTTTTTGACAATTTTGTTCTCCCCCCCCCCCCCCCCCCTATGTAACTCTTTTTCCGACTTTTGCCTGTAGTTTTTTACCATTGCGTAACATTAAGCTAGAGCCCCCCTCCCCCCAAAAAGTGTTACGTAATTTATGCACGAGCCCTAAGTCGTGACTGATACATGTTCGGTAAAACGTCAGATTTCGATAATTTTCATAAGTTTTTTTTTTTAAATTAAATCATTATGCTTCGAAGATTACTTTAACAAGGTAAAACTAAAAAACAATTTTTGATGGCAAGCAAATTTTGGAGCCATAGAGATTGTATTCCGGTATAGGAAAATTGACGTTTTTCACCCAACCTAAAATTCAACACTTTCTTAAACATTCCTTGCTGGTACGAGGAAGTTGTGAGTTTTCTAGAAGTAAAATTTGGATCTAGGTCAATTTAAAAGAACACTTTTAGAAAGGAAGACAAATTAATTTCCAGACTTGAATTTTCGTTTTTTTAAACGTTATTTCAGCTTCACCTGAAAGTTAAACTATTCTACTTCGAGATTAATCATTTTAGTTACAAGTTAACTATTTTTGGTTGGAAAGTCTACTATTATATCTGTGGCTAGGTATTCATCTTTTTTTAATTATGTTTTATCATATAGTTGAAAATTCAGCAATTTTGTTAGAAGCTTATTCCTTTGTATTAAAAAATCCACGCTTTTGTAGAAAATTCGTCTTCTTTGTTTGAAAATTGAAGAATCTTTTTTTTCATTTCTAAATAAAAAATGTTTCTCATTATCAGTCCAAATCTTAACTCATTTATTAAAAATTCAGCTTTTCAGTTTGGATTTATCTTTTTGGTTGAAAATTCAATTAATTGGTTGAAAATATATCTGCTTTGGTTGGAAATTCTTTTTTTTATCAGAATTTCCTTTCCAGTAGAAAATTCGTATCATTTGAGTTAAAAATTTAACAATTTTGTTGAAAATCCGCTTTTTTTTAGAAAATTAATTTTTTAACTTAAATTTTAACTATTCACGTTCAAGTTTCATCAATTTGATTACAAATTAATCTCTTTTGTGATGAAAACGTTATTATCTGATTAAAAATATAATTTTCTTCAATTCAAATATTTGTGTATACATTTTTTTTATTAACAAATCCATTTTTTTGTTGAAAAGTCGACTTTTTGAAGTGGAACTTCAACGGTTTTATAGAAAATTCGCTTTTTGGCTTGAAAATTCAAGAATTTGGTTAAATTTTTATTTTTGTTCAATAAAAAACCTTCCATTAAATGTTTTTCATTTAAAATAAAAATATCCTCTGATTGAAATATAAAAAATTATATTTCATCTCAAAAATTCAACTATTTAGTTGCAAAATTTATCTTTTCTGTGTGAAAATTCAACTATTTAATAAAATTTGTCTTGTGGAACATTCGTATTTTTTTGGTACATAATTAATTTTTTTTTTTAATTAATCTTGTTGGTTGAAATTTAATCTTTTTTGTTGAAAATTTACTTCTTTCGTTAAAGATCCATCATTTGACTTGAAAGTTTATCTGTTTGGTCGAAACTTTAACAATTTCTTTGAAAATCTGTTTCTTGGGTAAAAAGTTATTTTGTAATTGTAAATTCAACTATTTTAGTTGAAGATTCATTTTTTTAATTGGGAATTGATCATTTCTGCTTAAAATGTTACTACTATTTTTGGGTTGAAAATTCAACTATTAAATTTTTCGTTGAGAATACATCTTTTTTTGTTGAAACTTCAACTACATAGTTGTAAATTTATCACTATTGGTTGAAAATTCAAGTGCTTGATTGAAATTTTGTTTGTTTGTTGAAAATTCGTCTTTTTTTATTGATAAATAATCTTGTCGGTTAGAAATTTATTTTTTCGGTTTAAGATTCATCATTTTAGTTGCAGACTGATCTCTTTTTGATGAAAATGTTATCATTTGGTTGACAATACAACAATTCTGTTAGGAAGTCTTCCTTCTTTTAGTGACAAATTTAACAGTTTTGTTGAAAAGTCGTCTTTTCAGGTTGTAAATTCCACTACATTTTGCAGAACAAAATTGAACCATTTGGTTGAAAATGAACTTTTTTGAGCAAAGTTCATATTGGCAGATTAAAAATTCAACTGTTTTGTAAACAAATTCGTATTTTTTCAACGAATTCAACTATTTTCCATTGAAAATTGAAAAAAAATCGGTTTGAATATTAACTTACATTACGAACTTACTTACCAATTACATTTTTTTGTTGAGAAGTCGTATTTTTTTGTTTAAAATTCTACTAATTTATGAATGCAATATTCTGAAATTAATAAAATTAATGAAAAAAGAGTAATATCTGCATTGTCTCAGTCACGGAGTAAATTCACTATTTCCATCGTTTTATTAGCATTTGCACCAATCACAGCATACTTACATCTTTGAATTCATGACCTATGTATTTATAGAATGTCCACCAACTTTTCGATATGAATAATGTAAAATGGGTCGCAAAAAAAATAATTTTTTTCTTCATTTTTTTCTTTTTCATTTCAAATTAAATATATTTTTTGGATTTCGATACTATAGATTTATTATTTCATTTTTTTAAAATAAAGACTCAAATTCTTATCGGCTATAGTCGTCATTAGCGACTACAATGGATTTATGTTTAACGTCAATAAAATTAAAATTTCTATACATTTTCATTTTTTCAAGTCTCAAAGTCAAATGGCTTCCCACAAGTACAAAATGTCCTACTTTTTCATGACGAACGTAAGATACAGAGCAAACAAACATATGAAGTCTGCTGAGGCATTCATTAAGATACGATGTTTTTTTGTGAATGCAGTGTCGTGCGCTTGAACTAATTTCTACTTAGTGCCTTCTGACACCATTTTTAACGCATATGACCGTGAAATGATAAATGATTCATTTTATGTTTTGTAAATATTTTCAAATTCGTTGAAAATTTATTTATCTGAAAAATTCTGTTTTTATATTTTTCCAATTGAAATTCCTTGACTTAAAATCCATTGCTTAAAATGGAACAGTTTTAGAAGTAGTTGTTTAATTTGACTCAATTCCTTTTTAAATGATTTCAATTTAATGAAACTTGAAGATTAAATGGCTTATATATTTAACGTTTCTCATCCTGATCGCTTAAAAATGGTTGTGTATTCCTTCACCGAAGTTTCAGTACGAAAAGCTGCATTTTTTGACCTGAGTACACTTAACTCCCGATACAAGAATGGTTTCGGTGACGGCTTCAAGTGGCCTTGATCCTGAATCCCGATATTGTAAACGTAAACAGGCAAGGGAGCATCAATAATGTCTATTGGATTTAGATGTATGACGCAACCTGATGCAACTAACGCGCTCAGAGTGCGGTCCTCAAGCGGTCTGTCACGTTTGAATGAGCAACGCCCCCCCCCCTTTCAGCCTTGCGGCTCCTTCCATAACGAAAGTTTCAGTATTTTTAATTTCTATAAACTTTGTCACATTTCTAAGGATTTTAATTGGGCTTCTTTAATACCGATCATTTTGAATTCAACCTTTTTAAATGTTGAATGTTTCCAAATTTTAATTTTTATTATTTTTCATTTTCAAGCATGGATCTGGATTATGGATTTATTTTCGTGTACTGAAACCAATGATCTTTTTAAAGTAACTAACACATATATCGGGTTTGTCTGGTACCATTCTTAAAATTAGCCAAAATAACGATTTTGGGCACTTTGATCATATCACTATTCAGAGATCGGTGAGAATTCAGAAGTTATTCACTTCCTTCATATTTTTAAAATACATACATCGATTCATAAGGTTATTAAAATAAAAAAAATAATAACTATATACCTCTAGAAATTTATACGCACTCAAAAATAATTTATAATCTTCTCCGGCGTTATTAAAAAGTATCAATGGTCTTTTCATTATTTTTAAATTATTCGGTATACGAGGTTTCAAAAATATAAAAAATGCATAAACTTCAATTGGAATTAAAAAAAATTATATGAATAAATAATTATATTGTATTTTCAGGAGTTTAGGAATTGTTGATGAAAAAAATTCTAGTCATATTTTATATTTCAGATAATATTTTTATTCAATCTTGTAGTCGTACATTTTATTCATATTCATTTCATCTCTTTCATATTATTTTCAAACCAAAGAATTTCAGATGATAATTATCATTGTTATACATGCAGAATACCGATCGCTGTATGTCTAGGCGCCCGGGTGCCCCTTCCCCCCCGGGTGTTTTTTAGGATTTCCTAGACAATTATAGCCGGTGTCATTGCCATCATTGATTGCTACTTGATCTGCACAAAGACCTGTAAAATCAACATTTCTATAAAATGCACAAGAATAGAGGATTGAACAAGCTGGAAACGTTACAAATCGGTTGTAGAACATTACATTATGATACTGATGATATTAAAATGATAAATAAAGGTCCAATCCTATATATTTGAAGATGCTAATAAAATATCATATGTTTTATGTATAAAAATTGAAAGTTTGTTAAAACTTTAGAAAATCTGAGAACTGAGTAAGACAAAAGCATAATATTTTTACCGTCAACGAGGCCATTTTCTCGTCTGGTGAAGTAGTATCCTCTACGTGTGAATGCGCATTCATACAGTTTTTTTGTATCATTCCACGAGACACAAGTACCTGCAATTCAAATTATTCTTGTTATATAAAATTAATTTTTTTAACATGGTAAGAAATAGTTCGGAAAAATCATCATGGTTCAGTGTTTGTCCATTTACGAGCTCAGAATGTCAAGTAGAAAAATTATCCCTACAAAAATTACACAATGTAGTCGATGCAATTTGTTTAAGTTGATGATATGAGGACCCACTGGTTCAAATGTTTTATTTTTTTTATTTGCACTAACCAAATTAAAATTTTACGTCTGACAATAGCCCCCATTGAAGCCTATTTTTTTCATGTGAAATTTAATGTCTTAGTCTTTAGTAATCAGATTTAAATTTAATTTGAATATGTAGTTGCCAATTTAGTATAGGTCAATTTTTCGAAATATCAAATGTAATAAATTGAATGAAATGTTGATAGACTTACACAAGGCTTCCATGTGATTTAGATTTTTAACTTTTGGATTAGGATCTGGCTTTTTGTTTTTAGGGCAAGTGTCTGGCACATTCTTTGCAGGATCAGGTGGGTCACATAAACTATTGTAAACACAGAAACAGAGAATTATAAGAATGAGGAAACGCATGGCTTCTAATGTTATAATTCTCTAAAAAATAACTGCTCTTTATCTGTTCACAGAATGAATGAATTTTCTTCTAATATTTTCGGCTTATATAGCATGAAATGTACCCCTACTTTTCATGAAAATTGTGAAACGTGAAAATAATGAATACACTCGACAAGCACTCAATCGTCCCAATGAAAAAATGCGTTATCATGGCCATGTGAAAAATATTTATTTCGTCTTATATACACTACTGGCGATAATCAAGTTGACACGATTTTCCTTCAATTAAAAAAACTATTTTAGAAAATGCTAAACTATATTGTCTCCAAAAAATAAAATGATGATTTCAAATTTCAAAAAATTGAGGAATGATGTACTAATTTTTCTGAAATTTCATCGTTGCGTAAAGAACATTATTTTTAATGAAAATAGATTAAAACTTATGAGAAATAATCACTTCAACAATAGTTTTTGTAATTCAATTTTCTTCTACTACCGCTTCTTAACAATTTTTTTAAAAAGCTGAACTTTAATAATTCATGGCATATTTTTTTGATGAAAATATTACCTACAACTCTTTCCAATTTCGATAATAAGTAAATAATCTTCAAATATAGTTATTATTTTAGTTACTGCGAATGTTTTTTTTCTCTTTAAAATAGCCATTATTTATGAAAATTCAAACATTTTTCAAAAATTGGTCAAGAATGATAGTAACAACTTTGGCATGACAACTGCCTTAAGGTAATTTGGGTACGAATAAATAATCGCTTTTTGGCAAAAATATCGAATTACACTTAACAAAATTTCAATATTATTATCATATGTATTATATAGATATATTATATATTATGTTTGAAACATAAAAAATTATTTATTCAGAAGTTGTCTTTTTGACCGAACTTTTCATCGTTGCATATTACAACCTTACTTCATTCACTTTTGAATGATAAATAAAATATTATCGAATATAGTCATTTATTCATAACATTCTTCATTCAATTTTTTTTTTCATGATTTGAGTTATTAAAAAATTGGTTTTTCAAAATTAATCAAGTTCAAGTATTAGAGAAACTTTTTTCTTTAGAAATAATTTATTATAAATTGAAATCGTGATATTCCGAAACACTTTTGCGAAAAAACAATAACAAACAAAATTCATATGGGAAAAATTTGTGAATGCATAATTTTTGTTTGTTTTTAATTTTTGCTTCTAGCGTGTTTCTCTCTTCAAAGTGAAAATTAATTCGATTATTTTTAGTATCGCGATGAGAAATTTCAATTATATTGTATCATAATGCTGTAAACGTGGAAAAATGCATGGCTGTTGAAGTGAAAATATTTTAAAATCAAACTATAAATAGTAAAAATAGATTATAAATGATCAGATGTGGAAATTATGATTTCATTCCACGAGCACCCAATTTTTCCTCATCCAGATAAAATTGCCGTTGTCATAGTCATGTGAAAAATATTTACAATAGAAATGTCGAAATGATTCTACGAAAGCATTTTTTTATGGAGAACATAACATGACACCTGGTTTTTGCTGACTAATAGAAATTTCCTAAGAATGTCTGAAAAGATTAATTTTTTTGTCCAAAATAACTTCGAATAATTTCAGTTTCCTAGAAGTATAAACAAAATGTACCTTCACTTTTTTATGAAAATGGCAAAATATGGCAATATTGGAAATAATGAATTTAGTTGATATGCACCGAATATTTGATCACATAGATAAAAAATTCCGTTGTCATAGTCATGTGAAAAATATTTACAATAGAAAAACCGCTTTGGCTTCAATAAAATGCCTTCTTCCTGAAGAATGTGGAATGGACACTTGTTTGTTTTTTATTAGAAGAAATTCTTTGAAAATTGATAAAATTATTACAATTTTTGTCCAAATAACAGCTTGAAATACGAAGTTTGAAATGAATGGGACACCTAAATATGTGGTCTATGCTCATCGAAATTCTGTGAACCTAGCCGCCCTGTCCCAATTTCCCTTGGCCTCACGGAAAAGATTTACTCTACGCTCACTGAATTTTGGCGAAGCTAGACAGTAGATATGGCCAAAATAAATTTAATTTTTGAGAATCTTAAGTGATTTCAAGCAATGTCGAATTTCAAAAAAATGTATCTTTTTCGTTCATTCATACAACTCAGGAAAAATAGGAGTTACCTTAAATACTGCGATGATAGTGCGCTTCTTATTATCGTATCGATTGTTTGAATAAAAAATATTCGAGAAGAGAGATTTTTGTGTTTTTTTTAGTATTCTACATGAATTCAAACCCTTCAGATTTTATACTGAGTTTTCGTCGAGGGGTGTCTCACTCAGGATTCAAATGAAATCGTTCGAACAAAGT
>CAKNXH010064444.1:163391-184000 GCA_932178445.1 Andricus quercusramuli | reverse complement strand
ACTTTGATTTTTACGGCATGCATTGCCTTACCGGAATTCTTACAGATCGCGATCGATTTCTGACGGAGTAACACGTGAATTTTTGAGTGAGACGCCCCTCGGTTTTCGTTTTGAGATTTTTACAATAATTGTTTAATTCCGATAAAATAGAAAATCTGTATTCGCACTTTTTTATATTTCAAGGAATCCGAGAGTGCCTTGCGTGTTTCGATATTATTTTTAGCTTCATTTAAATAAATTCTACAAAAATCAGTTCAAATTTTTGAAAACTTTCTAACAAATTTGTTTACATGAGCATTTGTTTTTTAAAACTTAATTTCAACAATGTCAAATAGGCAAATTCAGGAGGGTTGTCCTGTTGGTTATCTTCTTATGTAGGATTTAACGATACGAAAAGCCTTTCGAAAATTTGATATTAGCTTCAAAATTGAGGATAATTGTCAATTTTTACGATTTTGTCTTTTTATTTGATATATTTCTATTGCAGTTCTTGAATTTATAACGATTGAAAAATTAGACTGGTCAATTCCGATCACTTCAGACTCAACATTTACGAATTTTGAACGTTCCCAATTTTACATTATTCTATTAGGAACGTTTAAATTTGAAAATATAGCATTCAAGCGATATTAATAGGCGGTCAATTAAAATAACTGCCATCGTCAACGGATAAAACTCAAAAGCGAAAGTTTTTCTTTTACGGAGTTCTAGCAAAATTATAATGATAATACAATCTACAATAATCTGACTTGGCATTTATGCTCTAAGTATAATATAATATATGAAATATTAAAAGCAATCCTATATAGAATTTTTGAGTAACAAATTTTTGAATAAAATTTGGGAAAAGTTGAACGACATTTTTCTACAGGAAACGATTTTTAAAAAGCTGATTCTGGTATATTTTATGCCGGTAATAAAGAAGTTTTTTGATTGTGAAGGAAGATTTCTCGCTTCCATTTTTCTTTGAAGGTCTGAACTATATGCAAATTCCTGGCTCAAGACATAGTTTGGAGATTGAATTTTCCATCCTTTGGCTCTTTCACTTCCGGACATTTCCTTAGGTTCTCAGGAAATCTAGTCCGGCAAATTCTACTGTTCTATGACCTGTGGAATTCAGAATTTTACAATGAGATGTGGCGTTGGAACTTTCAACTCTCTTTCACTGCTCGAAGTTTTATTTTTTCAAATATATTGAATTGTGATATACGCAAAAAATTCAAATTGATACTTATGCAATAATTGACGTCCAGAATATGAATTTTAGTTTACATATATGGAATAAAAAAATTCACAATATCATGTCCCTGGAATATAACACGCTTTTGTTTTCAAGAATAAATTTCTGTATCGCATAATTTCATTCAGCGTTTTTTTTCTAATAAAATACTATCTGCCAATTATTCTTATTTTATTTCGTCTCAAAATAAATTAGATTGAATATGTGTACAGGTCATTTGGTAACATGTCCCTAAATACCTTTTTCAAATTTATGGCACTATATCATATAAAAAAACTTAAGATCCAATTTTTGAAAAGACGTGTTTTTTCAAAATTGATTCCTGAAATTGAGTTTGGCAGTACAGAACTCGATAACCAAGCATTTTTTTAAAGTGTGTTTATTGCATGAGAATAATTTTCTCGGAACGCAGAAATTTGTTTGTATAAAAAAATTATTATTCTTATTTAGCTTTTCCATATCTCAGAAGTTTTGTATTTCTTATTCGAACTGAAGATTACATTTTCAATCATGATCTACAACCAAGCTTCATCCTATTTGTCGTCAGTATCACTTTGAGATTATCATCTGACACATCTATTTGGTTATCTAGTTCTGTATAAAATAAAGCTTTTTTTCTCGTTTCCGGTAACAAAACAGTTTTTCATTAATTTTGTGGAATGAAGTTTAATTTCCATTTTCAAATTTATTAATAATTGAATATTATTCAATATGCTTCAAGACGTAAAAATCTAATCACACTCACAGTAGCTTATTTGACCAAAATAACGGATTTCAAAGCCTGGAGAAGATCGCACAATAATTTAGTTTTATTCGGTAACACGGTTTGATGAAAAGACTTGAAACAATATAAAACATAAAAAATCTTGATGGATAGGTTAATCCAGACTAAAAATGTTCCTTAAAATGATAACATTAGTGTTGCATATCCTGGTGATTCGGTAACCCAATTGTTATTTACAATTAATGAATTAAAAAAATAACCATTTCACTCAGCTACACTGATGATATTGTTGAATCCATGTTCGACTATACTTCACTCTACTATATTGTCATCCGACAAATAGTACACCAGAAACACACCCTCCCGTAGAACCAAACTAGAAACTATTCTCAAGTTTCCTGATTCATGCCGCCAACCCAAAATCTTCCGCACGGGAAATCTATTACCAGTGGGAACTTGACATGTGTCATCTTGCAACTCCACGTGTGGGAGGCAGAATAGATTGGATCCCTGTAAGGTGACAATAGGACGATGAGAATCCGTTTATGGAGATGCGGACTGTCTAGTAACTTGACGCTGCAAAAGCACTCGCTCAGAGCAAAGAGAGAGAATTATATGAATATTCGCATGAGGGTTGGTTTGTAGACGTGTGCCATGTGTTGTTCCACTGAATTGAGAAGATCAGTTATTAGCTTACATGAACAGGCTCAATCTTGCCTGCTGAAGAATAAAGTGGGATTTGCAGAACGTAGGGATGGAATGATAATACGATACGCTGCCAGTTGCAACATCGCGATTTAGTTGCTCTCTAAATCTGAATTAGTAAAATTTCACTAATTGATAGTGAAATTCCACTTATTGATAGTAAAATTCCACCAATTCAATTAGAGAAGTCGGTCACTAACGATTAGTTGGAAACTACTAATTTGATTTGTGGAAATCGTCTACTAATAAAATTAGTAAAATTCCGCTAAGCAATTAGTAGTCCGTGTTGTTGCAGCCGTTACTAATTAAATAGTGGCAAGTTCATTGAATAGTTGAAATGCACTAATTTTTAGTGACAAAATTAATATTTTTAGAATAAATATAAATTGACAAAAGATTTTCAAGAATGATTGTGGAGTAACGGTTTGTGCCCTATTGAGAGTAATATTTAATGACGTCACAGAGCTCAAAGCAGTCGTCGTGGTTCTATATAAGTAAAATTCTATGAAGTTATAAAAATAACGTAAATAGCTCGAGTAGTGGACATTTAAAACTAAGTGAAACTTAAATAATATGCCGAAAGTATTAACGGGGTTGGATCTAGTCTAGGTTTCAATTTTCTATATTTTTTTCGTCTTCTGGCAACTTCTAGCCAGCATTTATCAGTCTATATTCAATAAACCCGGTCCTGGTTCTTCTATCGATGTAGGCTTCCTACAAATCCAATATTCGTAAGGGATAAAAAGTCATAATAATATAAATTAACAGGTTTGCTACAAAATTCCAATTTCGAAATTCCCTGACTTCTTTCTGTCAATTTTTTCATTTTCTCTGACCGTTTTAAATGAATAATCTTTAAAAATGACTTTATTTCTCAACGAATAGTGTAATATTTTCAATCAGAAACAGTTTAATTTAACAGAAAATACGAATTTTTAAGAAACTAGTTGAATTCTCAAACAAAACAGACTCATTTTCAAACCAAAAAGAGGACTTTTCAATAAAAAATGGAATAGTTATATTTTCAGTTTAAATAATGATTTCTTAACTAAAGTAATGAATCTTCGACTTAGAAAAATTAACTTCTAACCAAATACTGAAATATTTAATCAAAGGATGAATTTTCTACCAAAAGTACATAAGTTTTTAAATAAAATAATCAATTTTTAACAAAAACAGAAATAAATTGGAAAAAAGTACAATTGTTAACCAAAAATATAATACTTCAATTGTCAATATAGAAATAAATTTTCAACCAAACAGATGAATTTTTGAACAAGAATTTTGAATTTTTATCAAAAAAATTTGATAAATTTTGAACAAAACAGGAAGATTTTTCAACTAAAATGAATTTTAATAAATTTTTTAAATAAGTTTCATTCTCAATTGGGTAGTTTAATTTACAAATAAAAAAGATGACCCCTACAAAAAAAATGTAACGGTTGATATTTCGACCAAAAGAGATTTTAATTTTTCACCAAAAGCAGTTAAATTCAACCAAAAAAGTCGAAATTTCTACAAAATAGTTGAATCCTCAACCAAACAAAATAATTTTGAGCCGAAAGTGTGCGATTTTTAACCAAAATAGATGAATTCTCAACCCAAAAAGACAAATCTTTCACAAAACAGTTGAATTTTTGAACAAAAGGAATTATTTCTTAGCAAAATTGTCAAATTTTCAACAAGGTAATAAAATTAACTTAAGTTTCAATTTATCGAAAATTCCCTGACTCTGTCAGGTTTTCCTTAACAATTTCTGACTTTCTGGAATTCCCTGGCCTGAAGCAACCCTAAATAAAGTACCACCGCTTAGAAACTGTAAAAATCAATCAAGCTCACGCATCCAAATTCACTGGTTTTATCCTTCAAGGTTGAAAATTCATGTACTATATTTTTGACTGAAGCCCACTCTACTTCATCAGGAGGATAGCTAAAATTAAAAGAAAATGTTTTAAGTAAGAAGGAAAAGCAATTTTTATTTATGTATCAAAATTAAAAAATTTCACTTTCAAATATTTTTTTTTCAAATAATACAATTGAAATTGTAATTGTCAAACTTTAAATTTATCTCTCTCAAAATTAAGCTTAAAAGTTGATAACTGAACTCAACATTAAAATAAAAAGTTGGAATTGAACATATTTTAAATTCTTAAATAATTTTTCAAAAAAGAGAAAATTAGATAGATTTTTCTTCTGAAAATTGGTTAAATCTTTGGTTCTCAAACTTTGTTATTAATGTGATGCCAAACCATTTTTACATTTTCGTTGAATAACTATACAATGATCTACCTAATAACTGAAAAAGACATTATATACCTATACATCTATTCATTTATTTATTTATTTATAATGCATCATGTATATCCCAATTGTTTTTTTGCATCATTCGAAATAAAAATTTCGTTTTGATTAACCTAGCCTCAAAATTAAATTATATATTGGACTATTTATAATATTACAATTTAATAATTATATTAATATATAATATAGTTGATCATTATGTACTTACTCAATAACACCAGTATAAATCCTTTGATTCATAAATTTATCCACAACAATTCAATACTTCGAGACCGCTTCCCTTCGCTTCTGACACTTTTGACACAATGTATACCTCAAAATATTACTATTTTGTTAGTGAACCATACATTTACTAATTTAATTCGTGAACTTTTCACTAATTCAGATTTAGAGAGTGACGTTGCAGTTTGTTGGTGACGTCGTTCTTGTAGGCTAAATTTTTGTATCATTCGCTTTGGATTCAGAATTTGCCTGTAGTTTGAGGAAAGGAACGAAACTCAAACAAACTTCGAGTTGATCAGTTTAATCGCCACGTTCAATCAAAATGTTATGAAACGCTTTTATAGAGATTTCAGGTTTTTTATTTCATCAGCAAATTGTGCATCAGAATGACCCAAATCTCAAGATGAATTGGCTGTCATCAATTTTCATTAGTAGCAACTGTCGAGTTTTCATTTTTATGCCACATTCAAGTCATGACCGTCTATACATGTACGTTCAAATCTGAGATTGCGATGAAATTTCCTACGTTTTTTTACCGATACATCGTCCAGTTTCGACAAATACTTCAAATACGTAAGACTAGAGTAATATATAATTATAAAGGTAAAAAAAATAATTCTCCGAGCTACACAGATTTGTAGTCCAATGTAGGAAAATTGACATTCTTCTCCCCCCCCCCCTAAAATTCAACATTTTCTTAAATGTTCCTCTTTGGTCCAAGGAAATTGTAAATCTTCTAGAAGTGAAAGTCGAAACTAGGTAAATCTACAGAAACACTTTGAGAAAGAAAGACGAATTAATTTCCAAACTTGAATGATCGTTTTTTTTTTCTTTGGTTGAAAATTATTTTTTATTTTATTTGAAAATTAAACTATTCTAGTTGAAAATTAATTATTTCAGTTGAAAGTTAACTCTTTTTGGTTGAAAAGTCTACCATTATATTTTTGGATACGCAAGCATCTTCTGTTCAATAAATCGGTAATTTTCGCTTGAAAATTCAAGAATTTGGTTGAATTTTTTTTCTTTCATAATTCCAAAATCTTTCGTAGTTGAAAATTCGGCTCCATAGTTTGAAAAGTCATCTCTTCGAGTAGAAATTAAATTTCTCTCACTCAGAAAATTTGTTCTTTCTGGTTGAATTAAAGAGTTTCCGATTTTAAATGAAACTCTTTTTCGTGTTAAATATTAACTATTACATTTTCTGTTGAGAATTTATCTTTTTGGTTGGAAATTCGATTACTTGGTTGAAAATCTAACTACAGTAGTTAAAAATTCAGCTATTTAATTGAAATTTTTTTTTTAGTGGAAAATGGGTCTTTTTGGTAAAAACTTCACCCTTTTGGTTGGAAATTAATATTTTTGATTAAAAATTCACCTTCTTGGATGGAGATTCATCTTTATACTTGAAAGTTCATCTGTTTAGTTTGAAATTCCACAATTTTCTTAAAAATCTACTTTTTGGGCCAAAAATTAATTTTGTAACTAAAAATTTAACTATTTCAGTTGAAGGTTCATCATTTTAGTTGAAAATTTATTTGTTAGATTGCAAATTTAACAATTTTGTTAAAATGCTATTTTTTGGTAAAAATTTAGGTTTTTAACTTAAAATTTAACTATTCTAGTTGAGGTTAAAGTAAAATTAGCTGTAAATTCGATCTCGAGTGTTTCCACTTTATTTGTATTTATAATTATATGGGGCTCATTTCACGAGCACTTTGCTTCCCATTAGCAAATGTATTTCATTCATCATAGAGGAAGCATTAGTGATTTTTTTGAATAATAGACAAACCAAAGTTTTCATTTTGATCAATTCGAAAATATAAATTGACAAGAAATAACAAATTACGAGATAATACAAGAAGATGTTTAAATACAAAGGCAAATCAGACAAATCGAATTTCGTATACGAAATGATATTTTTTCGAGCTGGAAAAGGGAAGGAAAAAGTTCTGTTTCACCCTATCCCTTTCGCAGTTTTATGATTTCTTTACAAAAATTGTCAGAATTATTCTATTCGAAAATTTATGCTCAAAATGTCTCTTCTATCCATGCGTCAACTTTGAATTATTTCGATGGAAAAAGTTTTTCGGTTGAAACAGTTGTTTCAAATATTATAAATGAGCATACTTCCTTAATTTTCAATGAAGTGTATCATTATTATAGATCAATCGATTTGCCTAAAATCAATTAATCTTTTTCGTTTTTGCATCAATTTAGAATTACGTTAGTGCATTACCATCACTTTCTCACTCTTCAATGAAATATATCAATATCATAGGTCTCGAACCAAGGAATCTTTTATATTCTTGCATCAGCTTTTTATTATGTTAAAAAAAAGTTTTATCATAGAAAATGTTATTTTCAGATATTAGGCATTACTATAGCTTTCTTACTCTTCAATGAAATGCATCAATATTATTGATCAATCGATTCGTCTCGAATCAACACATCTTTCCTATTCTCGCATCAACTTCAAATGATGAAAATGAAAATTTCATTAATTTATCTGCAACCGTTTTCAACTTATCGTGTTTATTTATTTTTTTGATACAAATTGTATTGCTTGGTTGAAAATTCAATTATTTTGTTGGAAATTCAACAATTTTGTTAGATATTGATATTTTCTCTGTTGAAAACATACCAGTTTTGTTGAAAAACGCTTTTCTGATTGAGAATTCATCTGTTTTGGATGAAAATTCAACTATTTGGTTGAAACTTCATCTTTTTTAGTTGTGAATTCGACTATTTTTGTTAAAATTCTACTCTTTGGTTGAAAATTCATGTATCTCGCTGAAAATTTGTCCTTTGCAATTCCGAATTCATCTCTTATGGTGGGAAGGTCATGTTTCGTGGTTGAGAATTTATTTTTTTGGTTGAAGATTCATACTTTTACTTGAAATTTTATTCGTTCAGTCAAAAATTTTGTTGGAAACCTGATTTTTCGGTGAAAAATTATTTTTAGCTGAAAATTTACCTATTTTATTTGAAGAATCATCATTTTAGTTAAAAATTCATCTCTTATGGTTAAAAATACTATTGTTTGGTTGAAAATTCCATTTCTTATCGGAAGGTCAACAATTCTGTTAGTCTTTCTCTTGTGTGAAAATTGAACCGTTTCTTTTAAAAATCGTCTTTCTTGACTGACAATTCTAATACATTTTTTGTAGAAAATTGAACTTTTGGTTTGATGTAAGAGAGTGTCTGTGTATACCGAGAAGAAGCCAGCTATTCGTATTGAAATTTCGTTACAAATAGCCTCTTTTCCAGCTTCCGTATTCATGCCGAAAAAATCTGGCTATTTGTACCAAAATTTCGGTACACGTAGCCACAGCCATGAACCAACCTTAAGTGTTCAAAGTTTATATTAACTTCAAGTTTGCAGAGATATAAATTATTTCAAACTATTTAGAATTAAAAAATGTCATCATTGATGCAGTTGATACACCTTTTAGATTTCATATTAAATATTTTTTTCAATCCCGGTAGCGGTCATTAGCAAATTTAATAGATTTATGTTTATTTTCAATAAAATGAAAATTTGTGTAGATTTCTATTTTTAATGTCTAAACGTGAAATGGATTCACACAAGCACAATATGTCCCACTTCTTTATCATGAACGTTAGATACAAAGCAAACGAACATATACGGTAATCTGCTGAGGCATGCATTGAGGTACGACTTTTTTGTGAATTCAATGTCATGCGCTTGAACTGCTTTCTATTTAATGCTTTATCATACCATTTTCAACGCATATGGCCCTTAAATAATAAAGGATCCATTTTATGTGTCATAAATATTTTTGAATTTTTAAAAATTCCGTTTTTATATTTTTCCAATTGGAATGTCCTAATTCTAGATGCATTTTCGTGTACTTGAACTAAGGATCTTTTCGAAGTAGGTAGCATATATGTTGGGTTTCCCTGGTACCATATTCAAATATAGCCAAAATTACGATTTTTAGCACTTTGGCCATATGACTATTTAGGGATATGTAAGAATTCAGAATCCATCCATTCTCCCTCCCTATTTGAAAGAAATCGATGCATGGTTCCTTAAATGAAAAAAGTATAACTTCTACTTGAAGAATTAGCGCAGAAATGTATGCGTACTCATAAATGGTTTGTAAAATTACAGGTGTTATTGAAAAGTTTCAATAATTTTGTTATTATCCTTACATCCTTTCATATTCGAGGTTAAAAAATATAAAAAATATACAGACTTCTATTGACAATTTTTGAATATTTTTTTATATGACTAAATGGTATATTCTTTTCTAAGATTCGAGCTGGAACTTGCGACTCACATGCTCGCTCCGAAAAATCTAAGCTGGCGTTCTCTCGATTATTTGCGTCACAGCGAACTAAATGAGCACTTAGTTCGCTAGAGAACTAATTGTCTATTTAGTTCGCTGTGACATCAACATTTGAGAAAACACCAACTTATATTTTTCTAACCAATCATGTTGTATTTTATAACTAAATTTGATAACTACTATGAGACAGGGAAAATGTTGTACCATTTTTCGTAAAATGAGTTTGCATGACCTGAAAATAATATGACATAAGTTAATAAATCACTTTACTAATTTTTTCGCCGAAGATGCCAACGTTTCTGGGTTAGCAGTGTGGAGTGCACTTTGACTTTTGACATAGAGATGACAGCACTTCCTATACGCTCCATGATCGCTGGATGCTTTATAACCCTGTTTTCAGGGAAATAATGTTACTTTATTTCCCTAGGGAAATAAAGTGTATTCCCACCAGAAACGTCTTTCGCGGTCGGTAAATGAGATTTCACCACTCGCAAAATGGGTGTTGTGAAGTGTCCATGACACGCATGTTTTGCATAAATCATATTAAGTCGCAGACTACTTCTGTAAATATTATGACGCAAACTCAGGACGAGCAAAAATCAGTAAAATAAGAATTATATTCTAGTATTTATTCCTTGAATCAATTTCATTATATACAATGATAATGCAATTTTAATGTTGATACTTCAAGGCTCGAGAAGCAGATCTTATTCTTATTTCGACTTACAAGATATTGTGATAAAAATATGTTGATCTCAAATACTTTTTTCTCATTCAATTCAAAATTGAATAATTCCAACTTTTTTATTTTTACCTATTTACTATGTGAAAAGTATGTTAGGTAAATTGTTACGGTAAGTAATTCCCCAAGATCTACTGAAACAGTTCAAACTGAAAAAGTTAAACAATTTGAATTGAAAATTTCTAAAGTTGTAAGCTGCAAGCACTCAAATAAAAAACTCATAAAAGCTGAATGTTCTTTTTATTAAATTATTTGTATACAGGAGGCACAAGACTTCAAAGATAAATTTTCATAAGAAAGAACAAGTGCAATTCCACTTGCAGAGTGGCTGGTATTTTATTCTTTTTATTAATTTCCTTATCGTGGGGTAGAATTGATAAGTAAATATTTTCCTCCCAAGTCGCAAAAGAAATCAATGCTATGTTTCTAATAGTCCGAGAAAAAGCGAAATCAGTCAATTATTTTTCGAAATTTGCTGGCACAAAATAAGGCAACTTGTCCGGATTACCTCTTCGCCTCGGGAGAATTCGGATTAAGGAGAGACCGACACTCTTATTGCCGCCTAATAAACTTGGTTCGTGATGAGCGGACTGAACGAAGCGGATATTTTTATATAGTTAATTTCTTATCTAGGACGTCTTAAGAGATTGCACCAGTTCGGAAAGAAAATTTATGCCACGGGCGAACTTTTCCACCTTAACGATCAAAGAGACCAACGAAACGGACTTTAAAGAGGTCTTTCCATATCAAACAGTTTGGCTAAGAGATATTTTACCGTTCTGCATGAGCTAATATTTTTCTCTAAACTCTTCTACGGATATTAAAATAAGAAGTTCAATGAAAACTTTTGTGATTGATACTTTTTTATTATGTTTCATTTGTGTACACTCAGAAAAATGATTGTGTTAATGAAACATATGCTGGACCCTATATCGAAGATGTCAGGTTTATCAGAGAAACCTGAAAATAAGGAAGTCAGTTGTCATTCGAAAAATTAACTCATTAGCTAACCACTAGAGAATTCAGGTCTATACTTATTCCTGAATTTTTTCGAATACTTTCGAAACATTTTAGAGTATTTTGAAATATACCTGAAAGTTGTAATAGATTTCAATAATTTAAAGGGATCTTAAGGTAGTTGTCGTGCACAAAATCAGTCCAAACAAAATCAAATTTAAATGGAAAATATTATTTAAAATTAAAAAAATTAAAAATTGACAAGAAGAACTATTACAACCATGTTTTTTGCGATTGAATTTTTCCTGAGTATCGCTTCTCACCAATTTTTTGAAAATGGTTTTAATTTTTCTAATCAATGTTGACTTATTTTTTCAGGAAAAATATCCTCTACAACTCTACTGTTTCCAATTTCAAAATTAAAATCTTCTGTGACTTAATAATTTTTCGAGAGTGACAATTTTTTAAACATATAACTGTTAAAAAAGGGTCCGTGAGACGAAATTCAATCACCAAAGGTATTGGATATGACAATTATTTTCCTAAGTCTTAAATGCCAAGGAATTTTGAAAACCTTCAAAAAGTTCCAAGGGGTTTTAAAAGATTGCAAAGTATTATAAATATTTTCTGGTATTTAAAAATATTTCAGAGAGAGGGGATATTTTTAAGGCATCCGAGGAATTTTCAAGAGCCTTAAAATGTTTAAAGGTTTTCAAAAATATTTCAAAATATTTTTAATATTTCAGAGTATTTTAAAAGATTCCAAGAAATGTTAAACAGATTTTAATAATTTGAAGGGATTTAAAAAAATATTCATGGAGTTTCAAAGAATTCTGAAACATATGGAACGATTTTCTCTAATTTTCTCAAGGCATTCTAATAAATTTTCCAGTACTCTACGAAATATAATATTACATGATTTTTTTCACAAGGCTTCATAATATTTTCCAAAGATATTAAAGAATTTAAAAGATTTCAGGGGATTCAAAAAAATTGCAAGTAATTTTCAAGAGTATTGCAAATTTTCGCGAAATTTCCAGAGTATTGCCAAAGTTCAAGGGATTTCAATAGATTTCACACGATTTCAAATTGCTCAAAACATTTTTGATTATTTTGAATAATTCAAAGTAATTTCAAATTATTTGAAATACTTCAGGGTATTTTAAATAAATCCAAAGAATTTTCAATAAATTCAAAGAATTTAATACGATTTCGAAGCATTTAAAATATTTAACAGTATTTTGAAAGATTACAAGGCATTTCCAAGAGCTTCAAAAAGTTTCTAAAGTTTTCAAAAGATTTCAGAGGATTTGAAAAATTTCAGAGAACAATAAAGATCTCATGAAACATTTAATTGATTTCAATAATTTCAGGGGATTTCAAAAGGGTTGCAAAATTTTATAGGGCATTTTAAAAGACTGCAAGGCATTTTCAAGAGCATACAAAAATTCAAGGGACTTGGAAAGATTTTTTTCGTTCGGTTGTGAAGAATTTCCTAGAATTTCGGAAGATATCTGACAGTTTTACAGGATCTGTTAGTTTTTGAAATATTGAAAAATATGTCAAAGGATTTCATGAGATTTCCGAGAATTTAAATTATTTGGAAGGATTTGAATAACTCGCAAGGTAATCAGATAATTTTTCTCAGGATATAAGAAATTTATTCATTCATTTATCCATTGAAATTTACTTCCAAGAAGTGATTGATTGCGTAGGATTTTGAAGGTTTTACGAGATTTTCAAATATTTTTTGCAATTCATTTGGAATTCACACTGAATTCTCTTGAATTCTTAAGAATTTTCTTGAGTTTCTAGAATTCACTTGAACTTATGGAAATTCACTCAATTCTACTGAATTCAATGGATTTTTATTAGTTTTTGTCTTATTCATCAAGAAAACTTTTGAATCACTTTGAATTCCTAGGCATTCATTCAAATGCATTCAAATTCCCTAAAATTGTTCTAAAATAATGAAAAAATTTCTGAATTCAATTAACTCTACTTATATTTTTGAATTGTTCTCAATTTACTTGATTTTTTTTTCAATTCACCATAAATTTGTATAAATTTAATTGAATTCTTCCGAAATTCTCTCAAATTATACAAGAATCAATAATCTTTAAAAAAGAAGTCTGATTCATTTGAATTCTTTTGAAGTTTATTGATATGTAGCAAGTACCTCAAATATTGGTTGTATATAAAATATTCCCAAAAAATACTTTTATGCTTTATTAAAAAAATGAAGTATATTAAATAGTAAACATAGCTAACTTTCAAGAAATATCAACTAAAAATTTTTCGCTCATCGTAAAATGGATTAATTCTATCGTTAAGTTATTTTGATGAGCATTCAACGATAGCTGATTGCAAGAATGATAAATCTTTTTTTTTATGGAGGAAGGTATGCCAAAAAAAAGTACAAAAAGGTACAAATACAAAAAAAAAAAATTGTATGGTTGAGGTTGAATTGAAGATGTGAGAAAGAAATTAATATGGCATTGGTATCTTCGATTAAGACTGTTCTTTTGTTTCCAAAGAAAGAACATTATTAGAGAAAAAATTTTTTTAGATCAAACAGAAAAATTCTGAAATTTCAAACGGATAAAATTAAAATATATTTGAACAAAGTAATTTTTGTTCCCAAATAGCCAACAGTAATCTTGATTCCAGGATTTTTATATTTTTGAATTAGCTTTTTGATGTCATGAGTTTCTTGTTTAGTAAGGAATATGGAGAAACAAAATTTTTAATCCAAGTTAAAAAAATGACAAAAGATTGAAAACATGTTTTGTCATTAACTTATTAAAATTTCAAATAAGTCCTTAAAATCTGTTCAATTAGAAGGTGAACTGTTGAATCAGCCGTAAATTTCAAACGTGACAATTAATCGTATTTCATTTGCGCCATATTCACAGTTCCAAAATGCTTATGGCAGCTATATCATATCTTTTTGTTTCAATCAATTGTTTACGTGATCAATTGATAATAATCATAATAATGATGACAACAAATTCCGCTGCAAATATATGCTTCAAACATTTGCTAAACAATATTTGTAGCTGGATCAAGGATAAATATCGCTACACTAGCTATTTTTTTCGTGTAGACTGTAGACTCGAGACTTTGAAAAATACGCTCTCATGTTGATTTTATTCTGACGAAGTCCCCTGTCGCATAAAATGACATAGTTTTGCTTTTCTTTCCTTCCTTTCTCATTACATAATTCTAGAGTGTTTTATGTTCCTGTGAAAATTGAAACACGAACGTGGTATGACACATAGACTGCTATTTTATAGTCGAGCATATTCCTGAGAGACCTTAATTGCATTTCTGTCTGATGTTAAATCGGTTTATTTCCTGAATTGGACCACGAGCTTGTTTCTCCGATTGAATTTTGTTACGGCTCAGGAAAATATGATTAATTTTTTTAATGAATCAACATTCGGATTGTGGCGGAACCAGTAGCTTATATGATTTAGAAGTTTTTTGTGTTGGAAACCAGAAATTTTATTTTTATATAACACATGAAATATAAATGATTTATTCTTGCATTATAGTTTATTAGGTAATGGCAATTCTTTAATCTAATCACAAATTGTTCGATCTATAATCCAGGATGTTTGCTATAAACTCTACGTAGAAGCTAAGTAATCAAATAATAGCGAAATATAAATTATGTATACAGTAAAATCGACAAAGAAATATAATATTTTCAGCTGATGCTTTAATATAAAGAGCAGACCCTTCTCAGTGTTCGGAATGAAAACCAGCTGTTTTGTTTTAAAAACGTTCAAAAATTGCTGCCTATTATTTTCTCATCCTGCGGACTTATCGGAAACATTATTTTTAATAAAATAAATTACATAGGTAGTAGATTGAATTCAATGTAAAATGCTTAATATTTCTAGTCCAAAAATATGGTATTTTCAACTAAGTAGTTGAATTTTCGACAATCAAAAATTAATTATAATTAATTATAATTATCAACCAAACAGTTCCCTTGGCAACCACATAGTGAAACTTTCAAGCAAAAGAGAGGAATTTTCAACGAAATATTTGAAATTTAAACAAGAAATTTCCTAAAAAAAAGGTGAATTTTGAACTAATAAGAGAGATGAATTTTCTATCCTCAAAAAAGAATTTTGGACGAAACAGTTGAATTTTTGAAAAAAGATTACTTCAAAAGAATTTTAACTTTTGAAGATGAATTTTGAAACAATTAACCCGATTCTCAAATGAAAAAAAAATTAAACATCAACGAAAAACATTTGCATTTTGAACCAAAGAGTTGTAATTTCTAGCCAAGAAGACGACGTTCTTAGAAGACAGTTAAATTTGCAATCAAGAAGAACAAATTTTCTATTCAAAGAGACGATTGTTCAACAAAAAACATGGATTAAAGGTAAACAAATTTTTTTTTAACGAAGCAGTTGAATTTTTAATAAAGTAATTAAATGTTCAACAAAATAGTTGAATTTACAACTGAAATGATAAATTTTCAAGAAAAAAAGATTGCTTCTCAACAAAAAATATAATAGTTGATATTTAAAAAAAAAAATTTAATTTTAGATCAAAAAAAGGCTTTCATGAAAAAAATATGAATTTTTAATGCGGAATTTGATAGTTTATATTTCAACCGAATAATAATTCCATTTTAAATGAAAAACAGTTGAGTTCAATCAATAAATGACAAATTATCAACAAAATTGTTGAATTTTCAACCAAAACACTTTAATTTTCGAATTTTCTACAGGAAAGTGAAATCTTTTACCCAAAAAATATGAATTTTCAAACAAAAACTTCATTTTCAACTAAACAGTTGAATTTAAAATTGAAAACGATAAATGCTTAACCAAAAATGGAATAGTTGGATTTGCAGCTTAAGAAATTGATTGCCAAAAAAATAAAATTTATTTTCAACAAAATAGATGAATCTTTAAACAAGTAGTGGAATTATAAACAATAACTTTCATCAACAAAAAGTTGGATTCTGTTATTAGTTTCTATTAATTCAGTTCGCATTTGAGCAAGAAACAAGAGAAAAGGTTCTTGACCAGAGGATACGGAAATTCTTCAAAACAGGGAAAAAGAAGGGAATAGGGGAAAGAATATGGAAGTCTGCATTCAGATACTTCACCTATAAAATAAAATCTCTAATTTTCATGTTCACATTTTTCAAGCATTTCGAAAAATTGTTAACCACATTTATATTTTCCATCCATTCCACCTCCAAAACTTGGCGGTGTAGCGTCATTTTTGAAAGCCCCTTAACTGAATCAAACTTTTGAACGAATAACTCCTATTTATCACTCGTGATAATTAAAAAAATAAATATGATTTGGCTATGATATTAAAAAAAAAAATGTTAAAAATGTTTTGTCACCTACATTGAGAACATTTTCTGTGTAAATTGAACAAACATTTGTTTCACACTATATCAAAACTAGAGTTTGGTTGAATAAAATAAATTTTGTTTGAATTAAACAACGGCGTTTTTATATTAAAGAAGGTTTGTTCGGATGAGACGAATACTTGTTTTAATTAATCAAAAATTTTTTTAATCCTATATCAATGAAAAAATTTATTTGATTCAAACAAAAATGATTCTGAGTGTACGGGTTCGTTACAAATAATTATTGCTGACTAATTTTTGAGCCAGAATAGTTCTCATCAAACGTTGGTGAACAACTGAATAGCTGAAAGGAGAATGCACAACAAATAAAATATCATTTAGCTATGATATATTTATAAAGATTCTATTAAAAATGATCCTAACCTACTGTTTCCTCACATATGATTATTACCAACTAATTTTCCAGGCAACATGCCTTCGTGCAAGATAAGAATGCGGTCCCGAAATTTCAGATTTTTTCCCCTTATTCAAAATTGTATCAAATATATTTAAGTAAAAAACAATCACCAATCAGGTTACAAGTCCCAAACGTAGTTACCGCTTTTTTGTTTTGCGCGGCAGGATAGATCACATCAAACGTTGATGAACAACTGAATCGTTATGTTTGATTTAGCCAAATAATATCAAATTATCCAACACGATGATGATTTCTACCACATAAACAGAAAAAATAGAGTTTTAATTTTGTGTTATCTGATTTTTTTACAAATTTATTTTGAACTTCAGGTATGGTCGCTGTCACGACCAATGTGGAAACTGAAAAACAACTAAATTACTTTTAATGTTTGTATTGTTCGAAATGAACCAACTGTGGCTTATTCTTGTTTTAGTAAGTTTCGAAGTCCTTTGTTCGGTCAAAATAAAAGTTTTTTTCTGAATAGAGAATGAAATACGTTTACAATGGGTGGTTACTGTGGAAGGAGAAGACAGCGAATAAAATATTATTTGGCTATGGTATTTTCTGTATGATTTGATTAAAAATGTTCCTTAACGACGATTTTGCAACAAACCATTCCGGTATTTTGAAATTATTATTAATTTACTTCATAAGTTAATTGAAATTATGTTCCGGAAAGATCAAGTTTAGAAAATAAATAATATAATGTTACATTGATTCTTCTAATTTGTTTGAGATTCCAATTGATAAGGGTTCAATGATTATAGAGGAGGGTGTCCATTGACTGACATTAAAAACAAAACTCATTTAGTAATAAAATCCATAAGATATAATTGAACCAGATATTCAAGATGAAAATATAATTGACAGTTTAAATATTAAATTTATTTTAAGAAAATTATGGATTAGTGGTATAACGTACAATACCACACTTGTCGATATATTCATTAAAACGAGGAGTTAACATGCGAAGATAAAAGTCATTTCAAAATAAAAGAGAAACGATTTTGAAAAAGATCAAGTAAAGGATATTCAAATAAATAAAATACCCAACGATTTCTTATGACGCTGACATTCGCTCAGATCTTAACATCAACTGAGAAAATCTGGATGTCAATTTAACCATTCGGAAAAGCGGTCCATCTTCTCAAATATAAGGAAGCGAATACATGGACTTATTATCTTCTGATGTCGAATTCAATATACCATACTACCATGAGTATTTATTGCTTTTAACAGATTCCATGGGGCCTCATAAAATTGGCTGATCATTCCCATCAACGTGGCATAAGACATCCAATTTTGAAAAATAACGCCGCGCTGTGAACATACATAAACCATGCAGTTTTCGATTTACTCATTCATAATAAAATACCATTTCACACATATTAGACATCACAAATTTTTTACCAAACAAACCTCCGCAAATATCATCGAATATGTTGAACACGAAGTTAGAAAACAGTGCTCAAATGAGCGAAGGACAAATTGGCTTCAAGTAATCAAATCACTTGATCATCTGATTGTTCGCACATCAATTCCTTGCTCTTCACAGTTACCAATGCTTGACAGTTTCAAGCTCGAAAGTTAGATGATACATAAATAAATTGAATCATTATAGTTTTTCTACATATGATTATTATTAACTAATTTTCCACCCATCATAGTTCTCATCAAACATTGATGAATAGTTGTATAGCTATGTTTGATTTACCCCAATAATACCAAGTTCTTCATCTCGACATTAATTTCAACAATGTAGAGAACAATATACGTCTACATTGTGCGGTTACTGTGGAAGGAGTTCGCCTGGGAGTTGGCGGAAATACAGTGCGGCCCCTGACCTTCCCTTGTGGCGGGTTCGACATGTTTCGAGGGAGAAAAAAGGGACGAAAGTGTGAGAGCGAAAAAGTGAGCTAAAGTAGGAAAAAGATGGGCAAAAAAGGGTCATGGATTGGAAAAGGATGAAGGATTTAGCTAAGAAAAGAAAGGAGAGACCAGGAAAGCTGAGGTATCGGAAAATTGTGTGGAACGAAGAAATTCCGTAAGTGAAAAATTGATCGTAGGTTTGGTGGTGTCGGTGGCCTTCCCGCGGGATTTCCTTTCTTCCCATAAGAGACACGTGCTTGTAGCGAAATCAACTACCCCATTCCTTCAGAATTCTATAGCTTCTTCAAACATATTCTGCACGTTTTACGTCTCGCCAATGCCGACGGTGCATCTCTCCTTCACGCGATTTTCCGTCGCAAGACGTACCGATAGTGAAGTCGGAATTTAGTTACCTCGACAATAGGATATCTTATGATGTGAATTTCATTGCATCACTGTGGAAGAAAGCTTTTGTTGAAGTTTACTCCTTTCTTGGTAATACAGTTTATCTGTAACTTTACTTATAAATTCTATATTTATTTCACTTGGGGCAAACATTTTTCTATCGTTTGGAGAAGTTATACTGTACATGTCAAATAACATGTTAGGGGAAAATATGCGAGAGTAGGTCACTTTAAAGAGCAGGCCATTCTAACTCAATAGAATATGTTCATATATTGATATATTATTCATATTATTAATATAATTTGTTGTGGAAATAATTCAGTAATCAGTTAAGATTTCTCGTAGCATAAATTTCTCTTCTTAATTATTGTTCACTAGGATGGTTCAAGAATGCATTAGAAAATTTATTATTGTGCTGGAGGACTAAGATTTTCCCAATCTCGTTTCAAATCCAAACTAAGAAACCGCATTTTTTTGCAATATTCATTCAAATACGTGCCGCCGGGCACTCGAAATTACCCATTTAACATACATGAGGCAAAAACACGGAACCCGAAAAGTACCATCAAATCCCAAAACTTCAATTCTGCATAAGTTCATACTTTTCTGCCAAAAATTATTATTGCTGGTCCAGTAGAATAATAATAATTTTTTTATATACATATTTTATAGGTTTGAGATACTTCTAATTTATGATTACCAAAAGCCGAATTGTTTAAATAATCGTTTTGTTGCAAAGAGTCGACTTTTTTCTAACAAAATCATAATTCCAGGTTGCCTTTTAATACACTCTACATACGTTTTCGATACTTCAGCATTATGATTTAACATACGCTTATTTATTACAAAAATATTTCGTAAAAAAATTTGGCAATATTATCTTTTTTCTTTTGTAAATATTATAAATAGTGATTGTTGAAAATATAAATTTCATTTGTCATATTAGTGAATTGTTTCAACAGGCAGTTTATTGATAGCAAAAAATAGTTGTACTCTTCCCAATTGTCATTATGAGGTTTGATAAACTTAGCAAAGATATTTCTCACAATATAAAGTAGCAGAGTGAGAAATAACATTTTTTTTGCATTTTAAGAAATGTAACATTTTTTTACTACTCGTAAGGAAATGGAGGGTGAAACCTAAAAGAAATTTTTGTTGAAAACACTTAGAAGCATAAAAAGTTGTGCTTGAATTTGGTGATTGAATGAGAAGTCTGAAACAATTGCACGTGCCCAAGCAGACGACTGTAAATTCAGCTGTGTTTTCTAATATATCTATTATTTTTTCATTCAAAATTGTGAATAGAAATGATGAACATTTT
>CAKNXH010064444.1:148005-162991 GCA_932178445.1 Andricus quercusramuli | reverse complement strand
CGATCCTGGGTAATAGCAAACTATACTCCCTAGCATACGCGGACGACGTAGTTCTAATAGCAGACGATGAGAAGGGGATGAACCTAATGATAAGAATTTTCGAAGAGTACGTGGGAACAAAAGAACTGACGGTGAACGTAGGGAAGACCAAGGTGATGTGCTTCAGAAATAAAAAGACCAAAATAGGTTACGTTTGGAAGATGAACGGACAAACAGTGGAAATTGTGGAGGAGTTCTGTTACCTAGGTTTTTGGTTTGAGTCAGGAGGGGGAAACGATTTGCAGGTGAGGAAAAGAATCGAAAGTGCGAGTAAAGTAATGGGCCAAGTATGGGGTATAGGAAAGAGAAGGTTCAAGGACGATTGGAGAATGAGGGTTTGGTTGTTTGATGCGTTGGTTTGGGCGGTGCTGTGTTATGGAGTGGAGGTTTGGGGATGGAAGGAACATAGGAAAGTGGAAAGCATACATGAGAGATTTCTGAGATGGGTAATGGGGGTCAGTTGGAGTTGTCCAGGATACATGATAAGGGAAGAACTAGGAAGGGAAAAAATGGTAACTAGACAAATTAAGAGAGCCTGGAGGTTTGAAGAGAAGCTGAAAAGGGGAGAGGGGAGCAGAATAGCACAAGTATGCTTGGACGAAGTTCGGAACAAGGAGACGAGAGGCAACTTGGGAAATTCAAAATGGGAGGAAGAAAGGAAAAAAATGAGGAGTGTTTGTGATATACAGGAAGGGGTTGTGGATTGGCAGAACATTGAATTAGAGCTATTAGTAAGACAAGGAGAAGAGAGATGGAGAAAGATTATGGATTCGAAGTACAATAGATGGTATATGATGGTCAAAGGGGTGACGGAACCAGAATATTTGCAAAAGATGAAAAAGGAAGAGAAATGGAATAGGGTGATACGGTTTAGAATGGTAGAAGGAGTGAGAGCTTGTAGATATTGGATGGATGAAGAGGACAATCTATGCAGAGTATGTGGGTACGAAGTGGAGTCATGGGCACATGTGTTAGAGAGGTGTACAGGAGAGGAAGATGGACAGTTGAGTGTGGATGAATGTGTGAGATGGATCTTGGATGGTAATGGGCAGGGAGTGATGTGGATGAAAAAAATGGAAGAAATAAGAGAAAGCAAGGGATCAGGGCAGAGCCAAACGGGTAATCCTGTTTAAAGGAATCTAACGAATAAAATTTTCAAATCGGTCTCAATGAATTTGATGGTAAGAGAAAACGGAAGCCCGGGAAGATCGCTCATTGTCTGTAGGTTAAGAAGAGTAGTACTAAGATTATTGTTGGTATATAAGGCGAGGCATTAGAAAATAAGTAGCGAGTAAGTTAGACTAAGGATGAAATGTAAACATATGTACAGGGAGCGGAGGCCCTCGAACCCGTAAAAGGGAGAGTTCAAATATACATACATGTATATATATATTTATGAATATTAATTGAAAAGTTTCATGAATAGAAAACCTAAAAAAATAGGTTTATATAAGAACGCGATGTTGTCATATTTCCAACATTATTGCAAGAATGAGAAAGCAATTTTGTGAATCTTGTCAATAGGTTACATCACATGATGCTGGTTCATCGTATATCACTTTGGTGGAAAACTAGAATTGTCTACACAATGAGTATATTTCATCTCACTTCATTCGCGTTAAAAATAATTCCTTTAATCTATTCTTTCACAGAAATTTGACGAAATATGATCAAACATAATCTGTCTTGTCACTGTTCAAAATCGCCGCATCATGTCTCTAAATAACCATTTACCATTTGCGTGTGCTTTGAAATCCTATTTAAGAATATTAATTATATTATAAAAATGTAATAATGACTGATTGATTAATTTTAATTTTCAAATTGCATTATGTGTTCTCAAATATATTATAGCAATATTATCAAATTCAATTAAGGTAATCAGGACCTGAGCCGAAACAGTTATGTTATTCTAACACCAATGTTTTGCTATAATCATAATAATTCCATGCATAATATATGATTTAGGATTTATTGTAGAAGAATGAAATAAATATTGAGTAGAATTAAACGCAGTTATTCTAGAAGAACTTTACTATTTAAAAATTATTTATTTCGAATTATTATAAATATAATTATTTTCGAAACAACTGTATATCTCTTTTGATACAACGGTTCACAACAAGAGTATACGGATAATTGTGCTTTTATTTTTTTCGAATTAACAAAAATAAAATTCAACAAGAGAATTAATGAATAACACTAGGGAAAACAGCACTAGAGTATATTATTAGCCACTTCTAATCTAAATTTTAAATCAATTTTATTCTTAAGATAAAATATGCAACATCAAAAATCATCAAATCAAAATCAAAAATACTCGGCGACTTTATTTTTCAATTTTCGGTTTAGGATGAACAAATATCTCAGCAATTTCACGCTCTATACACTTCGCTCGTTTTACAAAGATGATGACAAAATTTTCGCCAATGAATAATATGTACTATTTTTATACCCTGATAAGAGATGTGAATAGGTCAAATAAATTTCATGAATGAATAAAAATTTTAGTTAATTTTGACCCAGAAAATTTCATTTTTGCAATGGAATAAATTTTGAATTACTTGGAAGAATCCTTCCCTTCTTATGATAAATTCACGGAGAATAATGGTTTTTTGATCAGCTATTTCATGAAAAAATTCACAACTTGAGTAATTATCCAGAAATGGATATCGTTTGTTTACGAAATTCACTGCCAATGACATAGAAAGGACCTCATTGGTTAGGAAACTTTGTCAGGCAACAAATTATTATTTATTTGAATAAAAAGAGTAGGAATAAATAGTGAAGATTGATAGACCTCTACATTCAAAAGCGCAAGTACTGCAGTTTAAGCCACAATAGAGAAAGAAAAATTGTTTATAAAAGAACAATTGTGGCTCTCTGATAAAACCACATAAGGAAGGTACTCAGGTTATTTAGAGTTAATTTTGGTTGAAAATTGATGAAGATTTGTGATATGATACAAATTATATCAATAAATTTTATTTATAAAATATATTCAACCTAATAACAAATTGTGTAAACTGATTAATTTTTCAAATAAATAAGATTCTTTCTGAGTCACTGACAGTTAATTTTCTGAAAGAAATCAACATCTATTGGTTGACAAGTGGTCGAGCTGTAAATTTTTTTTCGAAATTTGTGTATAAATAAATGTTTATCATCGTTGTTTGATATCATGAGGGAAGGATGTCCCCAAATATTTTAAAATTGATTCCAATAAAAAAACGAAATTTTCCGATTGAACATTGACGAAAATCTGTGTTTTTTTTGTCAAACTTATCATGTCAATATAACACATTATTAGTGTAAGACAGTTTTTAGTCTTATAAAATTGTCTGCTACATGAATTTGCCTTCCTTGATTTTCGAATTATTAATTATTATTACAACGTACATATTATTAATTGTCGACAAATTTGTTATAAAAAAATCACAAAAAACTGAAGAATAAAGTTCCGAACATTTTTAATCTTCAAGCATCACTATCACTCATTAATTTGTTAATAATGTAAAAATAATTGTTGTTCAATGATGTAACCTTCTGATTGGCATTTGTAAAGAGAGCCTTCACTGATGTCATGATTTTTTACGTGAATATAGGTAGTTCCAAAAAGTAGGATCATTCACAAAAACTCAGCTTTTATTGCTAAGAAAGAAATTAATGAAAAAATAAAAAATCGTCTTTCACGAATCTCTTTGAAATTTAGTTAAGTTTCATTTGAAAAAATGGTTTAATCGGAAGAAAATTGTATGGTCTAGACTAATTGGTAAAGGAAAACTTTTTTTGCCTCACTATCTAGATATACAAATTCATGAAATCAGTAGAGTGCACCTGAAGTAAAATTCAGCATAATTTTAAAATATACTAAGATATAAATAACTTTGATGTAATCTCGCAATATTTCTTTCCGCTTACAATGTTATGCAAATTTCTCGTATTGTATGAAAGAAATATGCTAGCGGCAGCGTATTTTCTTAATCCCAGCTTGTAATGTTTGTGAAAGCTTTTCAAGATACGAAACGTAATTGTGCGAGCTATGCAAAGAATGACGCTGAATAATTTGACTTTTCCACAAAAAGCGTAGTTTGCCTTTTTTCGCACAAGCTTCACACTTCAGACTCCAACTATTTCTCGCTTTTCTGAAAGTCTTTTGGCAGAAACATTCTCCTGTGGGTTAGAAAAGTTTTAATTAACGGGGTGCGCTACGTGCAAAACCGAAGTAGGGATAGAAGGTAAAAAGAGAAAATGAAGGGGTTGAGGTCCAAGGAGAGCAAATTTTGCAAGTCCTACTAATCGCAAAAGCCTTCCGGAGTTCTTTGATGATAGAGGTACACAGTAGAAAGAAGTTTCATTTTAGAGAAACAAACTGCCTTGAAATGTACTGAAACAAAATTGAACCATAATTGGTTCATATTGAGCAATACGAATACTGAAAGCGATTCAATTGTTTCTCAATGTTGACATTGATCATTAGAATAAACATAACTGAAGTTTTGGGAATGTGCCTACCTGGCAAAGCTTCTTGGATGTTCGGCTACCCTTTCTTTAGCCCACACTAAGAGGGTTGCTGCTGCTAAGATAGCCGTGGGTTCACCTTTGCAGGTTATTCGAGCCTCCAAGTTGGAATCTTTGACTTGCCATCACACAATCCAGGTGACGCGTTGATGCTGGAACTAGTCCGTGTCCCACTGGCACTTCACATATTAAAGACATCCTTGAATCGGTTGGAAGGTTTTGGGAATGGATAAAGAAAGGCTTCCTAAAATTTGTTGAAAACTTCTACAGATCATTGCGGACTCTGGTAGGGCAGTTCCCAAGTTTAATTGGGTCCCGCAGCTAATACATCTTCTTACCTTGTGTGGAATGGAGCCTCATGGCCTGAAATGGAACTGGTAGGTTTACAAGACAACAAGGATATAATCCAAGCGGGATTCGAGGCTTATCTTAGGGAATCGAACTAAGTCAGATATCCTCTCTTCAGTTGCTGCCTCACCTATGGATCGATCCTATGGGAGTACCTTCATGGAGAGATACCGTTTGGAATTTTTAGACTCTTTGCCCAGGTGGGTCTCGTGGGTGACGTGAGGGGTAGATTCTCATTGGTGGGATCATACGTTTGGTTAAATTAAGGCGCAACTTTGCAAAGTCTGCAAACTGGAAGTGAAAGAGACTCTGTTTTATTTGTTAGCAGAATGCCCTATGTACAGGTATGTTAGAAACGATTGTTTCGAGTGCGCGCTGTAAGTCTTACAGACTCTGGTCCATTCTGGATTGCGCTTCTGTATTTACTGGATTAAAAAAAACCTCTTCCATGTCGCTAATACTTCCTTGGTGCACTGAAGTTAGGGGCTTTTATAATGTCTCTTTAGTGTAAATTTTGTGAATTGTATCAATAGTGTATTCGCTTATCATTCAATTTCAAGTCCTTTGTACAGTTCCTCAGATCTAAACAAATTACCGCAGCTAGCATTATGTTTTAAATGGGTATAGTGCAAGCTGTTGTTAAATAATTAAAAAAGAAATAAAATAAAATAACTAAAGTTAAAAATGAGTTCGTAAGAAAAATGTCCTAGAACAAAATCATAAAGGTAGGGTAGTTTGTATTGTAGCAAGCTCATAAAAGTCGTCTTCCTTCCACCGAGGACAAACACCCGCAGGCAATATCCTTCTTCTCCAACTTCTTTTCATAAATTACGTTGAACAAATTTCCTGAATTTTTGAGAACACGTAGAAAGTCTGTTAAGATTAGTATGCCATTGTTGGATGAAATAAAATATTCGAGAAAAAATTATAAGGGGTTTTTCTAGAACTACGACACGTTATTTTAAACACTTTTCACCCTTCTCTCCATCTTCGTCACAGATCATCACACAGAGCTTAAATCCCCCAGGGGGAAGACAGGGGGAATAGGGCAATTTTTCAAGAAATCAAAGAAATAATAGGGGCACCCAAAAGCATCTTATTATTCTATTATTATTATTATTATTATTATTATTATATAGGACAGTTGAATTTATAATCCGAAAAGAACGAGGTACTTATCCAAAAATACGAATGAACTCATGGAAAAGATGATTTTGAAAATAGTAGTATCTATAACAAAAACAGGTTACTTTTGAGAAAAAAGCTGCATTTTTATTCAAAAAAGCTAAAATTTTTATGAAACGAAATGAATTTTTAAACCAGATACGAATTTTCAACAAAAGAGTTGAATTTTTAGACCAAACAATTGAATTTAAAATCACAAATGATCTATTCTCAAGAAAAATAGATGACTTAAATTTTCAGTTGAAAACATTGATTTTAAACATAAAAATAATCGAATTTTCAATATTCAATCTTCAACAAAACGGTAGAATTTCCAACCAAAAAAGGTGAATTCTGAACCAAAAATATAATAGCGGAATTTTGACTTGAAAATAATAAACTCTCAACAATAAATAGTTGGATATTTTTTTCGATTCTATTAACACATTTCGCATTTAAGCGATGATGCGAGAAGAAGGGGGCATTTTCAGAAAACAGGAGAAAGAAGGACTTCTTTAAAAAATGAGTACATGGGAGAATGTAAAATGTAAATTATGTAAATGTAAAATAAAATCACTATTTTTTATCTTTTTGAACATTTAAGACATTTTTAATCACGTTGTGCCTCAACCCCACCCCCTTACTACACGAATCATTAAATAACCTGTAACCCCGCCCCCCTTCATCCCGAAACCGATAATTGGAATCTGATGAAACTTAGAAATGACTTTTTCTGTCGAGTTCGTTACAAATTTTATTATCCTTTAGCTACGTGCCTTCGGAAAATTGCATGACGTTAAACTATGGAAGAAGTTCTTACTCTTTAGGTGATCAAATTTTTTATGAGGATATGAGAAATAACAAATGAGAGATAATTCTGCAATCGGTTGAGTTGCTAAAGTCGTGTAATTTAATTCTAGAGTTGAAAACCCGTGGAATTAAAATTTGATAAATGTAATTTAAAAATACGAATTCTAGGTCATCAGTAGATGTTTTTATCTTCAATCATTTTAAAATAAAAAAATAAAAATTTCACTCTTGTTAAGGGTAGTAATCGGTTAGAATATTTGTTGATTATTTTAACATATTCGGAGAAAAATTCCTTACTTCTATAATTGGAAAAATATATTTTTTTGAAAGCAGAAACGTTTATATTTAAATGTTATCTTCGTTCTACCGAGACATGAATATATAAATCTTTCAGAATCCTATTTATCATTCATGAGGGAAATATCTAAAGGTTTCGACAGCCTATTTTGTGGGATTTGAAATTGAATTTTTTGGGAAATCTGGGTTCACAATAGGCTGCATATTTTAGTTACTTAAACGAGAAAGGGCCACCAGTAATCGACCGAGAGAAACTCGATTTCCCCAGAGTGGAACAAAAACCCTCCAGGGGATATTTAATGCACAAACTCTTGAGTCAGGTCGCTTAAAATATAGAGCCACAAGTTTCAAGCCAGCAACTGTAACGATTAACGAAATTCAATGTTGTTTCTGTAAAACTGGATTGAGTACTGGAACTAAAAAACATAGGAATGAAAATAATTTTCGAGCTCTGTTAATCATCCAGAAGAAGTGAAAAAAGCCTACTGTTGTAAGACATAAACTCAATCAACATTTGCAAGAAGAGATTGATAGAGAAGAAAGATGATGAACTCATTTTGTCAACATTCAGTCTACTACTAACACTGTCCGGAAAGTATTCGACCTTGTGCTCTAACATACTTTTCTAGTTGTGCTATCATCAACAACATATATTTACTATTTATGGGAGACCTTTGCGAGGCTCTCTACTGCAAATCATGAAATAGTGAATCTTCAGTAGACTGGTGTACGCAGTTGCGTTAACGTCTCACAACGTACGCGTCGAATTTCAAGATGACGGAGTACATCGAGCACAGTGTGTGGTTTAAATGTTGCCAAAAACTTGGCCATTTATGTTCGAAAACTATCATTATGATTAGGAAAGTGTATGACGATGAATCCACGAGTGACACCCAACTTAATGAGTGGTTTGGGTGACTTAAATGTGGTTACACTTGAGTGGAAAATGGTCCTCATTCTGTCAGATTAGTAACGGCCAAAACTCCTCAAAATGTAGAATGCTTAAGAAGGTAAGACGGTGAACAAAGAGTATTACTAAGAAGTACTGAGACAATTACGTGGTGCAGTGAGAAAGACATGGTCTGATTTGTGAAAAAGTGATGACTTTGGCGTTCATCATGACAACGTACTTCCCCATACATCGCAGCTTATTCAGCAATTTTTGGTGAGACACAGCCTTACACAACTTTGGTAGACCCCATACAGTTCTGACCTGGCTCACTCTTGTTTCTGCCTGTTTGCCAAATTGAAGTACCCTCTGAAAGGATATCATCCCTATTGATCAGAATTAAATCTTAATCCTCGTACATCGGAAGGTCGTATGCTTTCCGGATAGACCACGTATATGTTTTGGCTCGCTTTTCGCGTATCATTTGTGTTGCAAATTTTTCTATCATTTCAATGTTATAGATTTATATACAAAATTGTATATATATATATATATATATATATATATATATATATATATATTCTATACTCCTCTTTGGAATCTTATTGAACTGTCTCTAACAAGAAGTTGCTTCCCTTGATTTACAAATAATTAATTTTACATTTTAGATTGCACAATTTCGAAATTGATGATTATTCACGACTTAGCTTTAAGATCATATAATTTTTTTCTCTGAATACCTTCAGGTTACAAAATGAATTTTTTATTATTTATTCGTGAGAATAATCATTCAGTGGGATTTTATCAGACACTATCTGCATCGACCATTTATAACTCTTTTATTATCAATTGAAAAAATGCTATTTTCACTACAGTTACAATAGATTCCTTTATGATATTTCTATAAGAAATAAGCATCAATAATGACCCGGAAAAATAAATATATTTTATATTTATATCTTGAATTTTAGTCCTAATATTCTACAATAATTTTTAATTGATAGCATTAATAATTCAATAATTTCAAATTGAAATCCTTCTGATTCGATGATAATTTCAAATTCGAATTATATTTAATGATTTACGTATTCTAAATTGGTTGTGTCAATTTTATTCAGTCTAAAGTTTAATAATTTTAGATTTGAAAATTGAAGCCTGATGAATAAGATCTTAAAACTAAACACTGGAAATTTAATTATTTTTCATTTTTAAATGTTTCAAAATATGGACTTATTGCAAATAGTGATCTTCGCTTATATTCTTTTTAAATTTTTTCAATCTACTTAATATCTTGAAATCATCCCATTTCAGTTGAAGATTTAGAAAAATGTGTTGTTCAACATTAAAATAGATAGCAATAGGATTATCTGATATTGATTTTTTATTACTGAAGTAATTTCTTCAATTTTCAATTGTTACAATTTTAGAGTTCTGAATTTCCTTGTTGAATGCTAAATTTTCAATTTCTCCCTCCCCTAAATTAAAATTTTCTAATTAGAATTGAAATGTTTGAAGCTTGACAAATATAATCGACAAATTGAAAAGTTTTAATTTTTATTCGAAGTAATTGACTCAAAATTATTAAAATTTCAAACGGTTTGCATAAAAAAAGGTTTTTCATATCGCAATTTTTGGTAAGTAAATTTGTTCAGTTTTGAATGAAGTTCGGATTGGTTTAATTTTCAACGTTCCATAGTAGAAATTTTTTCCATTTCTAATGTTTCCCATTCAAAACTACTTCATTTGAAACGCGCTCTTATAATAATTATATAATTATAATTTATAACTTAAAATTTGTCCATTCGTAACGGTAAAAATGTGAGTGAATTCATTTTTTGAGCTGGGGAGAGCTTCGAATTAAAAATTATCTGAATTTAAAATTCTTAATTATTCAATTTTAAATTCTATGAATCAGAAAATATATAATTTGAATTCTTTTGTATTTGAAATGATTCAGTTTTGAAAATGTTTGTCTTAAATGATTAAATTCGGAACATTTTACAATTTGTTTGAATTAGAAATGATATAATTTTAGCTCCTTTCTAACAAAACCATATAATTTAAAAATTTTAGTATGAAATTTTTCAATTTTGGCAGTTTCTGATTTGAAATTGTTCAATTTGATACACATCAAATTTCCAATTATTCTATTTTCAACACTATTATTTATAAATTATACAAGTTTAATTTCTTCAAATTCCATTCGATACATCTTTCTTTTTCGAAATTTAACCTTATCCAAAATTGCTTGATTGGGAACTAGAGAAGATCATTTACTGCTAGTAGTATGAAAGTCTTCAGTGTTCCGAAAAATGCATTTTGAGAATACATTAGAGGTAAATTTATCGTAAATATTGGAAATATTAAACTCAATTTGGGCATTGTACCAGGAGATTGTTAAAAGGAATTGAGTCTGTTTCTCCTTACAATAGAAAGCTGATCGAGCGATACTCATCTTTTTGGTATTCTCCCATGCATGCATTACTTTTTCTCTTTTTCTTTCGCATCATTGATCAGCATTCTTCGCAGTTTTCCGAATATACTTTATGCATGCTTTCCTATTTGCTGCATGAAAGCCACGTATACTGTAGAATATTAAATGTTTGGGATATGAAACACCTCATTCAGACGCTTCGTCTTTGAACAAATATTTTCAAAAATTATTTTCTAACATACCTTGTATTATATGATAGCACGGCTGGATACTTTTTTCTATCAAGCTTTAAATTAGGGTCAATCCCTCTGGCCTATTTTTGTCCTTCTGTTTGTGACAGGTGTCCTTTTGGTTGTTGATATTGTTTCGATCTTGATACTTTCGCACAGATGCTAACTTTCAGAGGTTCAAGAAACATTAAAGATTTCTGATGGTAGACTGTTGACGGGCCGAATTTAAGGTCCGGATTTCAAAGTTTTAATGGTTATTCTATCGTTCAATTTCTGCTGCATATGGCACGCTGTCAAACTGGTCGTTAACTGAAGATGGATTGTGAACTCAAAATGATGAACTTCTAAACTGATGTCTCCTCCGTAATCGTCAGTACTTATGCACGAATGATTTCAAAGAAGGGTTGGCCTAGGTTCCAATAAGCATCCTAATGTACTACATATATCTTACTAAGTATCAAGGGGGTTAGTAGTTTTAGATGTAGTGGTTACTGTATGTAAGGCAGAATGACCAACCAGTGATTAGGGATCCTAATATGCCCATATTTGGAGAGCGAAGCAGTTAGTCAGAACGCATGATATCCCTTTTTAGATATCAAGAGGTAGGACATTCTAGATGTAGTCGTAAATATGTGTAAAGTATAATAACCAATCAGTGATTAGAGATTATGATAGGCCCATATTTGGCGAATGGCGCAGTTGTCGTAATACATGAATCTCTTCATAGATATAGAAGAATGTGAAGATCTAGATATAGTAGTAATTTGTGAGAGACAAAATATCTTATCAGCATATGGAGATTATGAATACTTCCATGTTTAGAAGAAGCGTGATGAGATTACACTAAAACTTGGGGCATTCAATTCTTGCAGCTATTTTGATCTAGGACTCAAGCTCAATATAATTCGCTTTAGAGGATCAATGAAAATTAAGGAGAACAACTTCAAGACGTATTAGCATCAGTATACAAAACAGAATGACAGTTGACGATTTTCGAAAAACATTCCTTTCTGCCAAATTCAAGTTCTGCAAATCGATAATTGATCCTTGATCGAGATTGGCTGACATTTGTAAACAAACGTCCACAACCTCAGTAATAAAAAAGTTAAATAAATGGAGTTCAGTAAATGATTTTTTCAAAATTCGATTAGAAATTTAATTTTAAACGATCATCAGCAATTGATCATCATTCAGGTGGAAGGTTTAAATAGTTTTATAATGTGTTGAGTGGTTGAAATTTTATGACAGATAATTGATCTCGAAATTTGAATCAAGTTGATCATGAATATAGGTATCAAAATGTTGCATCCTTTTAATCCATTTGCCGCATCAAATTGATACCTGGTAGTTTTGTGTGATGTGGTAGTAAATTCGAGAAATCTTACATTCTGTCTTTTCGTGTGGGACTTTTCCTGTATATATATAAAAGTTTTAGGATTTGTTTTCGCATTGGACGTCCTCTGCAATTTTCATGCTGATTATCGATGATCGACGTTTCCGTGATGAAGATTTTAGTTTCTCACGACAATCAGGTAGCTGATGCATGGAAATGCACGATAAAGATCTAGGAATGGCACATATATGTCATGTATGTTTCAGTATTTTTTGGCGTAGCAGATTAAAAATATAGTAAGCTTTCATCGTTATCTTGACGAATGAATAATGGGTCTATACCTGGTGAACGTCTATTCGTTGTGTTCAGCGAAAAATGATGCGTACCCTCCTATTTCGGCTACTGCGTTGTTCCTTTGAAATCTGGTCCTCACAATTAATCTTCATGACATTATGTTCATTTATCATAAGATTTTGGAAAGAATAGTCGGTTTTTGAATTTCAAAGAAGTTTTTACAATATTCAAACATGTTATTTTAAGTTATGAATTCATCTTTGAATATGAATGTTTTATATTTATAATCCATTTGTTATAAATAATAATAAATATGGTAAAATCCGCAAGACGTGACAAATAAATGACTGTAAAATATTTTGTAAGAGACTACAAATTCAGTAATCATGATATTAAATCATTTCCTGTCAGAAATTAGAACGAAAACCTAATCCTCTCTCTTTTCTCTGTTTCAGGTGAGATTCCCTAGAGTGCGAAACAATTTTATAGACTACTTTGTATGCAGTGAGTAATATTCATGCAATATGTTCACTGCAATATTTCTGCGAAGGCGTACAGAATTTAATTTACACAATTTAACTCTGTCCTTCTGGAAACAATAATTCGACTTTACATGTCTTCATGATAACTAATTTTTCCATTGAGGATAAATATATATGTTATCATCATTTTTTTCCTTTCTCCATTCAGTATAAATTGAAGAGGTCTAAACAGTAACTCTGCTGAGGTATCGATTTCATATGTATGGATAAAATCGAAAATAATAAAATAATGTTACAGTAATGTATAAAAATATCTGAATTGTACGTACGTGGCGAGAAATTAATTTTAAAATTTCTATATCATCAATTTCAGAAATTCTGTTATTGGCATAAAAATATATCGATTTTTTTCACAAACTACAACTTGACAAAATAAAATTATTGAATATTTGATAAATTAATTAATTTATTCATTAGTCTCATTCTGATAAATGGGTCGTTGCCAATAAGTTGAGAAATTTTGATTATGACTTTTTTTTTCAAATGTGACATTGAAAACCAAGGCAAATATTTATTTGTTAAATATTTGACACTCGAAATAGCACGAAAATACCACACTTGAAGATCAAAAATCCTATTTGTAGTGTATATAAATTTTGAAACTTTAATTACGTTTACGTTTACAGTTAATACAAGAGGATTTATGTGAATTTCAAAGTGTTTTTTCATTTTCTGAAAACGGATGAAAAGATGTTTACAAACCATCATAAATCGAAGTCACATACTAAACTGAATTAAAATAATCAAAATGATTATTTATTGAAAATTCGTATTTTAAGTTAATCAATTTTGACATAAATTTCGACAGTGTTATTGAGTGAATTAATAAATTTCGAAATTATTCAAAAAATATTAAAATTTTTCAAAGATTTTTTCGATTTTCATCTCAAAATATGTGTGTTAACGAGTGGGAATAAAAATTCGAGGACAAACTTTTAGGCATGATCAAGCATCTTTTATTCATTTATATAATTAAGCATCATTGAAACTAAAATATTTAACTCTACTAATTGTCTTGGCAACGAGCCAAATATATTTTATTCATATATTATTATTTTCAATCTTCTGAAACATCTAGTATGTTCTCATTTCTAAGTGAAAAGAGTTGATCAGGACCAGAAAGATGTATCGCAAGTAGAAGAGGTAGTTTCTGGTAAGACATTACACTTCTGTGTTTAATTTTTAACGGAGAGTATAAAATTCAATTTAATGTCACTCTGCTTTTCCAATGTCCATTCTATATTTCTTCTACTCAAATTTTGAATGTTTAATAAAGAAAATTAATTGAGGAAGAAATATTATCATTTTCTACCATTTTGCTCGATTTAATTTATATTTTAATTTCTCAAAAGTAGACACCTTAGTAAATACTCTAACCTTCACTACTACATGATTTCCAAAGTAACTTATTCTTCAGTTTTAACCAGTTTGTCGTTAGAATTAAATATTTCTAGTGGAGAAACTCTTGATTATTTTTCACAGATTTTAAAAATAATAGTTAATCTTGCGCAACGCTAATCAATTTTTTATAGACTTTACCATGAATAACATATATTTTCTTCATCTTTAAACTATGCATATGAATTATTGTAATAAAATAATATATTTTTGGAAATTTGATGCTTAGGATATAAGAATGTGACTAAAAAAATGTATTAATGAAGAAAAATAATCAGAAGTGGTATTTTTTTAGCTTCAAGAATGACTGTTTTGGCCTGAAAAGGCGTAAAATGATGATTTTTAGGAGCTTATTTCGGGACATAAATATAGGTTCTTTTAGTTGAAAATTACTACATTTGCTTGTAATACAGTCAGAAATTGATAATTTATGAAGGGATCATTTTCATGTTTAATATCAATGAGATAGTCAGCAAAAACAAGAAGTTATTGGTCCATAAAAGACAGAGACATTCCATATAAATGAATAGACCATAATGGGAGAGGAATTTCTTGTAATCCATTCACTCTAAAATGAAAAATTAAATGTCAAATATAATTTTATACAATTTTCAATTAAAATAATTCATATTTATATAATAATAGTAAAGGAATAAAATCCTTGTATAAATAAAATTGTGGCAGGAA
>CAKNXH010064444.1:121451-147905 GCA_932178445.1 Andricus quercusramuli | reverse complement strand
TATAGAAAATGTTCTTAATGAAATCTAGAAACCTAAAAAACCTAGGGAGTAGAAGTAAAACAGGTACAATATACAAAGGTGGAAGTCCGGGTCTCGATACCTGAGTAGAAGTAAATAGTTTAGGTACTTCCCTCACTAACCTCATCAGCTAAAATCAACAAAACTTTTCAAAGTCGTGAGCTTGTTCAATTATTATTCTAGAAATCTAAAAAAAAAGTCAAGATTGTTTCCGCTATGAATATTCAGTTTTTAGAACGGAATGGTTGACTCTAGAAAATACGTTATTTCAGACCACTCCAAGCAACATCTGAAACATTAATATTAAAAAGCTTTTGCAGAGACTGAATGAAATGGAAATAATTTGAACAAACAGTGCACCTTCGCTTTCTTGTCAACAACAAAATAATTAGTTGCTAGAATAGAGTTCAGTTTATACATAATTGCATTTTCTACTATTCGGATCATGAAATCTGTCAGAAGAACCTTTCCCAGATTCTGAAGTGTATAGAAGGTTGATGCTGAATGTCGAAATGAGGGTAGACAAGGGAAGGAGCTGCATTAATGTGCATCCTCGTGCTTAAACACCCAGTATTTCATCCTGGTTGTTCCTCGCTGTAGTTCATAATGGAAGGAACAATTGAAGTGGAGAAGAATTGAAGTTATGAAAGAGAAGAAGCGAGAGTGAAATGCTACATTGAAAGGAGGATGAGAGTCTGCGTCAGGTACCAAGAAACAAGAGAAAACTAGTGCATCATCCTCTTGGCTACCTAAATAATACGACGATAGTAGAGTAATAGTTACCTTCAGCCGGGGCGAACCGCTATTCCTGGTCGAATCGCTACAACGATTTATACAAAATCGTTAAAATCAACAAACAAATCAAATCAAATTCAACATTTTGTATCGATCAAAGATTAGACTACCCAAACTTTCATATATACCTCTTAAATCATGAATTTCAACATAGCAGAACTATGTGCGAATAAAGCCCTCCCGGGGAGGAATACGATCCTCCTTAATCAAATTTTGTTGCGTCCTTGCTTTTAAGTTATTTATGAATAACCTAAATTTCAAAAGGTTCTGGGTCAGGTACTAAGAAGCAAGATGAAAATACTACAATATCCTCGTGCCTACTTGAATAATACGACCATTGTAAAGTGATAGGTACCGTGAACCAAGGCGAATTGCTATTCCGAGCCTAAGCCCTATAACAATTTCTGCAAAATCAACAAATATTTAGAATTGTGTTTTCAAATTGATCTTGGGCTTGATAGATAAATGAATATGTGTGGGCGTCCACGTGAGAAGGGCCCTTATGGTGTCTATGGAGTTACGTATATGGTCATCTAGCATTTAAGCTTGTCGAATGCCATAAGCGCAAGTCTTCGAACATAAAATAAACCCACTTCCGGTTGCTTTCGAAACATGATTATAGCGCTAATAGATCAAGTGTAGGTCCTAGTATCATCCTCTACTTAAACTCGAAAATGATAATTTTGATTACTGATTGTTAACATAAACTGAAAAAGTATTTCAAACGTGATATTTTTGTATGTGGCACAATTTTTTGTATCCGTAACTGTTATGAAGATTGTTGTATGCTGTCTGCGAGATCATCAAACGTTTCCTTTGCTTTCCGGCAATACAGATCTTCTCATTGGAACCTATCTATTCGTATTTCCCATTTACCAAAATACCTACTGCCAGTCCAATCTGACAGCTTATCCGTTTAATTAACGAGACAATGGTCGACACCGACGCTGGATTGACAGGGACCTCTCTAGTAGGATGGAAAGTATACACTGTCGATATTGTTTCCTTCAGCGACCGCGTCTATCATCCAGTTTTATTGTCTCGCCATGCGTCACAGTCAGTGCTCTCGTCAGTAATCTCTGTTTTAGAAAAATCAAAATGCTAGACCTTCGTTTATTGTGCTCGAGGAAAGGGAGTTTTGCTGGATTATATGCATCCATTCATAAATCGATTCTATAAAATAATGTTGAAGGATTTTAATTAACTGACATCATCAATCAAGGGCTACATGTGCGTGTGGTTTTTCGATTTGAGGAAAAAATCATTTTTCATATGGGAAACGAAGCCATTTACCAAGAATGAACCATTTGTACAGTTGCCCGTTGTTTTTTTAAACTTAAAACTCAAACATGTATGTACATTTTAGTGGAGGGCAGAAAAAAATTTTAACAAAAATATAATTTGCGGGGAAAAATAAGTTTCAATACAAAAATACAAATTTCGAGTAAGTATTTATTTTTTGAGTTCATTTGTTCATTGGTTTTTATGGTTATATAATTATAATTTTTCTGAGATTCATGAACGAATTCAGAAATATTTTTTAAGATTTCAGATATATGGAAAAAGTATCCATAACAATTTTGAGATTTGTTTTTTAAATTTTGGAGAATAGTACACAATTTTTGGACAAGTTCAAGTTATTTGGAAATATATCATTATCAGAGTTTGATTAGTTAAAAAAAAGGAAAACTATTTGACTACTTTTCCGAAATATTTTAGTTTCAAAATATTTGTAATCTCTTCAAAACTTCATAAATTACTAAATACCTTCTAAACTTAATCAAATTATTTCCGAATTTACAGAATCTTCTAAAATTATAATAATTCCCTTGAAAATAGTTATCGCGCTGGAAAAAAGGTCTCTGAAAAAAAAGTTTTTTGATGATTTTAAGAATTGAAATATTATTATCAGTCACCTTTCATGAAAGAAAAAACATTTTTTATGATATACGTTTAAAAATCACGGAAAATAATTATTTTATAAATATTTTTTTTAATTAAATTTTTCTTATGGTCGCTTCTTACGAATCAAAGAAAATTTTGGATTTTGATAAATCATGGCATTTTTCAGGGGAAACATTTCATACTGTTTTAGCATAGAAAAATTGACTTTTATAATTGCGAATAGTATAGTTGTATTGAAATATTCTTCAAAAATTAGTAAGGAGCGATAGTAGAATAAAAAAAATCAATTGCAGAAAACATGGTCAAAATAAAGGTTTTGGTAAACTTGAAAAATTTCTCATTAGAAACAATGTTTCTTTTTGAAAATATAAAAACTAGTCACATTTGCTTATTCTGAAAATCATAAAAAACTATTTTTTTCAAAAATCTGATTTTGGCCCAACAAATAGCTTTTGAAATGCTTTCAAATTTTCTACACAAACTAATTTTTTCAAATAAAAGGGATTAAAAATTTTCCCAGGAATCTCAAGGAAATTTATCTCTTCTCTTGAAAACTTTATGAATTCTTAAAAAGCTTTTTTTTCTATGAAATCTTCAAAAATTTACATTTTGTTTAAATGCGTTATATAGAAAATAAAGAAAAGAAGTGTAAAGAAACTTTTCTTGATATCCGAATTGTTCTTATTTTGTTTAGATCACTTGTTATTAAACTGGTTCTAAAATTTGTATACTTCTCAAAAATACGAATTCCAACTCATATCATTTCTCAGCTCTTCTTATCTAACCAAAAAATTTCTATTCAAAAAATTCGAAGGTATGAAAATTCACGAATTCGGGATACATTTAGCTGTTTGAAAAACAAAAATTCATTCCTTAAAATATATTTCAGTTACTCATGTTCAATTTGTCAGTATTTTTCTTTGTATATTATACATTTTTTTCCGTGTTACATTGAGTTTTGTCTTTTTGGGAAAATTATGTCATCCTTTTATTTTTGACTTTTTATAAAACTAGAAACTGGTAGGCTTTTCGACTCCAGTCGCTTCGGATTATCAAACTGCCAAACCCAGAGTTGGATGAGCGAACATACCATTTTTTTTAGATTTTCCATGCAAGCTACCGTGAAACCCTTGGTACAAATCGTCAGTCATATTACTGTTTACTCTGGACTCGGGCTTCCCCATTCATTGGTTCTTCCTCTAACAGTCGCACTCGCAGTATAAAATCCCCTGCCTAATCCTGCACATACTGGCGAGCCGATTTCAACGAAAATCGTTATTTTTCCCGAGAGGTTTGGGCTGTGGATGAATAGAGCAAAAACATGACAAATATTTATTACAACATGTTTTTCTTTTTTCTTTTAGTTCGTACATCACAAAATAATGAGGTGCCTCTGCTATCGTTTTTCAAAAACCACATTTGTATTTCACTTGGCTTTTCTCATTCGAAATCAGAAAGAAATGTTCAGTATAATAATATTTTAATTTGAACACCTAAAAAGAAAAATTATTAAGAGGATTTGCTTGATCATACTGATTAAGGGCAAATGGTGTTCTATGTAATTTAATTTAAGGAAAAATTCTAAGAAAAAAGCCAAGAACAAAACTCTGCATTCACCAAGCTCAGCGTGAAGGCAAAATGTCAATTTTATAGAAATATATTGCAAAAAACATCAAAATTTGTGTGATTCTAGAAATATTTAACATTTCTGAAAGTTCTCTACCTAATTTTAAGTTTTCGTACTGATTTTCTGAATTATCAAGATGTTTTTAGGATTTTCAAATATTTACAAAAACATCATTTGGGTCATTATTTATCATATTTTCATAAGTTTCAGTTATATTTATGGAAACAATATTTTTTCTTTTAACCATGTGGTGAGTGCAATCATTATTTGGAATTTTATGACTTTTTGCACTATGTCTGACCCCAGGATAGCATTAAGGATACATTCAAAAGGAGCCGACGCAGGAAACAAAATGCATGTTAATATTATATAGATTAAAAAACCTTAGCAGCTTCTCAAAAAAGAGGCTTGTAGATTGTTTCTTCCGGTAGTGTACCACCAACTCTACTTATCCCTCGAGACTTCTGAATTTTCCCTTTGGACCCTCCTCATCCCACGTGGCAGTACATGTCCCACGGCACCCCATTTCTAACAAGACCCCACCTAACCCAGAGGACTCAACCTATTCAACAAAACCCATTTCATCCCTAAAGACCCAACTTATCCCAAGGGACCCAACCTATCCTACAGAATCCCACCTAACACTCGGTATTCAAACTATCCTGCGAAACATACCTTATCCCATGGTACTTCAGATATCTCTGGGGACTCTTCTATTTCACGGGACTTTACCATTCCCTTGGAAACTCATCTAATTGTAGGGATCCAAAATATTTCACAGAACTCCAAGTATTCCTTGGGACCTCTCTTATACTTGAGGATTCCACATACCTCACGAAACTCAACCTAACCCACAGGGCCCAATCTATCGCTCGGGACACCCCTTATTCCACGGGACGCCACTCATCTCACGGGACCCCTAAATATCCGGCGATATCCTACCTATACCTCGGGAACTATTTACCTCTAGGGATACAACCTGTCTCACGGAACCCAAAATATCCTTCGAGACATTTGTATCAAATGATTGGATTGGAAATGATTGGATAGTCTGATCCGTAAGTTGGTTTCTGTAGCCAATTTTGTTGGAAGCTGGAGACGGCTGCCTCATGCGACTACCTGGGTCATAGCAACTGCTTAAAATGTTAGCATGCCGTTGTGTTGTCTGACTCACCTATTTCTGACGGATCGGACAACCAACCCTATATACAGCCTGTCTCACGTACTTAACAGTAATTACTTTTAATAATTTGGATGGATAATGCGCCCAGGAAAAATGATCGACTGGATGCATTTAAATGCACAGCAAAAATTATTTGAATCAGCATTTTTAAAAGCTAATTCGTCATTGCCACAGATTGGTTACATAAACTTATTGGAAAAGAGCTGTGTACCGGTCGCAAAATATTAGTTTTACCTGTGAAAAACAAAAATTTTTATATAAAACTCTTCCGGATTTTATATCATAATCCGCTGTTTTCTTCTTTTCAATCCTCGAGCATTCATACCTGTTGACAATTGTACACTTTTATGAAGAACGAGGAACACGACGCTTTTCGCTTGAGATCGTTAAGACCATGCCATACTAACATCAAGATGGGTTCCCAAGATATTCTTTGCAACAACTCACGTCCCTATATCAGAAGCAAAAGTTCATTAGGGCCTTCTATTTAATTTTGCAAATTCTCACCTCGATATCTCAATTCGTGTTGATGTGAATTGTAGCAAAATGTATGTCGACAAATTATTTTGATTTGAGGTTGGTATGACATGGCCTTAAGTCATTAAGAGACGCTGGGCCGAGCGTCGAGTTCTTATTTTCTCAGAAACCCAAGATTTCATTTCGAAAAACACGAATTGATAAAAAACGGCAAAGTAACACAAATCGTCTCTTGACTCTAGACAGGCTGTCAGGTTGGTTCTGCCATTCTAAATTTTGACACCAACGACGCCAACCGGGCAACGGCTTAAACGCGTTTTCCTGACGCAAGCGCAATTGGTCAGGGAGCCAGGTTTGGGACCACTGGCCAATTAGTTGGCTGAGCTAACTACTCGTTACTTAAAGGGTCCAATTGCATAGCTGCACCGACCAACGAAAACGTAACCATTTAAAATTGTCATGTCTCCAACGCACTTGGGTGGTCTGTCAATCTGAACAGACGTTCTGATCAACTATTCCTTAACCAAAAAAGAAATGGATGTAACAGCCAACCATTTCTCTGAGTGTGCGGAATCCAACCAAACCCAAAGGACCCAAACCACCCGTCGACACTCCCAACATCCCATGGGACCAACCTACCTTATGAGACCTTCCCTATCCCTTGAGACCCCACCTAACATTAGGGACCCAAACTATCCCTCGAAACTCCAACTGTTCGTCAGGACCTACCTTATTCCATGAAACCCTGCCTATTTCATGGGGCCGACCTATTTCACACAACCTCACCTAATCCTACGGATCTAACCTAACCCACGGGAACGCATCTATCCCTTGGGACTCCCCTTATCACCCGTTTGTACTTTTTTTCTCGCGAGAACAAAATTAAGGGCTTAAACAAGACTACATTATGTTAGATGAAAGAAGCCTCCTTCTACTTGTTAGCGTGAAATTAAAAAAAATTCTGTGCTAGGTTAGGATAAATTGATGTTGCATAATTCTTTTTTTGTAGGCACATGTCACTTACTTTGGCAAGTTTTAACTGTCTAATTTCTGGACTAATTTCTGATTTGATTTTCCAACAACGCAATTAAATCTTACACAAAAATTCTATGGCCAATATCAAACTATGAGAAATACGATCGCAATAGTGTAGATCCTCTTTCGAGGATTAAAATAACAAATGAAGCCTGTCGGAACTGAAACTCCATTCTCTGGTCAGTATCCATTAATATACAACAACGTATTCCATGACTGGATTATATTTTCGCAACGGCTTCCTGTTTTCATTGTAATCGTGCCATTTCGTGGGTTGAAAATTCAAGTTGAAGCACGAACTTTGGTATTTACGAACCCTCCACTTAATTATGCGCCTGCACGCGTGGCCGTGGAATAATTATGCCGAGCTTGGACGATGCGTGAAATCGCTTTGCCAGCTGGTTACGTTCGTTCAGTGGAGGCATCGGAAACAAGGCGGAAGTACCGATGAGGATTTTAACAATTTTGAGCTGTATTTAACGCCTGATTAGCCTGAGACGGTTCTTAGTAGTTCAATGTGCAGAAAAAGTGTAAGACACGTCAATTCGCCTCAAGTTCAAATAAGCCATCACGGAAAATGCTGCATTAACCAACGGTGTCCTTGAATGAAAAATGGGTTAAACAAAAATGTCAGAGAAAACTGTCTGCGGGTTATTGTTTGTCACTGTTTTAGTAACTAATAACCATGAAAATTAAATTGTAGCTGATACTTCTCGTGAATGTTTGGCTGAAGAAAATCTTATATTCGCTGGCTACTATTTTTTTCTAAAACACAGGTTAATCCGTGAATAATTTTATACTTTTTCCAGAAGTTAACAAATTCTCGATAAAGTGCGTGGCCTGGCTGTTCCGACCATAATCCTAAACCTCCATCATCTTCCAAATTTCTGAGATACTATTCTAAGTGTTCATTAAGTATCATGTACTTCAAGTGTCATAAACAAGGCTGTTGCCTTCAATAATTTTCTAAGAATGTTAGAACTTTCAGAAATTTCATTTGAAAAGTCATTCCGTTCAATTGACAAACGCATTTCAACAATTTCACTATTCCACTGAATAATATAAGCACATCTGTTTTTATCACCAAACAACCTAGCTGAAGGCCTTGAAATGCTTGATCTGATTTACGAGATCTATGGGCTTCAACCAGTTTCGGCTGAAGTTATATAGCATAATCTGATAATATTAGTTTGTTGAAACAACCTGTAAAAAATATACACATGAAACACATGTTATTAGCAGAGAATGCCCCATTTTTTCAAATTCTTAGAAAATGTGATGGTGACAATACTTCCGTATTCAAGATGAAAGGGTATACGTCAGCAACTCTAGCAGGGCATATTTTCCACTCACTCACAACCGAGAAACCAATCTGACTAAAAGCTGTCATTTCATCCACCTTTTATCGGCAAATGTACCAGAATGTAATTCGTTTTATTTTTGAAATTTGAGCCCAGAGTGTTACCTCCGCTAAAAGTGTTGTTCTCGAAAATATTATTGGACACATTCCATTTGAAATCATGCAAACTGGGGATGTTGCATGAAATAAGATTTAAAGAATTTTGATTCTATGGTAATCATTAGCACATTCCAAGAATCACAAATTTTTTGGTGACTAAGAAACATATTTTTTCTATCAATAAAACTTGAATCTTGAGCATGCTCACGGCATTTTTCGCCAAATGTATCGAGTTACTCTTAGGCATTTTCACTTGTGACGTAAAAAATAACTTTTCACCATATATGTATTAGGAAATGATGTTTGAAAAAATGAAAATGTATCCCAAGGTTTCATTTCTGTAACTTTTAGGTCACAAGGTTGAACTCTTCATCAAGATTGCTCTGATGCAATTTCATTTTACGAAATTAAATATGGCCTAATTTTCTCAGGTCATTTAATAAATCGAGGGTGGCAGCACAGAACTAAATAACCAACTTTTTCTAAATCGGAAATGGGTTAAATGCATGAATAATTCTCGAAAAATAAAATACACATTGTTGCAAAAGGATTTTAAAGTGGTAAGAATTTTTTCAACCTTTCAGTATTGATTTTTCTTGAAATTTTTATCACGTAATGAAAAAAATCTTATTTTTTCGGATTTCCAGTGAGAAATATCTGTCATTCTGTATCCAGATACTTAAGACCTCGGAAGCGAGTTTCTATTTCATATTTTAACTGTAAATTGAACTTTTTTATCGCAATCTACTACCGAACATGTTAGAAATTAAGGTTAGTGTCACTTTGAGATTGTCAATTTCCACATCCATTTTCTCGTACCTGGATAACTTTTTTCAATCAAACGTTGTTGGCCTCAATTCATCGATGCTTCAGCTTAATACCGGACTTTTGTTTAATGTTTGGACAGTTATTTCGATTTTATAGAATGCGTGCGCTTTTTCGCTCACATGAAAAGTTCGCATTTTGTTGGCTATCTAGTTCTGTACTGCCATCCATAAACTATTACAGCTATTTTAAATTGCGCTTTCTCAAAATCATCTGAAATTTTGGTTTAGTGTATTTCAAATGAAGGAAATTTCTCAAATATTGTTTTTCTATTCTAGGGTTGTATCCACAATTATATTTAAATATTAAACAATAACAGTTATTTATGAATTTTTTACTGCTTTCTTCTTGCTTCGTAAAATTAATAACAAATTAGGTATAAGCAAAGGGATGTGAAACAAAAATTGTCGTAAAACATAAAATAATAGTGAGTGAGCAAGAATGTAAGCTTAAAACAGAGTTTTTTATATAAGTAGACATTGTCAATATTAATCAATCTGACTTTTTTATGTATGTAAGAGATATAAGTTTGTTAAACTTTCATACAAAATTTATAACTGAATTAGAAAAAAGTATTATATATTTATCATGATTAACGCCATTTTTTTTATTTTCGAGAAGTTCAGAAGCTGATGTTTTGTGTTTAAGCGTGAAAACCATGTCTGATGAACCCCATAGTCATCTGTTTCATTCGTGGAGTTGTACAATGCAATAATTCTTTGTGCATGAAAATAATGTGCTTCCTAAGCATTTATTCATTAACCCACAATGTTTTGAGCAATAAAAATATAACGGAAGGCATATACGTGTCAAAATAAAAAAAAATAAAAACGGGCCAATTTTCTTCACTTCACTCGGTATCAAAATAAATTCGATCAAATATGAGTCACTGCCATCCGGTAACGTGTACCTGACTATCCCCTTTTTCAATTTATGGTTCAATATCTTTTAAAAGAGAGTTTTTATGTCATCCGGTAACAAAACAGTTTTTTAATACTTTTATGGCTTGAGAGTTATCAGTACAATCAATATAGTTTGTAAAAGTAAAGTTTGCCAAGTAATTCTGAGAGACATCTAAAATTGTCAACTTATTAAATTAATAATGTAGCGGAAATTTCAAGAATGCATTGAAAGAGGGGAAAATAAAAACTTGGCGAGATTTTCTCAATTTAATTTTTCATTTTTATTGACAATCATAATCTGGCCAAGTTTTTATTTTTTTCCTATTATGACACGTTCTGAAATTTTTTTTTTATTTTATCAACTCAATAAATTGAAAAATTTTAGTATCTTTTAGAATTACTTATTCAAACTTTGATTTCACAAAATATGTTTTGTACTGGTAACTTTTTATTTAGCGGATATGTTTGCATCGTAGCTCTGGTCAGAAACCCTTATAGTTATAGTTAAGTAAAAAAAAAATCGACGAAAAGCAGTTCCAAATATTAACAGATTCAGAGGAAATTCAACAGAAAATTCAACTATTTGTATTTGTGACTTTGAGTACTTTGTAACTTTTTATATTTCATAATTAAGTAGTACTCAGTATTTATCAACGTATATACATTTTATAATTGAATAAACTTACATCAAAAACACGTTTTTCCTTTTGTAGTTTTTTCTTAGTTATAATTTCCTAAATGAAAATAAGCGGAGGACGGATTTTTTTTTCAAGTAACAAAAGAATTCTCCTTGACGACTTTCCTGCCTTATATATTTTTAGTGAGTGCAAAAAAGAAAGCTCGAATAGAGATATTTTCCTTGCAGTCAGGTCAAGATTTTTTCAGATGTTATACGATTTTCAAGGAAATATTATATTTTACTGGTAAAGTAGAAGTAAGTAAAAAGTTCATTGTTGTGACGCCTTATGACTGAAATAATTGAAAATAACTTAATAAAGGTTGATGATTTATTGAATCCATAAAAATATTGATACTTGTGTGAGAGAACACCTTGAAAAATTTAGGGAGTTAAAAAAATTGCTAAAAAATATCTTCTTCACCTTTGTTCCGACAGAAAACTGCCTGCTAGAATATTCACACATCGTTTTGTAATCGTGATAAAGTATAAAATTTATTTTTCATAAAATAAATCAAAATCAGGAGTATCAATTAAAAGATAATTGTTTAACAACTTGGTTTATATATCTTATACTATTTTGAACATTTTATAATCTATTAGAGTACACGAACATTGTTTATTATTTATAGTGAAAAGGTTTGAATAAAGGAGAAGGTTGGAAAATTAATTCAAATGCCTCATTTACAAGAAAAATATTATAAAATGTTATACATATTCATTTGAATTTTTTCCATTATAAAGTTACTAATTCTAATTTCTGAATCTCTCGGTATTTTTAGCATTTTCGAGCGCTTCAATTTTGAATTCTCCGCACCTAAAAGTAATCACAGATTGAATAAAAAGTTATATTCCACTATCTAGTTTAGAGACTTTATAAATTCATCAAGCTCTCATAGAGAGGTTCCATATTTGCCCTGAAGTTGAAATCAAAGTGCAGCACTGAAATGTATTAATATCAGTTTTGGGATCCAATTGATACTTCGGAATTTATTGGCAGCCATTAGCATTAAATGCACGCAAGCAAAGCGCGCATTCACGTATATGGATTTTCATTTGCAAACATTGAAAATATAAATGTTTTAAAATCACTTTATTTGAAATATTTTCAAATATTAAGTTTAAAAAATGTGTAAAATAATAAGTAAGGAGCTGTGAATTCAATTTCGAGTGTTTCCACTTCGTTTGTATTTATAATGATATCGTGTTCATTTCACGAGCACTTTGTTTTCCGTTAGAAAATGTATTCGCTTCCTTATAGAGGAAGCATCAGTTATTTTTTTCGATAATAGACACGCCGAAGTCTTTATTTTGATCACTTTAAAAATATAAATTTACAAAAAATACAAAATCACAAGAAAATACAAAAAAATTTTTAAACACAAAGACAAATCAGACAAACCAAATCTTGTATTCAAAATGATAATTTTTTGACCTAAAGAAAGGAAGGGAAAAGTTGTGTCGCACCTTATCCCGTTCAAATCTCCATGGTTTCTTTACAAAAATTATCAGAATTATTCTATTTGAAAATTTATGATAAAAAAGTCTTTTCTATTCATGCGTCAACTTTGAATTATGTCGATGGAATAAGTTTTTCCATTTTAAACAGATGCTTTAAATATTATAAATGAGCATAATTTTCTTAATCTTCAATAAAGTTTGATAATATTATAGATCAATCGATTTGCCTTAAATCAAGGAACCTTTTTTATTCTTGCCTCAATTTTTAATTATTTTTGTGAAGAAAGTTTTACTATGAAAAACCGTGTTTTTAAATATTATGCATTACCATAGCTTTCTTACTCTTCAATTGAATGTATCAATATTAAAGGTCAATCGATTCGTATCGAATCAACGCATATTTTCTGTTCTCACATAAACTTTAAATTATGAGAAAGAGAACATTTCTACTAGAAAAATTTATTTTAAATATAATATAAATGACGATAAGTTTCTTAGTCTTCAATAAAATGTATGAATATTATAGGTCAATCAATTCGTCTTGAACCAAGGATTCTTTTATGTTCTTGAATCAAGTTGGAATGATGTTAATAAGAAAAGTTTCACTATAAAAACCGGTTTTTTAAATGTTATTGAGTGCCAAAAATTGCAATAAATATTTTCAGAAATCCCCCGGTCAGTTTTAGAATATTAGTGGTGAAAATAAGCCCTTTAAATTTCATCAATTTATCTGCAATCGTTTCTTGGTTATCGTGTTCACAAAAAAGTGTGAAATCCACACACACACACACATCCGGACAATTGCTCAGAACGTTTTATTAGACACTTTCAAATTGAGGAAGGTTTAATTATACAAATTAAAAATTATCAAGAAATGTGACCATTACAAAGCTTCCTCCATGAGGAAGCAAAAATTAATCATTTTGGAATTTTAAGCGTTTGAAATTTAAATATCCTGGGTGTTTTTTTTTCAACTTAAGACATCGAAATATCTGAAAAAATGCGCATCCTATGAAAAAAATATGCTTAATAAAAACTTCCTATTTTCGAGGGGGAAAAGCGACTTTGAAAAAATTTACCCCACCCCACTCTTCAGAAGACAGGGGAGTGGAGTTTTTTTCGCGAATCGAACAAAATTTTTTTGAATAAAACTTACGTATTTCATAAAGGAGAATCTGAATCTGTGATAAAAAATTGGGTTTCCCATCTGAAATTACAAAGTTACCCCCAATCATGCCACCTAGGGGGCACGTGTATATTTAATCAAAGTCGCTTTTCCCCCTCGAAAAAATAAATGTTTTCATTACGGATATTCTTTTCATAGGATGCGTATTTTTTGAGATATTTCCAAGTCTCGAGTTAAAAAACACCCAGTATGTTCAATGAACTTCAATTGACAACATGCCAAATCAAACAGTTTTAGATAATGACAAATTTGGGAAGGAGGATAGTATTTCGAATGGAATGAGGAGGAATTGAACTTGTCTGTTCAAAAAAAAAATGGTTTTAAATTAAAAGTGTTTAGAACTGAACATTTTTAAATAATAGGCTCTCAAAATGGGAACGTTTCAGACTCAAATTGAAAAGATTGGACAATTTGATCAAAAAGGAGTTGAAAATATATAATTTCTGATTCAATACAATTAATTGAAAACATAGAAAATTGAATATGTATCTCATGATGTTTCTGAGAAAAATGAGATAATTTATTCAGGGAAAAAAATCTCCTGACAACAAAAATTACCTAGCCCGCATAAAACTTACAGGATGTTATTCTTTATAGAAGGTCAAATAAGGAAACTGGGAAGGATATAAGTGAGGTTTTTTGTGGAAATCGACTTTTTATATTTGGGGAAAAAATTAATATTCAAATTAGGTTAAAAACTGTAGAAATTTCAAGAAGAAATTTGTACATTTTGAAAAATATTTGTCAAAATACAAATAATATAACTAAAAATAAAATCTCAACAATAGAATTTTTTTAATGTTGTTATTTGAGGGATACATCATAAGGAATTTTTCGTGCATTTTTTTCTGTGAATAAGCAGCACTTTGCATATTTGTCCATTTATTTGACGAAAATGGTCTATTCGCTTATTCTGACGTGAGCATTGATGAAATGATCAGAAAACTTTTCAAGTTTGGAAAACGCTTTTCAAATAGGTAACTTCTTTAATTTTTTCTTAATTTGGCCAGATTTCGGATACGCAAGTACAATCTAAGGTTTGGAAAAGTACTTTTTTAATTTTAATGAGAACAGTAAAAAAGAAATCAGATTGAGACATATGCAACAAATGACAATTTTGTAACACAAATAATTTCTTCTAGTTCTTGAAAGTAAAAATGTCTATCCTAATGTGAAGCATGAGATATTTTCTGATTATAAAATAATTCAATAATTTTCTTGTCTAAAAGAACGTTGTCACCCTATAAGAATTTTTCAGTGAAAGATCTGTTGTTCCCTTTCCTGATTGGTTATCATTACACTTAGTATAGGGTAGATAGTGTTGTGTGATACTCAATCACAATGTTAGACTTTGATTAGTGATTTCCTTAAATATTTGAAAAGATTCTTGTTTAAATTTTTTTCAAAATTATCTTAAGACTTTTGACGTCAAACGTCCGCTTCTTGAATCAGCCAAAACTTGCATAAAAAAATAATTCAAATAATTTTCTATGGTAGTGTTTGGATGCTTTCAGATTGTCGGTTTTTACGGGTAAGTGTGATACGTGTAAAATATTATATAAGATAAGTTTGAGTGATATTTGAAAACTCAACTATTCGAAATTGTATAATTTCTAAATTGATTCAAACAATATTTTCCTGCGGAAATGTATGCATTGAAATTTTATTTTATAATTATTATTATTTACTCACATTTTCAGTTCAAAAATAAGGTTTGCTAACCTATCCAACTAACCTGGAACTATCGATAGATTTTTGTATTTTACAATGAAAAATAAAAGCAAAAAAACAGATATCAAACTTACCCCTTAGTCTCATTTTTGATTGCCGTGTCGCAATTTATCATCGAAAATATTAGAAATGTGAAATTTTTGGAAAAATTGATATTCAAGGAGAATATCATATTTTCCTTCATTTACTGATTAAAGGAATAACTAATGCCTATCATATTTTCTTTACAAATAAGGAAAGATATAATCATTCCATATTAAAATAAGTTAATAACTACTCGTAATATTTTTTTCATTCCAAATTATCTCATCATCACATTAACCCCGTTATCACACTTATAGATATCGATTCTGAATACAATTAATAAATGTGGTAAAATACCTTACAGTAACGTATGTTACTTTGCATTATAGTTACCCAAAAATTGTAACGCGTTAACGTTACCGTTACCGTTACCGTTCCGGGTAACGCTTTACTTTCAAAGACTGATTGTGTCATGAATGTATACACAATGTTCTTGAACATCTTATCGAAAAGGCTTAAAATTGGAATATTTTCTTCAAACCAGTAGAGCAACATCTGAATAAAATTGCAAGTTATTCAAAAAGTGTCAAATATAGGATAAACGGCTCTAACTATATAATTTATGAGATGTCATTTCTATCCTTCAAATTATTATTCCAGCTATCTAGCCACCTTGTATTAATTTCCCATACACTAATAAGCTGTCAAACTGGGTGGTAGAAAAAAGTCAAGACTTGATAAGTGAGCAGGAACATACACGTGAGAGAAATTAGCATTGGATCAATTAAGTACATGTTCTTGAGACAAGGATATTTTCATCATATCTACGTAGAAAATATTGTATCGTGCGTATTTAGACCAATATTACTACAATGGAATGTGTTTTGGGACACTTAAATTGCAATAGCGTTGATTGGATAGCCCTATTTCCGTGCCATTTTCCAATAGACCAGCGACATCCATTATGGTAGCACGCTCGGAGAACACAATGTGATTGAGGTGAACCTTTGTCAAGTGTACATCGTACATTGGCTGAATCTCCCACCACCCTAAAGCACAAAATACTGTAGGCTTGGTTCGGAACCAAGAGATGTGTTTACGCCTTAGTAAACAGATCTTCCTTTGAATTCTCACCTACACCCAAAAGCAGAATAGAATATCTACACACACTTCCGCATGCGTTTTAAATTAAATATGAAGCTCGTGGAAACTTCGCCTTGGAAATACGATAGCTATCCCACACCATTACTCACTAGACCGTTTTAAAGCAAACGGTGCGAAAATGTGGAAAAGGAGATAAAAAAGAGTACAAGTGAGAAGATTTTGCATCTATATGAGTGGTAAATAATTCTAACCCCTTTTTGACTTTCAGCAATGTTTTAGGAGAGATAACAAAAACATAAGAAAAAGTTATCAGTAGTGATGCATTCAAGTCAGACAATCAAGAAGAATAAAGTTAAATAATCTGTATCGAACTTCAGATACAAGAAATAAGCTCCTTGTTGAAGTCCTGGTCAATAAAAAGAATAATTAAGCAATAACAATACAAAATCTTAAGTATTTTGTTTGTATCCACCATTTTAGAAATTAGTCACATATTAGTATTGACAAATTCGTATGCGTGCCTTTCTTCGAAATGAAGGGAACAGGAATTAGAAAAACAATTACCTTTGGAAAAATTTTTGGAAGGAGTTTAATTAAAAAATTTCCTTGCTGTAAGATAATTTCTTTAATTCTCTTCGTGAGCGTTTGAATTTTAAATACAACCAACGTTCAAAAATTGAAAAGACGACAAAGGTAGATAGAATTAAGAGATTTTATTTTTAAGAGAAAATTTGAAATCTAATAATATCAGACAAAGTTCTTCAGATAGAGCTTTTTAACCCTTCTCTTCATGCTTCTGAATTTCTGAACTGAAAGTAATCTTGACAAATATTTTTGTTTTTGGTTTTCTGACTCTTTGGAACAGTATCATTATAAAATTACCAATTGAATAGTACGTTTTGGCATTTACATAATAAGAAAAAAAAAATCAACTGATTTTTAACTGTGACAAGAATATAAATCTCATTTTATTTCGTTTCGGTAGTTTGGATTCGTCATTTAGGAACTCCAAATTTTAGAATTCTCATCATCGAAGAAATATCTAAGAAATTACAAAATATTAATAACAAAATCAATAAAGTAAAAAAAGTTTCACACGAAAGTCATCAAGTTATGAAAAAATACATGAAAAATTAAGTTTCAATAGATAGGAAAACTACAAGAAATTAAATTTTTATTTATTATTTATTTTGAAAAAAATATGTAAATCAAGAAGGAATTTTCAATCAACAGAAAAAAATGAAATCAATTTGTAACTTTTCAGTTTTTGAAGCAAAACAGACAAAAAATTAAATTTTTAATTGACAGAAAAACCACAAGAAATTGATTCAAGTTATTTAGTTATTGAAAAAGAAGAAAACAATCCTTTATTGGAAGAGTTACCCATTCTCGAGAAAATATAGCGAAGGCGTCTTATGTTATGCCTGAGGTGCCAATTTTGGACCATGTCCATTCAGATTTCATAAAAAATCTCGTTAGAAATTAAATTTCCAGTTGAAAGAAAAACAGAAAATCAGTTCTTTATGCATTTAGGTGGCACGTTTGAATAGAGGGAGGAGAAGGTTTATTCAAATTTAAAAAAAATGGAAAAATTGTCTCATTTTCTTATTCAGAAAATGAAATTCATTTTAATACATTTTATAAAAATAATTCTATGAGAGAATATATTTTCATTCATAAATATCTTTAAACTAACAATCTCATTGTTAAACATATTTTGAAGAAAAAATGGTCGCAGCCACGAAAATCGTTTAACCCGCATAAAAATCACAGGATGTTTCTCCTATATAAGTGAAAATTCATCAAAAGAACGAAAAAAAAAAAAATAAAAGCCTTTGGTAAAATCGACTTTTGAGATTTTCAGAAAAACCGCCGCTATTTGGTTAACTTACAAAGTGATTTTTTCTCTTGATATGGTAAAATACGTGAGGTCGGCTGCTTTTTTGTTCCTGTTTCCATTTTTTTTTCGTTTTCCAAGTTTTTTTTCCTAATTTCTGAGAACTTTGTTATAAATATTTTTCTTGATTTTGTCTAATTTTTTCAACTGAGTTTCTTCGAAGAGGTTATAATTTCCTATAAGAGTCAAACTAGAAGAGAAAAGTGCTCCTAAAATACATAAGTGTTCAACTGAGATCTGAAAATAGAAAAAAATTTAATATCTATCTATTGTGTTGCTGAATCGATACTATACAATTTCTATTGTAAAATATCAGTAACTTTCGTGGAAATGAAGGGGAAGTTTTTTTCGCTTGAGTAGTATCGAAAAAATGGCGTCCTTGATAAATATGACAAAAAAGCCTCAACGAATTTCAATATTACGTATTTCTATATTCAAATTTTGCATAATGAAATATAAAGAGATATAAAAATAAAAACGGTCTCACCCACTAACTATTATGGTCTGGACATAGTAGGTTCTTACTACTTGTAACTTTTCGCACTACAGATTTTGTATTCAATTCTTAAATTAGGAAGCTTTTCAATAGATTGGCGTTAATTTATTTATTGAAAAATATATACAAATTCTCTAGTAAAAAAGTTCTGAGAGAATTTTTATCATTCAACACTTTTTCCAACTCATTTATAAGAAGTTCAATAAAAATATCAGATTCAGTTACTAATTAAATTTTCATTTATTCTAATAACAGGTTTTGAATAGAGGATCTTTGCACTTTCAGAGGAAAAAGCTGGGAAATTCCTACTAAGAAAATTATGCAAATGAAAAGGCATCTTAAACAGAAATAAGCTCTGATGACAAGTAATTTGCATCTTTCCATAGCAAGGCGTCCAGTAGAAAATTCTATATTAAGTCAGACGTCTGATCTCCACTGTTCCAAGTCGTAGAACTTTAGAGCGGTTTTATTCGGTCCTTTCACTTAAATCTTGAAAGCCCTTTTATCATTCGTCTTTACGAACCTCAACAGTTTTAACACGTCAACAAACATCAAAGTACATTCGTAAAGAAAACAAAGACATCTTAGGTTGATTTTTGAATGACAAAAACCTCACCCTATAATTTTACCCAAAAAAGAACTAAAATTCAATTTTTCCACTGTCATTGAAAACAATTTTGGATCCAGAAAAGTCAAGTTTTTTGCAGGCTCGTCACGTAATCCATGGCGAGGTGGCTATTCGAAGCTGCATGAAAAGACCGAATGGACAAATTATTTATCGATCGATGAATGGAGTACAAATTTCGCAATTCTACCGTAAAAAGTCATGTAGCGATGTGTCAGGAAAATTTTGCAATCATTGTTGTTGAAAACTTGATTGGACTTTCATCAATCGAATTTGTTCCATATATTAAAATTAAAATTTTGAAAAACTTATCCACAAGTAGAGAAAAATCATAGAAAACCCTATGCGAATTAAGAAACGTTTTTATTTCTCAAATACTTTTGCACGGTTGAATTAGAACTTTGAAATATCTAATAAATTATTGGAAATAATATATATTTGGTATGCTTTTGACGGGGAATTAGCATTTAAAAAACAAGATCATCAAGATTTCCAATTTTCAACATTTTAAGGTTATTTTAGCGTTTAACACAGGAATAAGTATTTGAATGAGAAATTATTATCAGATTCTAAAGATAAACAAAATTATTCAGCAATTCGCATTTTTCGAATTTGTTATCGTTTTTTCCAAGGAATTTATATTTTCGAACAAAAATCTCTAGATTTTGAAGGCCTATATATTTTGAACAATTTCAGGTTACAATGTTGTTTTGTATCTAAAATTAGTATTTTCAAACAAAAAACACTAAAGTCCTTACAAGATTCATATTTTTCTAACAATTTTAGGTTATATGAACTTTTTTTTACAGAAAATCGGTTATTTTGAACAAAAATTATCTACAATAATTAATTATGCATTTAATTTATTGATGTAAATAATTTATTTAATTTAATTTTTATTGAAAAAAAAGAATCCAACAATCAATTCCGAAGAACTCCCTTGCAAATGTTTTCCTTCAAATTTAAGAATAAAAAATTTAAAAGAAGGAAGGAAAGAGGAGGCAACTTCCAAATCCACTTCCTTATCGTCTTCTCTTTCGTAGTTAAACATCATTAGATGTTAAAGAAAATGCATGATTCTAAAAAATTTGCTGTTATTCTATGTTGAGGTTTCTTGTTTAAAAATATTGATATTTTTCATAAAAATTTATTAGATTTAGAAAATATATATTCAATTTTCCAGACCACTTTAGGTTATGAGGGTGTTTCACCTGAAGTTGGTAAAAAAAGCTTGAGATTTAAATCGAATAATTTATTTTGTGCAAAATAGTCAAACTCACAAGGTTGAATAATTTGGGGATTGTGATGTTTTTCATAAGGAATTGCGTTTTTTATTGAAAAATCATTAGATTTGAAAGAGAATTCATAATGTTTTGATAATTTAGGCTAGGTTGTTGTTTCACATCGAAAATTGGTATTTTTATACAACGATTAGTAAAATTTAAATAAGGTTTAAAATCTCATAACAATGTTGGACCATGTTAGCACTTTCTGTCGAAAATTGCTATTTTGAACTTTAAAGAATGTATATTTTGAACATCTCGAAAAAGATTCACAACTTTCTAACAATTTTATGTTTTGTTTTCAAATTACAACAGAAATCAGTATTTTCAGTAAAAAACCTTGAGATTTCAAGGAAGATTGAAAATTTGTGAACAGTTACAAGTTAGGCGAGCGTTTTTTACCAGGAATATCGACATATGTTTCAAAGAAGATTCACAATAATATAGACATATTCATATTAGTGGTTTTCGTCAAAAATTTATATTTTCATTCCTTAAAAATCTAAGATTTCTATGATTATCATTATTTTTCAGATTATGATTCATAATCATTAAATTAACCATTTCCTGTTCTGGTAGAAATTTGTATCCAAAATCTGTACTTTTTAGACAAAATCGTTGGACATCAAAGAAGAAAATTTTTGAACAGTTTTCTTATACTCATGCACAGGCGTAAATTTCACTCTATAAATACTTTGTCCACCTGGGTGGTTTCTACTGGAAAGTAGTATTTTTTTTTAATTTAGATCATAGATACTATGAAATAATATTTTTTCATTAATCCGTGAGGCATTTCGAGCAATTGAAATTTTTCCAGAATCTCGTCAGATTGAATTAAATTCTCGAACACGATACTCATCATATTAAGACGAATGACCCCTCAGTCAAGATGATCGTCTCGTCTCGATCGACTTTTTCCACTGAAAATTGTTAATATCCAATAAATTGTAGTTTCACCTATAATTATGCATTATACCAATTCAGATTTAGTCCAAAAATGATCGAAATGCATCGCTCGTATTAATATTGATATCAATATCAATTTTATTATTCAATCAAACATTCCCGGGTGAAAAAAATCGTTTGCGTAGCACGCGTTTTCATTTTGTAGTTTGATTAAAAACAACGAAAAAACTCAATAAGCTGCAGATTATCAGAAATGATTCATAAAAGACTGATTGTCAATTTTTTTAATAGTAAAACTAAAACGTTCTTATTATTCAGTTGAGAAAAATTGGATATTGGAGAAGATAATCCTAAAACTAAAAATCCTAAGCAATATTGTCCGAAAGCAAAAAACAGATAATTTGTTAGCCTCATGTTACTGTAAAAGGTTTCAGTTTTATAAAAAAAGTTTGATTAAAACCGAAATAAGGATTATTAAAAAACAAATGTAAAAAGCTAAAATGTAGTATCAATGCAGAGAACAAGAAGTTTCTACATTCATAGATGAAGGGGTGGGCAATCCATCATCCATCAAACTAACAAAGGAGAAGCATTACATTTCAAAAACACAGGACCGTCATTTCGGAAATGGATCGTTTCGTGTAGTAGGGAATCGACTCATATACCAGTTGTTTCGAATTAATTCTGTAGTCCCTTGATGGAAAAACAAATCAATTCATTCTTTTTCTACTTCGCGATTCCTCCATGGGGAAAACGTCAGTATTATTGATATTGATTGGGCTTCAGAAAATAGGAAACAGGATATATTCCTAAAATGAAGAATGAATAAACTAATGTTTAATTTATACTTCGGGAATGATTTCCAATCTCAATTCTAAAAAAATTTCCTCCTGAGCATTTTTATTTACTTTCGTATGTTTGGGAAAGACTAATGGATGTATGCCAGTTTTTGCCACTACACTTAATGGATAAAATCCGAATCATTTTTCGTGCATAAGGGAATATACGTGGCATTTGAAAGATCGGTCGTACCGAATTTAGGATAGGTTCATTCGTCTTCAGTATGTGAGAATGTTACTAACTGAATTGCTCACACCCATAAGAAGTGACGCACCTTTCTTCTCAACGGGGAGGATCCTTGCGACATGAAGGTGCACTTCGTGAAAGCTCTTCATGAAAATAGCTCAACCAGACCACTTTCTGACCCTAGAGCCGCCTCTCTATCACAACGGCAACTCAGCATTACAATCCATTTTTACTGAAAAGATGTCTCATGTTAAAATTCTAGTTTTATTTTTAGGTCTTCTCAATTATGAAAAGAAGACGAATGGTGTCGGTCATGAAATACGCATGTTGTTTCAAATAAAGATTTAAATTAAAGAAGACATGGATTATTCATAACTAACAAGAAAAACGCGCTACCAGTGCTTGTCACATCATAGAGAAAAAGTTGACTGTCTTGCAGAATTTTTTGTTTAAATTATGAAAAATGATTGAATATGAAGGTATCATGAAACCAAAAAAATCGACTTGACAAAGAATTTAGAAAATTTAGTATCTGAATATGTGCGAAATTGATGTTCTATAAAAATCGTTCTGTGCAAAATTTTCATAAATTTAAGAAAACGGAATGTTTATGTCATAAGCTGTTAATCTTTCTCAAATAACAATGAAATTTTCATTCTAGTTATGTATTGTGAATGTGTGAATGTGTTTTTTCTGTAATTTTTCTTCTTTTGATTACCGAATTATCAAATTAAAATATATGCCTTCTGAGGTAGAGAAAAGGAACCGAATCTGCATCGCGTTTCAGAAGAAATGTGTTCAAAAATACAATGCCAATAAAGAATGAATTTCTTTTGTAAAAAGTGTTTGGTGTATCCTTTGCAATACACAATAAAAATGGTCGAAATAGAAAAAAAAAATTTTATCAATTTGAGAACATTTTTTTTCAAGGTAAGTTTCTGATCCACATTTGGACCCAGCCAGGGTCCAAAAAGGTGAAAACCTAGCGCATCATCCGAAATAGGATGTTCAAAAATAAGTTGAAGCATTAAAGATCATAAGAATTTTTTCTACTGACTATATCCTCTGTAATCCGGTATTAGAACCGCGCCCTAATCACTGCGTCCTTCGCTCTGAAAATTCAAGAAAAAGATAGGCTGATTCTTCATTATCATATTATATAATTTTAAACTAACTAGTTAACAATTAAAAATAATTGTTCCTACAGTTCATTAGAATAATTATTGGCAAAAGGAGTCTATAATTGAATCTTCAGTCTCTTTTGAGATGTCTGCACAAATATTTTATTTATTTATTTTATTTCAAAATCCGAAATTTTATTTCGTGAAAACTTATTTGTTACGACTTTTTATCACAAGTTGCAACATTTTTACCAAATATTCTTCAAATCAGGGAGCAATAATGATCAAATAACTTTTGAACAAAATGTTTGTATAATTGTTCTCTTAGTTTAACTGAACATTCCACGAGGTTCGGTTTTCATCATTTTATAAATAAAAGAGTGAATTAAAATAAACTCTAAAATAGTTACATCAGTTTTTATACAGTTTTAATTTAAATATGATTTTAATCGGCTTTCAGTAATGTGTAACTTGTATTTGAACATAAGATTTCATCTCAGCCGGAATTGGAAGCAAAGACAGAAATATAGTTAATTCGGAATTTTATGTACTTGTCCTTTATCTTGGAGACTTATTCGTTTTTAAGATCTTTAAAATTGGAAATTCGCCAATTTGTTTAATTTTCAATATTTATAGTATAAAATCATAAAATTGTGAACTCTCCGGAGTAGCTCTATGCTGAACATTTGCAATCAGGGACCCTAAATTTTGAATGTTTCCAATTCGAAATGATGACATTTTTTTAACAGCTTAATTTTGAAGATTTGAAATTGAAAACTCTCAAATCGAAAGTTGTATGAATAAAAATTCTTAAATGTTGATGATTTTGAAGATTATTAGTCAAGTTTTTGAATCTAAATCTTTCAAACTGAAAAAATTTTGAATCTAAGGCATCAAAAATACACAATTTTTAAATGTAAAACTTAAAACTAGCATAATTTTTAAGGTCTACATGGACCGAAAAATTCAGCTATTTGTACCCAAATTTCGGTGCATGTAGCCGAGGCCAATTTTTATTTGTTAATTTTAAAAATTGAAAATTCTTAGTTTTGAAGATTTCCAATTCAAAGTTCTCCAAATTCAAAGATTTAGAGTCGAAAACTCTTTAACTTAGAAGATTTATTAACAACTAATGTTTTAAATTTTGATGAGCTTGAAGATCAAAAGTTAAGCCTTGAATTCTAAATCTTCCAAACTGAGAAGATTTAGAATGCAAAGCATCAAAATCACGATATTTTCAGTTGCTAGACGTGAAGCTTGTATATAAAATTTTCAAGTTTTACAATTGAAACCTTTTCAATTTGACTGATGTATAAATAAAAATACAATAAAATTTTAGGATGATGGAACACACTGAATAGTGTGCATTAAACTTCCTCCAAAAATATCGCCATACATGTTCGGAAACCATCATTATGTCTGAAAAGTAAATTATGATGATTCTATGAGTGAGACTCAAAGAAAGATTTAGGCGATTCACAAGCGGTCGTACTTCAGTGGAAAGTGACTCTCGCTCTAGCAGGCCCAGAACGGCTAACAAACCTCAAAAAATAGAAGGAATGCTAGAGTTTATCAGTTTAAATAATCGTTTAACGGAGAGAGATAGATGAAGACCTCGGGGTTCTAATAAAGATTGTTTCATAAATGTTTGTCCAAGATTAGAGGATAAAACACGTGGCTGCAAAATTCTTTACACAGCTGCTGACCATTCTTTGCAGCTTATTCAGCAATTTCTGGTGAAACACGACTTTACACAACTTCGGCAGCGCCCATAAAGTCCTGACCTGGCTTCCTGCGATTTCTGGCTGTTTCCCAAATTGAAGTATCCTCTTGAAGGAAAACGATTCCAAGACGTGGAGGAGATAAAATAAGAATGCGACGAAGCAGCTGTTAGCTATTCCGAAAGGAGACATTATAGAATACTTCTGAAAGAAGGAAGATCGCAGGAAGAATGTTGTGGCTTTCAAAGGAGAGTACTTTGAAGGGGATATCATCGCCAGTTACCGAAATTAGCTCTCACTTCTGGTACAATACAAGGACAGATACTTTCCCGACGTAGTTTGAATAACACTTTTGATTTTAATTTATAATTCTTGACTTATCAAATGAGTTGATTATCTAAATTCTATTTTCACATGAGTCAAATCCTTCAAAATTGATAAAACTTGAAATAATTTTTGCAAATAGTACTATTAGTTAAATTCAGTCCTTCATAAATATGGAAATAGGTTTTACGCAACTTGAAATTATCACTGGCATCAACAACACTAGCCATAGAAGTTGCGTAAACAGGTTACACAAGAAGATTTGCAATAGATGATAATTGGATATTGAGAAATAATTACATTAAATGTTATCTAGGCTGTAATCAGATATTTCATTCTAGATTCAAAATGTTTATTGCTTTCTTTTATTTAAGCTTTCTTTCATGGATTTACATACGAATTGTTTGAATATAATATAACATAAGAATAGAGATATTTCTCTTCGTAGGGAAAATACCATCAAAAATTTGAAGTGGTAAAATTCATTTAAATTCAGAGAAGCTATGTGCAAGCGAAAATTAATTCTGAAGTAGAAACGAATTTATCTGTATTTAAGTAGCTCAATTATGACGAATTCCCATCCGAATAGACGAAAAATCATATATCCTAAAGCGGATGATGAAATTCCAGGATAATCCTTCAGAATG
>CAKNXH010064444.1:0-121351 GCA_932178445.1 Andricus quercusramuli | reverse complement strand
ATATATATAGTACCAGCAATAAAATTCAAGCAAGCGAAAAGAATGTTCACGTTCCTGGATTTTTATTTCCTAAAATAAAAAATATAGGCAATTCAAGAATCAATTATTAAACAAATTTCTTAATATCAGGTTTTCAAAATGTTTGAGAAAGTAAATTATATTTCTGAACTAACAGCATTGAAATTCGGAATATATATATTGAACAATTAAGGATTGAAAACGTTCCCAAACGAAAAATTTGACTAGGTTGGACTTTCAAAAGAGGAAAATAAATTTAAATAGAATGGAAAGGGATTAAAATTTTATTATTTCGAATTTAAAGTGCTGAAAATTGAACAATTTTATTTGCTATCAAATAATCTCGAAATTTAATGATTTTAGATCAAAATTTCGAAAATTTCAAAACAATAGAACTTTAATACATTCAAAATAGAATTTTGAATATTTGCTCATTCAAAATGTTAAGGAATTGAATATGTATTACTAATAGTTGAAAGTGCTATGAATTAAATAATTGAAAACTAAAAATTTTTGAGTTCGAATCATTTTTAATTCAAACCGAATAAAATTTGACAATTGGAATTTTATAGACTAAATTGAATTTTTTAAAGTCGACGTTTCAAAAATTTAAAAATATTTGACTGCTATTACATAAACATTAAAAATCAAAAAATTTCTACTACAAAACTTTCAAAATCAAACTTGAACCCTATGAGATGTAAACTACTTCAAGTAAATTTAAAACTTTTAAAGACTAAAAAATTCTCATTATTATTATAGTTTTCACATTTGTACCGTTACCTCAATTCTTGACTAATAATTAATATTTCATCCATTTTTTCATCATTCCGAAGATTGTGGTTAAATTAGGAATTGAAAGTGCAATTTTCTCTTCATGTTTTCGAATAAGCATTTTGAGCAAAATAAGTTTCTTACAATGTTCGTCAATCTAAATTTTAATGTAAAGGGAATATCTTTATGTGGCTTTTAGTGGGAAAACAATTTTATAAGGTGTCAAACTGACGTATACTAATAAAGTGTCACTTGGACGTGATAGAAAAAGTTGGGAGACAAAAAAAAAACGAAAAAAGGGAGCAGAAACACAGGAGCTTCAATGTAGGCAAAGTGGATTGATGGAAGATTGTATGGCCGGCCAATTGATCAAAATTAGTCAATCATTCTTCGTCGCCAATTTAAAAAGAATTGATTTTCATACTTTCCTTTCAACAAGTTCGTGGGTACCAGATCCTACTGGGATAAATTAAAAAAATTATTGCAGTAGAAATTCAAAATAATTATTTTAAAAAAACCCGAATAAAAATTGAAAACACAAGAAATGACAAGAGTCTTTTGGTAGGTCTGGATGATTCGGGATTCTTCCGGATGGTCCAATTTTCAGAAAATACATCTAATGAAAAGCAAAAACCAGCAGAATCTATTTTTGAACTCAAATCAAGTTAAATAATTAAACCCAAGTCTTGGAAAAGTTACGCTGCATCTGGACTCGCGGGACTAAAAGTATCAAAATATTTAAAATGGATATACCGAAATAATCTGAAAAACGCAAGAAAAGAAAAAAACTAATATCAAACAAACTAGAAGTGCAGTCTTAAGTTTTCCTTCTTGAGATCGATTTTCTGATTTACGAGGAACGCAAAGATTAATTGAAGATGATAAAAGAGAAGAGTGATCTTCAGGCCGTTAAAAACTTTGCAATCGTTGTTTGAATGGCATTTGAACAAATCGTTTAGTTTTCTTGAAATTTACTGCAACCAAGTACTTTCCTCCTTCGATAGTGGTTAAAATTGAAGACTGGAAAAGGGATTTAATAACATAGCTCCTGTCGCCGAAGCGATTCGATGTGATTCGATTATGTCGTCGCTTGTAACAGGGGTAAAATCGCAAGGGAAAAGCAATAAAGGTTCGAAACACATTTTTTACTAGAAGAACATGATGAAAGACATTGTGTCATCTGATATTTTTAGGAAACTTCAACTTTCCATGAAAACCTTTTTAAAATATTGTACAAATTGGATTGGCTGATGAAATTTTACAATAACTGTTTCAATACTTTCATTTCTTTTCAGGCAATCAACTTTCAAATGGTCCAGAAACACATGATAACTGAAAAATAAATTCAAAATATGTATGATATTTTTGTGACTGGTATTTTTCAGCAATGGTCAGATTTTAAACATTTTTCGGGCATATATCATTTAAAAAATGAAAGAGTAGTTTCGAAATGAATTGCTATATCGAGGAGATTTCCGCACCCCTGTCTCATAGGTATTGAAAACAGCTAACATCACGCATGTGTTATGAGATAATTTTTTTCTGTACAAACTATTCTAGAGAAAAAAGTTGCTAAGTAATGTAAACTATTAAACTCTTAAATATATTCTTTCCGAATTATTACATCAAGGCTTGGAACTTTGCAGCTATAAAAGAAGCTATAAAAACTTTCCCTGATATGGATATTTATGTCGAAGATCCTAATATAAAAATAAACTTTAACATTGAAAAAAAAGGCTTCAGGGGATGAAGAAACAGGAACCGTTTTACCAGCTTTGGCGTAGTTGGCTATGGGGTGAGAAGAGAAAGTGCAAAGTCAAGATGGACGAGGTTGGAAAAGACGCGAGATCCGAATCGAACATCGGAAGTCTTTTAGGAGCTGCTCAATATTTCACAAAGTTTTTCAAGGCCCGAGCTACAACCCGCTTCTCACGTCGACGTTCGTTTATCCCCGCTTATCCTCTAGGACGTACAGTTCACTTTTTTCCAAGCTGGATAAATTTCCCCTTCCTGAGTTTTGTTGCTGCATTTTTAACCTGCGAGGCGGATTATCCGATGCGCAAGTGCCATCTAAACGCTTATCGAAGCAGACTAATAAGTAATGGCTTTTCCTCTATCACTTCGATTTCCGTATAGACCTTTGACGATCGCTAGTCGGAAACTTGTCACCCATACAACGTAATCATGTTAGTTTTCATTAATACTCGCGCTTGAAACTCAAGAAGTTTTCCATCCAGTAAATTGGATGGAAATCGCTTGACAAAATTCTCTTTGACTTTTTAATATGGAAATATAGAAAGGTATTCATATCGGTACCAGAATTTGTGTGAATATGAATAATCACATTGCATTTTTTTTTGCATTTATGATCCTGTTATGGAAATTAAAATTTTATACTCGAAACTAGAAGATGCACTTTTCAGATAGTTCTCGAGGAAAAGGGCTTTGAAAAAATCCGTGCATGTTATGTGAACTTTTGATTCCCAGTTAGTTCAGGTGGCCTGAGCGCCCCGAGTTTTTAACCGGAAAGTTCGGGGTCGATTCCCACTGCCAAAATGATGGTAACTCTTTCATTTGAAAATCTATATAAAAATGAGATTTATTGGATTCTGCTCAAAGCTCCATCTCCATTTATGAAGCTTTACTTAGACCTTGAAAATTTGACACCCAGAGTTAATTATTCCGCGTCTTAGAAAGTAGTTTCAATTTCACATTAGTGTCCCTCTTCTCTGATTAGAGCTGGAAAGCAAGTCAGGTTTCCTATCTTCAAAGAGACAAGGTATGATTGATTGAATCTTCGTTACATTTTCAATACGTATATGTCTACTGAACTGACAATTGTAACTCAATTTTAAGAGCAACCTTAATGTTCCAGCACGACTTCTTGTCCTAGCCTGATACCGACTTCGTTAGTCAAGCCCTAGGGGAAAATGGGGTGGTACCAGGTCGCTGTAACTTCTCTCTATTAACGTGATACTCCTTTTGGAAAGTTAATTCAATCATAACTCGTAACTCAAGTCCTCGGGTCTGATGAAGACAGAAATTACCTCAAATTACCATAGCGGAGACACTACGCCCGCGCCGCTGTAAGAAGTAACAAGTGTTCATGTCCCTTTCTGAATAGGAAACGAAACATGGTTGAGTAGGGTGAACATCAGTACTCTCGATTTGTCTTATCCTTGAACAACTGCTGTTTTGAAATTGAGTGGGGATTGGATTTAATCAGAAGGGATATTACAGTATGCATCTCTCCTGCAAAAAAAAATAATTATCGACATTTTAAATTTCCTAGGTGATCATATTCCTTTATAAGAATATTTCACAATCAATACTTGTTCACAGAAAATTTACTTATCATCTGCTGTCATCAATACTGGGTATGCAAAATGCATTGTTGTTCTCTAGTGGAAAAATCTTCTAACGTTGGCCAACCCCAGACGAGAGCGTCTACAGTATGATCTGGTGCAAATGAAAGGCGCAAGTCTAAAGTTAAATAAATAAATAATGAGTGAATAAATAGCAAATAGTATATAATGAACAAATAGTAAATATATGAATAGTGAATAATTAATAAATGAATGAACAATATATTTTACTTCTTCTAGAACCCTGATGTTTAAAATTATAGGCCAAACTTTTTTATAGCTCAATTATTTTTCCATTGTTAATTTACTATTTTTTGTAACTATCGAAACCCTTAAAATTTTTTCCTTAGAAAATTGTTAAAACTTATATTATTTGAAATCCTTTTATGGATTTTTGAATTTTCAATGCTTCCAATATTGTGAAACGCGCTTTGCGCTCGTGGATTTACTACTAGTATCTATTAAATGTATTGTCCATACATATATTTTAGAATTTTGTTTGACGCTTATAGTGGCTTTTACAATTTGTAGAGATCACAGCGGTTCAGTAGTTCAATTTTATGTGGAAAAGGGGATTTCATCGGAAAAAGGGGACTAAAAGGAAATTTTATTTATTATTAAAAACTTTTTATATCATACTGGTATCTCGTGAATATTGAACGAAAGTGTCCTCTGACAGTAGCGCATTTTCTTCAGCAAGTTCATTCTTTTTTGTTTAAAGTCTACTATTATATTTTGGGCTAAGAATCTATCTTTTTGGTTATTAATTATATTAACTGGTTGGAAGTCTAATTAATTTACTCAAACTTCAACAATTCTGTTAGAAAATCATCCTTCTTGACTCAAAATTAACTCTTTTTGTTGAAAATTTATATTTTCTGGTTGAAAAATCATCATCTTTCGATATTATCAGACGGCAGAAGCTCAAAAATACAATTTTCTCAAATGTTTGTGTGTGTATGTAACTTTTTTTTATTCGCCATGTCTCGAAAAGTAAGAGAGACATGATCATGAAATTTGGTTGAATTGTAGCTCCAATTGATATCAAGGTTTAATGGAATTTCGAAATACATCTGCCATTCAAAGGTGGCTTTTTTAGTTCAGAAATTTAAAAAAATTACCTTCTAAATATGAAAAATACTTCTTTGATATTCAAAGTACAATACTATGCTATCTAGTGTATTTGTTGGAATCTTCGAGATGCATCAATCGAACTATTGTTAGAATTTTTATGATTTGCAAGTACCGATTTACCTAGTTAAAAAAAATGTTTCATTCTGTTTGCATCAGAAATACTTTTTTGATATTGAGAATACTTCAGTACTGTATTTGGCGTGTTTGTTCGCGTCTTCGAAATGCATCGATAGCCTAATTAAAGAACTTTCCAAGACCCATCATAAGCTTCCAAAATAGCTTTTAAATTTTTTTACAAAATTATTTACCTTGTTTATAATATGAGTTTCTCTATATTGCGAATATAACAGTACTATTGAATATAATTGTTCGCGTCCTCGAGATGCGTGGATTGATTTATTGACGAATTTCCGATTTCCACTTTGATTGATAAATAGCGACTTTTATATAACACTACCGATATTTTGATCAAAATTTGGTTGAAAAATCAACTAATTTATTGAAAAGTCGTATCTTTCCAAACTAGTTCAACCTTTTCTGAACTAAAATCAAATATGACATTTTTAGTTGAGAATTCATGTTTTTTGTTCAAAAATTCAACTACTAGGATGAAGGTTGAACTACTTTGTCAAAAATTTATATTTTTTTTGAAGATTCATCGTTTCAGTTGAAAATCAATTCCTTTCACTGAAAATGCAACTATTTTATTTCAAAATTAGTCCCTTCATTTTGAAAATGAAACTATTTTGGTCAGGAACTGTTTAGTTAAAAATTAACTTTTTTGTTCACGATCCATATTTTATGGGTGAAAATGTAACTGTTCCATAGAAAATTCATTTTTTTTTTGGTAAAGATTCATCATTTCAGTTGAAGATTCATCTCATTATTCAAGAATGCAACCATTTTTTTCTCAATTCGTCGTTTGGGTTGAAAATTCAACGAGATTGGTAAAATTTTTTCAGTTGAAAATAAACTTTTTCGCTGCCAATTTATATTTAAGGGTTGAAAATTCAACTCTTTTTCATGAAATTCCTATTCTTGGCTTGAAGGTTCAAGAATTTGGTCGAAAAGTTCTATTTTTGTGATTTTTTAACTCTCATAAGTGTCGATAATATTAGTTTTTGTTCTGGAATTAATTTTTCAGAATTATATATTTTTTGTAATGAAATATGAATTCAATTTTTTATGTTTTGTCCCAGACTGACTCACTAGACTCGTCTATCAGGTTATGTGAATCAGACCTACCTTATACAATATAATTTACATAAATCCGATTATAATGTGTATTTAAAAAAATATCTTCAACCTTCGTTTATGAATTTTGTGAATTTTGCAGTTAATAGTATAGTGCATTGCAGCTACGGATAGGGGTTAAAATTCAATATAATTGATACAACTTTTTATTTCATTTTTGAAAATCACGAACAATTTTTAATGCTATTTTGGACACGGATTGGGGCGAAAACTCAAATTGAAAGATTCACAATTATTAATTTGATGAGGAATTATTATTATTTCAATGAAATTATTGGTCAAAGAAAAAAAGTAAAGATGAAATTTAACTTCTTCATTGTTGAAAAAAAATCTATGAAAGATTCATAATTTTAGTTGGAAATCCGTCTTTTCGGTAGAAAATTAATATTCTTAGTTGAAAATTCATTCTATTGATCGAGAATTCAACTTTAGAGCGTTTCAAATGATTATAGCATAAACAGTAATTTTATTTGAAAGAAGTTCCTTCCCCATTTTCATAAAAAATATCCTTATCTCCCCTATTTCTAGAGCATTTGACCTGTGAAGCCTTTGAAGCCTATGAAGGTGTTTTAGATTTGTAACTACAGAATTTATATCTGTTAAAGCGTCTTGTTTTCTAATATCTTCAGTTTCTGTTTATAATTCTCAAAGAATGAATCGTAACTTTATGGAAGAGTAAAAAGAGGGAACAATTGTATCAACATGCTCGATTTCAGGTTTTTCAGAGAAAAAATTTGATTAGTTGAAAAGTGGGATGGATTGTGATCCCTAAATTGGACAAACTTGAAAAATTCTTTCTGGAAAATGATTGCGCCGACTATCATATTGATATAAAGAATTCCAAAAAAAATAGAATTTAGATTTTTAATGTCTCTGAAGGATCTATAAAAAAAGAAATATTTTTGATAAGTAAAAAAGTATGATATTATTCTTAGATCATATAGCACCCGAAATTCTCTTATTCGACTCAATAAATCATAAATAAAATATAATTTGAAGAAAATGCTTCCTTCTTATTTCATTCCTGAAATGTTATAAATTTTCTACTGTATGAATGGGACGTCCGTGTTGGCTTATTAGATCAGTTTCTTTACATGGGAGCTGAGACATAGTTGTTTATGGAGAAGTTAGGATCATTCGACCAAATTATTTCGACATTGTTATAAATTTTTTTGTCCTGGAATCAGCCAGTAAAGTGCACGCGCTCAGCTATCGAGAAAAGGACGTTCGTTTTGTTCGAATAAATACGCTGACGAGAGAAACCGACGTTAGCAATAAGTCAAGACCCAGTTGTCGTCTGGTTCAGCAAGGGACCAAAAGAAGGAACATTTAGGGTAAAATAGGAACTGGAGACAAATCAGACAAATATACAGGAAAACTTATGCTGGAATCAAGAAGCTATTCTCGACTGACACTCTGACGAATTTCCTCGTTATCTTAACGACAACGGGATTTAATACGAATCCGTTTCCTGATCCCATCAACCTTAGCAATCGACCCTTATCCTACCTTAAAACCACTGACATATGTTTGGGATTAACATAGTCTCGTATGCGAATGCACCACAATATTCTACTCCTGTTTTTTATTTTGTGTTTTTATTTCACCGCGTCGTAAGGAGGGTAACGCTTGTAGAAAACTACATTCATAGGGGAGATCCCCTTACAACAGATAATGATCCTGCAGTAAATAATCTTTAATTATAAGCACAAATATGAGTAAAATAATCAATCCTAATTTTAATATATTACAAATATCGTGTCTTAATAATAAATTATATTGAATCAATTAGTTTACATACATTAGTATTTGAGTTAATGATTATCTACTGTAGGATCATTATCTACTGTAGGATGGTCTCTCCCATATCAAATTATAATTTTGTATAATGTGATGACAGTTCGAAAATAAAAATTGGGAAGTATTCCAGCGTTGATATGTCATAAAATTTTTGATAAAGTGAAGTTAAAATTCACAAAACTCTGTATAACTTGTCCACTGTCCAGACTTGACACTTTATCCCCTATTCGCCTCCTTTTCCCTTTTTACAGAAATCCTCTTTCTTTGCCCTGTTTTCAAGAAACTTCCCTTTTTTCTCTTGAACGTCAACTAAATTATTCGAACAAAATAAAAAAACCTAACTATTTTTGGTCGAAAGTTCATTTATTTTTATTGAAAAGTCTACTATTATATTCCTGTTTAAAAATTCTTCTCTTTCAGTTACAAATTCCACTGTCTGGTTGGGAATTGATCCATTTTGTTAAAAAGTGATCATTTTTGTTCAAAAATTCAGCTACGTGGTTCAAAGTTGAACAACTTTATTGAAAATTAATTTTATCGGTCAAGGATTTAGCTATTTTGTTGATAATTCCTTTTTTTTCGTGTAACATTAATTTTTTTTCCAACTGAAAATTTAACTCATCTATTATTGTTTGAAAATTGTTCTTTCTTAGTTGAAAATTCAACTCTTTGGCTGGAAATTCAAGCATTAATTCAAAAATTCGCCTCTTTGGTAGAAAATTTATCTTCTTACTTGAAAATTCTACTACTTGGTTGGAATTTTAACTACTATATTGAAAATTCTTTTCCTCAGTTATAGATTCATCTCTGGTTCAAAATTCAACTTTTTAAATGAATTATATCATTCAGAAAATTGCTTCTGGTTGATAAATAACAATTTTATTAAAAGATCGCTTTTTATCAATGAAGTCGACTGTTTTTGAAATTCTAATATTTTTTCGTTGAAATAATAACAATTAAATTTTTTGTTGAGAATTGCTCTTTTTGGTTAAAAATTCAACTACTCTGTTGAAAGTTGAACTGCTTTCTAGAAACTTAATTTTGTTGGTTGAAGATTCATCATTTTGATTGAAAATATTGATTGTCGTTGTTTGATTTGCACCTATTTCGTGAAAAATTCGTCTTTTTGTGTTCGATATTCAACAATTTGTTTCAAATTTTTTCTTTTTTTTTTGACTGTAAAATCTTTTTGGTTAGAAAATCAACTATTTTTTTGGAATTTTATCTTTTTTGGATGAACTCAACTGTTTCTTATTTGAAATAACATTATTTTTTGCTTCAAATATCTTACTATTTCTTCTTCTGCAAATTTAAAAATTTGGTTCAATTTTTTTCTGCCTCAACTGCCAAATCTTGTTTGTTTAAAAAATATACCATTTTGTTAAAATTTCGTCGTTTTTGGATGAATCAAACTATTTCTTATTTGAAATTTAAATCTTTTTTTGGTTAAATATCAGGTGCTAAATTTTTCGCTGAAAATGCATGGTTAAAAATGCAACAACTTTGATAAAAATTGATTTTTTTATGATTCATCTTTTCAGTTGAAAATTCATCTCTCTGGTTAAAAGGTGATCTTTTTATTCGAAAATTCAACTATTTCGTTGAAAATTTATCTTTTCCATTTGGAAATTCAAATATTTTGTTGAATATTCATCTTTTTTAGTACAAAATTCAATTATTCGAAAATAGATATTGGTAGGTGCAAAAATCAACTAATTGGCTATAAATTGGACAATTTTGTTATAAATTTAATTATTTTGTAGAAAATTCAACTTTTCTGTACAAGAGTCATCTCTTTCGGTCAAAAATCTAACTGTTTTATTGAGCATTTATTGTCTTTTTAAAGAAAAGTTGTGTTTTTGGATTAAAAATTTATATATTTTTTTTGTGAAACAATTCTTGATTAAAAAATCATGTTTTTTGCTGATAATTCAAAAGTCTTCTAACAAATAAGTCTTTTTTTACTACGAAATTCGAATATTTGGTTGAAAATTTTCTTAAACTTTTTCTTGATCTTATTTTCTTTTATAATTGTTTTATCTCTTCTGACTGAAAATTCTACCATATGGTTGAAAATTCATCTTTGTGGGCTGAAAATTTAACTACTTGGTTAAAAATTCAACCATTTTGTTGAAAATTCGCCTCCTTTGTTAAAAAGATCAACTGTTTGGTTGTTAATGCAAATTTGTGATCTAAAATTAATATTTTTTGTTTAGCTTTTTTTTTAGAAACAAATATTTTTTGCATTAACATTATTCATCACCAGGGTGTAAGGTTATTTTTGTAGCTGGCCAAAAAAATCGTGACGGGTCAGGGAAAATGAAAAATTGGTCAGTGGAAAGTCAGGGAAAGTCGGAGAATTTTGAAATTGTGATTGTGTGGCAACCCTGTATTTTCTGAAATATTTCCAATTACTTTTTCACCAGATTTAACTTTTTTTAATCCGTTAGAACTATCAGAGAGTGAAAAAAGTAAATATCGATCCTGATAACAGTTTAAGAAATATTTACTTGAATTAAAACAAAATTTTAAAAATACAATATCGATGGAATGTGAAAGGATAAAAATGGGCTGATTATTGAGAAACTCTTTAGCTTGCACGTTTTCCTGTATTGGAAATTGCAGCTTTGCCAACTTTAGTTTCGCAATTTCAGGGAACGAATGGTCAAAGTAACAACTGTATTTACGTACCTTTTAACGAATTTCACAACTGAGAGAGTCGCTTTTATTTTTATTCTCACAACTTCCTCTTTGACAAAGGTACCAATTATAGCAGAATTATACCTTTTGACTAATTAGGAGTTCAGTTTGGTGTTAACATTTTTAACGAGCTTCAACAGGTTCATATACTTTTTTATCTAACATTTTTCAGCCAACTCGTTTAGTTAACAATTTTTTTTCTATACTCATTTTTCAAATTGAAAATAAAAAATTGATTATTGTAGTTACTCATGAAAGTGATAGTCTACAATTAATCCATCGGGCTCACTGACCGGGAGAACCGGAAATCAGTCTGGAATTTTGAGCACGAGGAAAAAGCCAGGAAATAGTCCGAAATTTTTTTAATTTCGGTTTACTTTTGCAATAAATGCCGTCTTGTTTTTTAAAAAAATGTATCTTCGAAAAAAATTTACCTCTTTCTTGCGGAACGCCACAATTAGTATTCTGAAATAACATCTGTGACTTCCTTGCTCAGAATTCTTGGTATGTTTCATTCAATCGCACAACACGAAAATTCAATCATTTTTGTTTGAAAATTAATTCTTTTTAATTGAATAATCTACTATTATATTTTTAAGTCATATTTTATTTATTTTGTTTGGAAATTCAACTGTTTTGTTGAAAATTCATCTTTTTGAACAAAAAATTGGTCATTTTGGATTGAAAATTCACCTTTTGGTAGAAAAGTATTTTCTTTTTAATTCAAAGTAAATTCATTTCCATTGTAAAGTTTACTATTATATTTTTGTTTTGGAATTCATCTATTTTGGTTAAAAATCCTACTGTTTGGTTGAAAATTTAATTATTCTGTTGTAAATTCTACTATTCTGTTGAAAAGTCATTTTTTTTTTAAAAGTTAATTTTTTTTATTGCCATATGTTTGGTTCAAAATTGATCTCTTTTGGTTAAAAATTATACTATCCAATAGAAAATTCATTATTCTCTTGAAAATTTAAATGTTTTGTTGAACATTCAACTTTTTTAATGAATAATTTGTCCAATTGGATGGAAAATTCATTTTCTAATAGAAAATCTATATTTTTTGCTTTAAAATTATTCTGTTTTGATTGAAAGTTAATTTTTTTTCATTAAAAAGTCTATTATGATATTTTTGGTTTAGAAAATTATCGCTTTCAGTTGAAAATTCTACTATTTGGTAAAATAATTCAATTAGTTTGCTGATAGTTCAACTATTTTATAAAAAACTTGTCTTTTCAGATAGCAAATCCGACCTTTAGAGTGAAAATTCATCTTTTGGTAGAAAAGTGATATTTTCATTCAAACATTCATTTTTCGTGGTCGAGAATTCAACTGTCCTTTACAATATTGTTCTTTTTGACTTTAAAATTCAACTGATTCGTATAAAATGCAAATTTTCGTGGTTGAAGATTAATTTCCTTTATTTGAAAATTCGACAATTTGGTGAAAAATTCAACTAATTTGTTAAAAATTAACTTTTTCGGTCGGAATTCAACTCTTTTATTAAATATTCGTATTTTCCAATGCAAAATTTATCCTTTCGAATAGAAAATTCATCTTTTCATCAAAAAGTCATTTCTTTCTATTGGAATATCATCTGTTATGGATAAAAGTTATTTTTTTTTATAGAAAAGTCTACTATTATATTTATGGTCCGGAATTCATCTCTTTTGATTAAAGTTACACTATTTGGTTGGAAATTTAGTTACCTTTTTGGAAATTCAACGCTGTGTTTGAAAATACACGCTGTGTATTTTCTTTTGGTAGAAAAGTCATATTTTTTCTTGAAAATTCACCTTTTGGACCAGGATTCATCTTTTTTGATTAAAAATTCTACTAATAAGTTCAATTTTTTTTTTAAATTCAACTATGTTAATTACTATGTCTTTTTGGATGGAAAATAATTCCTTTTGGATTGAAAACTAATCTTGTGGTAGAAAATTCATATTTTTGGATAAATATGCAACTGTTTTTCATTTTACTCGAATCTATTTTGATTCAAATGTCGTCTTTTTCGCTTGAAAGTTCAAGTATTTGGTTTTAGATGCACCTGTTTCGTAAAAATGTTTTTTTTTTGGGTTGAAATTTCAAATGCTTTTTTCGACAATCATTTGGCTTGGTTGAAAATTCAGCTTACTTGATTTTTTATCGAAAAATTATCTTCTTGTGTTTAAGAGTCAAATATTTTCTAAAACGTTCAACTTTTTCCTAAAAAAGTCAAAGTTCATTTTTTCGGTTGAAAATTCCACTTATAATATAAAATATAATATATTTCGACTTTCAATCTTGAAAAATCACCCTCTTTTCATTGTCTTGAGCCCATTTTGGGCTGCGAAGTCTGAAATTACTTCTAGAATCGTTTTCTTCATATATTTTACCTTCGAGTCGTTAAATGTTCAATTGTTTATAAAATTTTTATAACAAAGCAATCACTATCAAATAATGATCAATATGAAGGCTAGAAAGTCAGCCATGAAATGTAATTTTTGGACCAGGAAAACCTGTAAATAGCCCGGAATTTTTGTTGAATTTTGAGTGGCCACCCTGTATCCAAGAAGTTTATATTAACCACATCTATTTTTAGAGTACTTTTTTCAACCGGGAGAAGAACCTTTATCGCAACCGTGACATTAATCATTTTCATCCTGTGAAAGTATGTCATGTTATATTTTAGTACCGAAGACATACCCGTCAGTATCGATTATTTGAAACCTATTCAATGTTAACGGGGGTCGTCTGGATGTCTTTTACTAGCGATTTGAAACCTACCTTTGTGCATTCAAGCCAGCACGAACATAAAAAGTTTAGTGTGTAATCATCCTGGAGTGACACTGAAACATAATGGATTGACCCCGTCAATTAATATAATATGTACATTTATTGGTGGATATGGAACTAATCATTTTGTAGAACTACATCAAATATTCGGTTTGTTGATCAGTGAACACATTGTACATGATTGCTGTTTACATGGGATATGCATAAATCAACTAACTGGCTCAGCTGACGAATCAATGATTATTTACGGGAAATTTAGAATATATTTTCTTTGGATAGCTTGTGAATATATTATCTCACGAATGCATTTCTTCAAAAATTTTCAAAAGTCTCATGAGCAAGCATCCAAAGGTTAAAATATTATTCGTTCAAAAAAGTCTGGAGGCTTAAATTTCTGTCTGGTTTCCAATTTTATCTATTGCATTTCTTTATTTAAAAAATTTTCATTCGAAGTATGGATAAACTGACAATTTTCATTCAACAATTTTTTACGCTTCAAGAACTGATTCGTAAGCCTTATAATATTATATTTCACTGAATATTATCAATGATATATTATTAATTGGAATATCTGTAGCCATCCTGACAGTAAATAAAATTAGAATTTAAGAAACCTCAAATTTCAATATTTTGCCACAAGCATTTTTTATAACAATGATTATTGTTAATTTTTGAATATTTCGTGATTAACATTCATTTGTACAACAATTTGTAATATTTCCGGTGCAATAAACATCTTTCTCTACGCGAACGGGTCAAAACTTCAATTTTTGTTATCTAATATGTTAACAAAAATATAAATTCTTATATTCTTAAATTCTTATAACTCAGAAAATTAAAAGAAAATGTAAATCTGGAAGAGCCTCAAATTCAAATATTTTGCCACCAAAAATGTGTATAACAATGGTTATTTTTAAATTTTAATTTATTTCTGTGATTGAATATCATTCTTGCATTTATACAAAGTAGTTCCAATTAAGCTTTTTCCACCGATAATAATATAATTTGCTAAATTGTTCATAAAATTTCCTCATCACAGTGGAATAGATCAATAAACAAATTATTTGCATTCGGTGAGTCCCCGCGCATTGATTTAAGGCAATGTAAGACAATAAAAATGTTTCTTTTCAATTCTAAAATAAAAATTGTAAATGTCTAATATGTTTTTAATTGAAACCATAACTTTGTATTCGAACGATTTTGATGATTCATATTTGGATTTGTCTTCTGGGAAGCAAATGTCTTGTTAAATAGGACAGAGTGAAAATGCTTAAATTAATTGCATCATTTAGGATAAGCGAAAAGAAATTTGCCGGTAGACATCCTAATGGAGTAAGTAAAAGTTTTCAATTGGTTAGTATCTTCTGTTCTTTTTTTTCATTTGCAAATTCAAGGTTTTCAACATTGAAAGAAATTTCCTTTTAGTTTAAAAATTTTGGCGAACTTTTTATATGTACAGTTTTTCTGGTGAATAGTCATAGAAAATGAAAAAATAAATAATAAATGTTTTGCCTCATTTATAATTTTTTGAAAATGTAAAAAATTAGTGTTTTTTGATTGAGTTGAGTGCACAATTTTTTGAAAAGATTTGAAGATGTCGAACCTGAAATTTCTTTAGCTTGAAGAAAAGAAACATCTTTTTAGTTTACTTTCATGAAAAAAAATTGTCGTGGTGTTTGAAACATTCCAATATTGCAAAAAAATCCAAAATACCACAATCTTCAAATCAATATGAAGTTTTTTTCTCAGAAAAAGAAAACTAATAATATGTTTCTTTGGTTCAAGCTGAAGAAATTCCAGGTTCGACATATCCAACTTTTTCCTAAATATGTGCATAGAACTCAATAAAAAAAATGTGTCATGCACATTTTCGAAAAGTTATAGATTGAGCAAAATTTGTTTTTATTTTATTTCTTATTATTGTTCTCTAGTAAAAACTATAAATATAATAATTCGCTTTAAGTTTTCAACCCATGGGAAATTGTTTTCAAATTTTCAAATTTTCCAATTAAAAAATAACAGAAGATATTAACCGATATTAAAATTTTCTTCACTGGGATGCAAACCAAAAAATTTGTTTTCTTCAGCTCAAACGATTCAATTAATTTTAGATTTTCACTCCGCTGTTAAATACAACTGTTTGAAATAGAAATAAATAAAAAGCTAACCATGATTTGACCCCATTCAAATCTCAATTTCAGGATTGTAATAAATTTGTATTTTTAAGAAGAAAGTTGATTTAAAAAATATTTCTAAAATAGCAGATAGTTCCTTGTTTCTCTTACATCCACATGATGATGCGGGTTTACATATTTATAACATGTGAACTTTTAGTGATTGAATCCAATCTGAATAAATCCACCAAATCTGAATATAATTTTAAGCATTGATGTTATTTCGTCGACCAGGGCAATTATATAATCAATTTCTGAAGGGAAATTATACTTATTACTGGTCAAATAATTTGTGGGGAATCGGGAAAAAATCTGTTTTCGCCTGGATTTGAACTGGGACCGCCACTATTCACGAGTGGAGTGTTTTACCAATTACGTCACCAAGAAAAAAAATATAAAGCTTAGAACGCTTCTTTTTGTAGAATTCCTTATTTCAAATCGTATTATATTAGAATGTGATTCGGTAACAATGTTAACAATATGCTCCATCCCTAAATGTAACGATATCATCAACAACCTTAATTTGTTGTAATATCAACTAACTTTTCGATACCTCTCAAGTATTTTTTTCATTTCGTCTTTTACTATATTTTTCTTCAGCAATAAGAAAAAAATAAGAACAGTCTTAAGGCAGTACTCGCTTTTAGTTTGAGTCCTATCCGGTATCGTTTTTTTTTTCTGGGTTTTGATTGTAGTCTGCACCCTGCAGGTATTGCGCCCTTGACGACGACTTAGACAACTTTCTCAACTGCAGACACAGCTTCGCTTTCTCCTAGCTTTACAAACAGCTAGAACAATTAAAGGCGATTCGTTCTAGACAAAGACTGGGATTTACAAACTTTAACCATCTCTCATTGAATTATCACCTCTACTATCACGAGATCCTTAGAATTTTGGAGATGCTCTAGTTATAAATTGAAAGGAATTGGGGTGTTTGATTCTGCAAGTCTTAAAATAACTTTTTATAACACATGCATGATTTCAACCCTTTTCAATGAATGTAAAGCGGGGCTAAAGTAGTGCTTCTCGAGCATGGTAATGTCAGAGAGAACAAAAGTATGACGTCAGAGGTAAATAATGAAAATAATACGTCTAGGAGCATAAATTATGGGCGCACTAAAATTAATCGTCAAGCTATCAGTTGATCGCGTTGTCATACTGTTTGACAGATTGGATCAACTCGAAGTGGAAAAAGGTACCACGAATTTCTAGCAATTCTATTTTTCTGTAAACTGTATATTATTAATTTTCTCTATAAATCGGGAAGAATTTTTTTGAAGATTATAATTTACAACTCAAAATTACGACAAGGGACATCTTCAGAATACTGAAATGCAGTTCATTCTACATATTTTCCACTTGAAATAAGTACTTCAAAACAAGTTTTTTTTCTTGAACAATTTTAGCCCATAGAAGAAATCTAAAGAAAAAATTCAAACATTCTCAGGAAAATATATTTTCTTGTTCTTTTCAACTATATTTTTCAGAATCGTTCGGTAATTATTTCAATAAAATGTCTAATAATATCATTCAAGAGAACATCATTTCAAATACTAAGATGATAAAAAATATGTGATCACTTTATTTGAAAAAAGTTGCTTTCCTTATTAGTCCCTGTCTAGAGTTTTTAAGTTTTAATTGCTACTTGAAACTTATCCAAAGGTTATGAAGTTTTCCAATTAGTTTGACAGGCAACCTTCTCGAACCATCGATTCTTGGCATTAGAATTCTGTGATAACATCATAAAATGCCGCAAATTTGAAAGTTTCTGATTTTCAAAAGCTTCAAAAATCTATAACAGTTTTGAAAATCGATTCAAAACTTGATCAATGCAATTGAATCTGAAGTAAATATTTCCGTTGGATTTGAGTCAGAGTCATTGTTATCAAATTATACAATTTGTAAAGCTGCGTTAAATGTAATTCCACCTGATTGAATTTTCGGATACTGAATGCAATCCATCTTTCTCAACAAAGTTTTGCTATTGATACAAGTCCTTCAAACATTCAATTGTTATGAACGATGGAATAGCCGCTAAGTTTCCATAATCGGATCAACCAGTCCCTGAAATCCTTCACCAAATGTCTATGTGTATATGCTATATCTTCGCCTAATATACGCTCTGTTAATCCCTTGCTAAACAGGATATGTGCCTGCTTTCAGAGCACATAACGTATTAGGACCTGGGTTAATTACCTAATCTGTTATGTAAGCATATACATTTATTTATAGGCCTAAACTCACTTTGAAGGTACAGTTTCCCTCCTGTATAAACAATACAACGAATTTGCACCTTAATTCAATTAAGCACCTGATTATTGAAATTAAACCCTTCATGCCTATCAAAGCAAAGGGACAAATCAAAAAATAAATATGTGAATTTATATTAACAGAATATTTCCTTGTTTGTTTCAGGTACTTCATCTGAAGGCTGCTGATTTTTCTTTCTTCTTTAACGGTAAAGTACTTTTGATCATTTTTAACTGAGGCTCAAGCGATCAAAAGATTATGAATCCACTTTTCGAAGGGAAATCAGTTACGCATGGTTTAAGCATTTTGAGTACTCCAGGCATATGATTATTAAACCTTCTTTCACAAAAAAATATTCTAACCTAATAGAATCTCATTCAAATATGTTGTAATTTTTCAAATTATACAAATTGAAGTTTTGTGTATTTTATATTGAAGCATTCAATATGCTATGAAAGGTGCATAAATAACATTGGATAACCAGTTGAATGGCTTCCTCTGTATGATAATATCAAAATTTTTCTTCTATTTTTGAGCTCTTTAGGATACAGCATTGCTTAATTATTGAGGAATCATCTCCAATATATTATTAATTTTTTGTTCGCTTACTCGCCAAATATGGACCATTTTTAAAATTATTGTCATTCAATCCCAACAAATTGTCTCCTGAAGATTTGAGCCATTTGAAAGCAATGGGAATACTTATATTTCTTGTTTAATTTTAGGTATATTCTTTTTTTAAATATGCTATTTGAAATCTGCTTCGGTTGCTGGAATTACTTCATATACTATTATACACATTATCAGGAGTTAGCCATTTTTCAACCTTTCTTGAAATCTCGTGGAAACTCTAGAAATGCTTGCTTCTTTGAAATCTCATGAATTCTCTTTACAATTGTTCGAATAATGCGAAAATTCCTCGAAATCCTTTCAACTTCATAGATATCGTATATAATCTCGTGAGGTTCCCTTTAAAAGTATCTCCCTAGGAATTTCTAGAAATCTTTCAAAAATTGTGAAAATCCCTTAAAATTATTTTAAATTTCGTGAAATATTTTTAAATCCTTGCAATGGCTTGAAATCTTACAGAATTGATAGAAATACCTTAAAATCTCGGAAAGTCGGTTAAAATCCTTGAATATTTGTGAAATATTACGAAATCCCTGAAAATATTAAAAATCCCTCAAAAACTCATTAAATTATACAAAATACGTCAGAATCTTCCTAAATCCTTTGAAATTTTTCGCAATCTTTTAAGAGCCAATAAAATTATTCAAAATTCCCTAATATTCTTTATCATATTAGAAAATCCTTCGAAATTCCGTGAAACATTTTGAAATAATACGTAATCTTCAAAAATACGTGGGCATTCTTACGAATCTTTTAAAATTCCTTAAAATCCTTTCACATCCCATAAAACCATCAAAACCCCTATAATATAAAAACCTATAAAATCCATTACCGTTCCTTAAAATCCTTTTGAAATCTTAGGAAATTTTATAAAATATCCCATTAAAATTCCCTCTCACCCTTCAAAATTCGGTAAAATAGTTTACAGACAAAATAGAAGAGAACTTTTTTTGTGGTTGATTTTCAAGTGGGTAGTTCTGAACTTGTTTGCATCGATATAAAAGAAAATACCATATAGTTGACATAGCAACCATACTCAATTTAGACGGTAAATCTTACCGCATGTAGGTAATTTTTATTGTTGAAATCCTTTAAAATGTCGCCACTTTTTCAAAAATATTTCCTCATATCCTAAAATCCATTTAAATCTCTCGAATTCCCTCGAAGTCCTTTTTAATCCGCGAAAATAATTTTAAGTTCCTTAAGAACTCTAAAAATTTATAATATTCCATCAACATCCTTTAGCCTCGTATGAAATATGGTCCAATTTCTTGGAATCTGAAGAAACTTTTCAAGGTCTCTGAAAATCTTGTAAAATACCTCAAAAAGATGAAGATTCTCTCTGAAGTTGTACCAGGCAATTTTTCAAACTCTTGAAAGCTTTTGAAATCTGAAATCTCTTGTGATTCTTCAAAAAAGTTTGAAAAACCATACAACTTTTCTAATGCACCAGAATCTTTGAATCTTCTGAAATCCCATAATTTTCGTATACAGCTTTAAAAATCTGTTAAAATCCTTTCAAATCACTAGAAATCTCGCACATGAATTATTTCTTGTGACAATCTAATAGTTCGGTTTTCATACTTCATCGATTTCTACTAAATTTTTTGCTAATAATCCTTTATCGTTGGTGGTTTATTTTTGACGAAACTTTCCCGATTACTTTATAAGTATTCAATTCATTACAAAGCTGACAATAATATACCTAATATACTTCACGGTGTTTTTATAAAAAAATGAACAATATGATGCTAATATAGAAATTTAAAAAAAGATATCTATATTTAAGTAGCATTTCGCGTTTCAGCGCCAATATTAATAAAAGTCAGAAGGAAGTTATTAAAGACTTTCTTTTATAAACAGAAGTCAACACTATTAATAAGAATGAAGGGATCATGATATAAATCTTGACAAGCAGCTTATCTAACACGTTGGTAATCGTCATCCAGCTGTGAGCTTTTATTATGTTAGCGTCCATTAGTTTTTTTTAATACTTATTCTCTCCTGCTAGAAACCCCCTAATACAGAAAATATCAGAGTAAACGAATAAAAAAATTATCACCCGCCTTCTTTAACTCGATTTATAACATTTGAAGTTCATTTATCTTCTGCAGCAGACCTGTATATACCTCCCACAGAGGAATTCATATAAATCGTTACATACTTAATTATTATTTATTTATAAAAGACAATGATTCATTATCCGACTGGATTTTTTGACTATTTTTGCCTATCAAGATCCAGCTTTTGTGATTAATAAAACATAAGGAAAATGTAACTTAACAGTTATTCGAAAGATTTTATTTTTATGAAGGAATAAATGATAATCGTTAGGGGTAACTTTTTTAGCGCACAGAAATTTCTTCAGATGAAGCCTATGCAGAGATAATGTTGGATCATCAAAAATATTTTTATTGTAAAACTATATTCATGGTATATGGCAAGAGATTGTTGCGCAAGGATTTTCTATTCTACATCGCAGTATATTTCATAGAACAATTTATGCCACAGAACAAACTATTTCATCATCTACTCACAATTTGAAAAAGATTCCAGAAAATTTTTTTTTTTCGATCCAACGTTATCTCTGCCGAGGCTTCAACTATAGCGAGAAAATTCAAGTAAATTCAGTATAAATGATACAATTTTTTTATTTAATTATATAATTTTTTAAATTAGCAGATTATTTTTCTCGTTAAAAAAATATGACTCTTCAAATAAAAAATAAATTTAAAGGTATTTTCGGTTAAACTATCCATGAAGCTAGAATTAATTTTGACTATTTGAATTTGATTTAAATTTTCTATAAGATTCCATCGATCACGTCTTTCGGAAATATTTGTCACAAAACTGCATTTAATTATTTCATTTTTAGAGTTGAAGAGTGAGAAGAATGTTAAATTCATAGGCTTGATGAAGCCTAGAAAAATGCAAGAATGGTATTTTTACAATAAATAAAATATAAATATTCAATTTTCGCTCATTCAATGAAAAAATTTCATTCTGTAAATTTTACGTTGGTTCCGCAATTTTTTCTCCTAATACAACATTGTGTATAGATTTTTAAAATATTCCTTATTCATGGACAGCGAATACAATTTTTTTTGTTCTAAATTCAACTACTTAGTCGAAAGTGTACTACTTAGTTCAAAATACTTTTTTTTTGTGATTCATCATTTTAGTTTAGGAAGCTTCTTTCTTCTACGACACCTAACTTTTTTGATGGAATATTTTTTTGTAAATAATTTTATTTAACTGAAAATTTAATTGTTCTATGTTTGGTTGAAAATGCATCTTCTTCAGTTGAAAATACATCTATTGGGTTGAAAATGCTGTATTTTGTTGAATCTTTGTCTTTGATTGTGGAATATTAATCGTCTTGGTGATCAATTGTTAAAAATTGAAATGTTAGAAAATGAACCTTTAGAAAATCTGTAGAAAATCAATCTTTTTGCTTAAAAATTTATCTTTTTGTTTGAAGATTCATTTTTTTTGCAAATTAGTTTTTTTTTCATTGGAAAATAATATTTTTACTGGGAATTTGATTATTCCACATTTTCTCGAAAATTGATCTCTTTATTTTGACTTTTTTATTTTGAAAATTCATATTTTCGGGTTAACAGCTTAACAGTTTTTTTAGGAAATTCGTCCACTTAACGTTGTTGCGATTGAATAGAAATTTTTCAATTTTAATCCAAATATTAAATTGCCATCGCATGTTATATCGATATAACAATTATCTATATTTGACTTCAGAATAAGAAACTTTAAATTTACAAGAATTTTCGAATATTTCAAGTCTATAAAAATTAAATAAATTTTAATTTTATATCTACAAAATTGAACGGTTACAAGAAAATACATCAAGATTGCATCGGGAAAACTGACAATTAAAAACTATGCACGTTTCAGGTTCGAAAAAGTACAAAATCTCTAATTCTGATGATTCACAATACAAATTTCTTTGATTTGGATGGCTTAGAATTGAAAACTTGAGTTATGACTTTCAGAATCTTACAAATTTAGCAACTTTCATTTATGCGTCTTCAAAATTGAAGAATTTTCAAATGTAACCCCAGGTAAAATGTATGTGAAATTCAACTGTAAATCTTTGAAATTAATGAGTTTTCATTTGTATAGATGACAATAAAAAATTAAGCGAGTTTTGAGTTTTGAAATTAAAAATTCTGTAACTTTGATACTTTGTATTCGAAATTTTTTATTTGGAAAATTTGGAATTGAAAATTAGACTCTTGATATTCAAAATTATAATAGTTTAAGAACTTTTATTTATACTCACTTTAAAATGAATAGATTTTAATTATAAGACTTAAAATTGAACAACTTTAAATTGTAACTGTTCAAAAATGAAATATTTCAAGTTGCAAATCGCCAAAAAATATTCTAAACCACAAGCCTTCAAAAAAAAAATGTCGAAGATAAAATAATTTGCTACTGTATATCTTTAAATTAAAAAAATTTTGAATGCTTACTCTTCAAAATGGCATATAATTGATTCATGGAAATCTTTAAATTAAAGATCTTCCCATTTAGAAAATTTACAATTAAACAATCTGTAATTTTGATGATTTACCTTTAAAATTTTTTCACTTCCAAATATTGGAAATTGAGAATTTGTCTTTTGATCTTTAGAACCCTCAAGAAGAAATTTTTATTCATAAATACTTAAAATTTATCAATTACTTATTAATACGAGTAAAGCTTATGAGTAAATCTTTAAAATTAGAAATTTCACTTTTTAAATTTTACAATTGAAAATTCTATATCTTTGCTGATTTACATTCAGAAGTTCTTCCATTTCAAAAATTCATAATCGAAAACTTGAATTTCGATCTTCCAACTTATGCGAATTTAGGAATTTTTATTTATGCTTCTTTAAAACTGAAGATTTTTTCATTATAAGTCTTCAAAATATAGCTACTGAGAATGCATTAAAAATGGCATAATATTTAACTATACTCATTAAAAATCAAAGGATGTACAATGACAAATTTGCAAGATAGACCTATTCCAAAAAAGAGGACAGCATTTTATGATTTTAAACTACAAACATTCAAAACTAAACAAGTTTGTGAATTTTCAATTGTAAACCTCTTCACAATATAAAATCCTACATTAACTAAAGGTACAAGAAATTTTCTAGTGATATACCAAGAAACTGAAAATGATCGAGAGAAATTCTACATTGGAGGTAGAACAAGTTTCCTAATCAAATCCATATAATCTACAATTGTTGTTGGATCCTAAGAGAGAGTCTACATTAGAGATAGAACCTAGACTAATGTCATTATAATAAATAATTTCCTGAGGCAACATCTCACGAATCCACACGTAAAAATTCTGAAGTTTGGAAATCAGTCACCGCCTCATATATTATTCAAAGTACTGTAGAAGTTGCCTGATTTGTTTTATTCTCAGTGAAAGAAGCTATGCATTTTCTTTTATCAAATTATCGATTGACTTCACATAATGAAACTGGCACAAAGCTTTTCGACTCCATTTATTCTGTTCGAAAAGCCAGGCTTCGACGAATCGTATTTTCAAAATGGCCGAAGTTGCAAGAGTTGAGGTGCACTGGTGGCTTATCAATATGGATGTGTTTAACTTGCTGAATAATGGAGAATCCCGGTCCACATTCCTTTCCCCGTTGGTGTATTGAAGCAATCATTACTTCATGGGTACCCAGCCTGTTCAGGAAACTCGGTTAAATGAAATCACCACTTCATGATTTAATTGAAAGAATCCTCTTCTGAGTTTTCCTTTTAACATCCGTTTTCAATAATGTCCTTCACTCTTAATTTCCATGGAGAAATAGGTGAATAGTGCAGTTAATCTATTTTTATAATGTCAACTGCACAATAGGGTGGCCTGAGTCAACCCAATGTTTTTTATCATGCACGCCCTAAACCTTTTCAATTTGGTAAAAAAATATATTTGTATTTTTCTTTAATTTGGAAAAGTAGTTTCTGAAGCTGCAAGTAGAAAAAAATGACCTATTTCGTTCATAATAACGTAAATCCGACAAATCTTAACCGATGTCGACGTGACAAATTCGAAAAAAATCTAATGACATTTCCAGGAGTTTTTATAAAATGTTTGAATTAAAAAAATAGTAATGAACAAATGCATTGTTCAGAGGCTTGTCGACGGATGAATTAGTTATTTTTTTCAATTTCAGTCCTTTTCATTAGAAAGTTCATGATAATGTCTGAGTGATACATAGTTTATAAATATATAATGTTAAAGATGGTAAAAATGACGAATTTAAAATAAAAGAATTCATTTGTTGGATCCTCTATTTCAATTCATCGACGTTTCGAAAACTTATAGTTTTCCTCATCAGGATAAACGTTATTGAATAGAGAAATTTATAAACATCATCATCACGTATGACATAGTTCCAAATTCTCCTTTTGCCATTTTTCTTTTGAATTTTTTTTCAGGTTACATTTCTAGTTAAAATTTTCAACTTTATTTCGACTTTTTATAAACTTTCTATGAAAAAATGCTTTTCGAAAGCAACTTTCTATCTAATTTCTTCAAAAAATCAACATAAATTAGAAAATTTGTAACTAAATCCTAAAGATCCTAAAGAAAAATGGGACGAGGAAAATTTAGAACTGTTTTATACATGATGGTGATGTTTATAACCTTCTCTATTCAATAACTTTCATCCTGATGAGGAAAACTAAAAGTTTTCGATACGTCAACTAATTGAAATAAAGAAAAAATCCAAGTAATCAAATTTTTTGGTCTCTACAGTCTTATAAAAAACAACAAATTTCAATTATGGTGTCAACATTTTAATATGATCAACGTTTCGGCTCGGCTTTGAACCATTCTCAAGATAATATTATAAAATATAATAAAATGAAACAAAAATTATATAAAGAAAGTTGAAACATTAAACTATGAATAAATACATATGATTTGGTAAAAACTAAAAACATTACCTGAAGTCGAGTAATTGTCGAAAAAAACATTAATAATAAAATGATGTAACGTCAATTTTTTCGTAATCATAAAGATAAAAAATTTTCCAGTAAAGACATTCCAGTTATTAAAAAAAATTTTAAATATATATCTTTGAATCTCTAGTGAGATATTAAAGATCCACACATGTGTACTAGATTTTTAAAAATAAGACGAAGGCAAGAGTTAATTTTACATTTTTTAAATCACTGGAATGTCTTTACTAGAAAATTTTTTATGTTTATGGGTATGTTATTTTTACCATATTTAAATTATATTTTTACAAGTTTGATTGAAAAATGTGTTATCAGCCATGAAATCGATTTTCCGTCCACAAATGCCTTAACTAACTATGAGTGTTGCCGAAATTATTATGAAGTTCCCAATTAAAGGGACTGGCATTGAAAAAAACTAATTTTTCCGTCGAAATTGCTCGAATAATCGATACTCTTCAATTAAATTTGCTAAAAAAATCATACAATTCATCCACTGATCCTGAATGTTATTGAAATTATCATAGAATTTCCAGATAGTATGAATGATATTCGAAAAAATGAATTTTGCTGTCGACGAAAGCCCAAATAATGATTTTTTTTCTTCATCTTCTTTTAAATCATGCAATTCATAAACTATTTATGCATTTTACTAAAAATATTATTTAGTTTCTCATTTAGAGAACTCACATTAAAAAAAAAGAATTCATTTGTCGATGAATATCCAAATAATGCATTTTAAAATTTTTTCTTACAATATTAATAACAATTATCTCCGGAGAAATATTTTCTATTATTATATTGTTTCCACTAAAATTTCTTACGATCTATCCTTAAAAACGGAAAATTATTGAAAATTCTGAAAAGCACACTTTTAACAATATTTTTTTTATAAACAAAGTTTTTTTTGTTATAGCATGACAAAATATCATCAACTAATGGTACAAAGTAATTCTTTTTTCACTTTTATCGAAATGGATATAATTTTTCTTGCTTCAATTTAACAAAGTTTTTCAAATAAGAGTCTTACTTTGAAATAATATAATTTCGAACGATTTTAAACTAAAATAACGATTAGGGCTTTCAATTTAAAATTGAAAAATTTGAAAGCATTTTAAAGTGTATTCGTCTTGAATATTTTAATATTTAAAATTATTGGATTGAGAACACTGTCAATTTTTGATAAAATTTTGAATGCTATATTTTTATGTACTATCACAAGATCTTGAAATTAAGCCCAGTAAATCTTAAAGATATTTGTTATCTGACAGTTGAAGAAAAACTGATTTTTGAATACTTTAATTGTAAAATTGTTCAGATTTCAGAGCATGAGGCTTGTTTCTCGAAATTATAATACAAAGAAATTTTATTCAGATATACGTGGTCGCCTTGCTTGCGTCAATATTATTTGTTGAGAAATTGTATTTCTATGAGAATATTGTAAAACATTATTTATGAAAATGTTCATTTTTATAGTTGAATGCTTGAATGTGGACTGAATACAATTATGAAACATTATTTTATGAGAAAAAAAGGTAACCATAATCTGCTGTTTTTAATTTTTTGAGCGAGGTTATATATGTCTCGCTATTAACTTCGGAACATCTTCTACGCCGAATTGCTGTGATAACATTTCTCGCTTCACAGAGGCCGGTACTGAAAATAAGCCTGAGTAATTGGTAGCATAAGTTGAAAGAGTATTCACACATTTTGAGTTGTTGTAAAAATTACCTCATACTTTTCATAAGTTAATTTTAAGTAAAAAAATTATAGGAAGAAGAAAATTAATTTTTAAAAAAGTGCTTCAGGTATAAGAAGTTATGATGTTTTCCTTATATCTCCAGCAGCATGAAATGTAAATCAAAGTATACTTTTATTCTAAAAGAAGTCATTTCAAGATTTTAAGAATCACTTTTCGTGGCATTACTGAAAGAAGGTTTTGATAAGTCAACGGAAATTGAAAAATGCGAAACAGTTTTTTGGCAGAAGGAGCAGTCAACTGTGTCTCGAGTTACTCAAATAGATTCGAACGAAAACTCGATTCGCATCCATCAGACAAATGGCAAATATTTCGATAACACCACAAAAAGAGTGGGAAGGATATGAATTTTAAGGAAACACTCATCGAAAAAGTATGATAGAAATCACATTTGAGATAAAAATAAAAAATCTGTTTAAAAAACAATATATTGTAAAAGATAATTGCAAAGGATGTAACGAGGGTAACGAAATAATAATGGATTTTGATATTTCAACATTTCTAATTCAGAAGTCACATCTGTTTTTCAGGGCAATGCCCATTTGATGCTGTATATATGCTTGCTCTACTCCCACTAACCAACATCCTCTCATGCAGCCGGGGGAATCCCAGACTGCTGCCGCCGATCCTTGCTAGCGGTGGACCTTTGTACTTAATAAGGAATAAATTACAAAACATAAAATTTTCGAATTTCATAATTAGTAATTTAGAAATATTTCATACAAGGAGTACGATTTTTGGCGATTCAAATAATATTTTACTTGACTCGATAAGTAAGTCCTTTTTAGGACGACCAAATGTTTTACAGAAATACAGAATAGTATCATCATTATGAAAAGTGTCTGAATTTTGGATTTTTCAACTTTTATTCTAATTTTTCCGCATTTGTGGTGATATTATGAAACTTATAACAACATAAGACTTCCCGAAATGTTTTGTAGAAGTAGAACATAATTCTAATTTTTAACTCATTACGGCAAGTAAAGTATTTTTGAAGTTGCCCAAATTACTAAATCACAAATACAGCATTTCTAAATTACTGAATGCAAATCGAAAAATGTTATGTTTTGTATTTTATTCATCATTAAGTACAAGAGACCCCCGCTGGAAAGGGTGGGCGGCAGCAGTTTGGTGGTCACTCAGCTGGTTGGGAAAATTGGATAGTAGGGGTAGAATAAGCAGATATACGGCAATCAAATGGGCACTGAACTTTCTTGAAGGTTTTGTAGCTCAGGGCAGAAACCCTTCTAGTTTCGGCCGGGTGTCCGTCCATCCGTCGTACTTTCCCTTGGGTGGGGAAGCAGAAGAATATAATTAAGGGATGGGGAGAGAAAGTAGGAGAATGGAATTTAGCGGTGGGGATGGAAAGTAGAGGAAGCAAGGGAAATAATTGTAGGGAATTGTCAGGAGTAGGGTAGTAGGGGAGGGGAAGTATCGAAGAAGGAGATTTGAACGACTCCATTAACGTCCTAATAGGCTAAGAAACTTTTTTTGTCCTCTGTGAACTGCTTTGACTAATTTTTAATATTTTGGATTTATGTAACCTGAAAAAATGACTGTGAAGGAAGTAACTAGAGACCAAACAGTAAAGGGCATTTCCAAGTTTGATGCCTGGAAGTTACGTTTAAATCGCTGAAAATGAAAAGTTTCGAGATAGAGGATCTGAAGTTTCTTGCGGCGGGTGGTTTCCTTTAGCAAGCAGAGTTTCTAGACTCTGAATACATTAACGAGATCGAAACGATGCTATATGGTTCACAACCGTCGCAGAGTCCCCTCAGTAATGGTTAACTTGCCTGAAAACTTAGCAGAAGGTAATTAAAGGAATGTTCTACCCATTACGCAATACTTGCGAATTCCGGTACAGTCCTGTGAACTAAAAGTTTTAATACCACTAACGACGTTATAATTTGATCATCACCTAAACTTGCAACAAGACCGAATATGCTTTTCTTGTAATTTTCATTAATTGTTACTCTTAATTCATAAAAATTTGTGGTACGTTAAAAGCAAGCTAACCCTTTAAATCTTTATAGAAAAATGGAACTTATTCATGAATAACATGCGAAAATAGCGCGCTTCAAAAAATTGAAATGAATGTTAAAATAGATACATCGGCTTCCATACGATTTGGATTTAATTGGCTTTGAGCCATATGTGAATTTTATTTAAATGTGTAATTTTATCCCACCAAGAATAAGAAGAGAACCAATTTTGTAACTTTAATACCTCCTTTCTCGTTCCTTTGATGTTTTTTGTTAATGTGCTATGGGGTTTGTTTTACCTCTCTCTTTTGATGCTTTCTGCTTCCTCATCGAGGAAAGATTGTAATTTTGAACCTTTCATGTATTTCATTTATTTTTTTATATATTTATATATTGCTGAACCTTTATTACTTACTAATACCAATTTATATTGTTGAAGAAAAATGAATTATTCCGTTTATACGAGAAAAAATGTTTTGAGATTAAAAATACAACAATACGATATGTAGTATATTTGTTCGTATCCATCGATTGACCTACTGATAAACCTTTTATAACCCACCAGTACCGATTCATGAAGTTTTAAAAAAATGTGTGTAATCTGTTTATATAACACAAATTTTGTCCAATTAGGAATTCTACGGTATTTTATTTAACAAGATTGTTTGCGTCTTCGAGACTCGTCGGAAGACCTATTGACAAAATTTCTATCCCCCCTTATCGTCTAGCAATACCGATATATAAATTCGAAAAATATATTGTTTTTCTCGTTGATATGAGGAAAACTTATTTAATATTGGGACTACGATAGTAAATAATATGATATAATCATATGCGTCTTCGAGACGCATCGTTTGCCCAATTGAAGAACCTTTCGTGACCTACCATAACCTACGAATATCGGTTTCAAATTTCTCCAAAAAATTATTTACTTTGTTTTCAAGAGGATTTTTTTTTTTATTGGGAATATAAGAGCATTGTATTTGATGTTATTGTTCGCGCCTTCGAGATGCGAGGATTGACCTATTGTCCAACATTCAATTATCATTCTTGATCAATCAACAGCGACTTAGAAAGTAACAGAAAACGGTTACATTGTTTATTTGAAGACAACTTTTTTTTTCATTTGAAATATAACATTACCACAAGTTAAACTAGCTGTGAATTCGATCTCGAGTGTTTCCACTTTGTTTGTGTTTATAATTATATGGTGCTTATTTCACGAGAACTTTACTCTACTTCCCTTCATCAAATGTATTTGCTTCCTCATAGAGGAATCATTACTTACTTTTTCAAATAATAGACAAACCAAAGTCTTCATTTCGATCAATATAAAAATATTTATAAAATTTGTATTCGAAATGATGATTTTTCGAGCTGGAAAAGGGAAGGAAAAAATTCTGTCGCACCTTATTCCTTTCCCAGCTTTATGATTACCTCAAAAACATTGTCAGACTTATCCTATTTGAAAATTTATGATCAAAAAGTACTTTCTATGCATGCGTCAAACTTTGTATTATGTCGACGGAAAAAGTTTTTGTGTTTGAAACAGATGTTTTGAATATTATAAATGACCATAACTTCTGTACTCTTTAAAAAAATGTATCAATATTGTAGGTCAATCGATTCGTCGTGAATCAACACATCTTTTCTATTCTCGCATCAATTTTAAATTAGCAGAATTAAACCATTTTTACTGTAAAAATCGATTTTAAATATAACATAAATGACGATAACTTCCCTACTCTTTAACGAAATGTATGAATATAATATTGTAGTGCTGAAAAAAATTCAATGAATATTTTTAGAAATCCTTCCGTCAGTTTCAAGTATTATTAGTAGTGAAAATAAGCCCCCCAAATTGCATGAATTTATCTGCAACCTTCTTCAAGTTATCGTGATCACAAAAAGGTGTGACATCCATACACAAATCTATACACTCATCTGCACCATATTATTGTAAATACAAATGAAGTGGAAACACTCGAGATCGAATTCACAGCTAGTTTCATAAATAATTGATTAGCCTTCAAAGAAATTTCAGAGACGTTTAGTCATTTAAAGAAATCACGTTTACATATTATAAAGAACTGCGCATTTACCAGACTTCCAACGTCATTCCGTAAATCATTAATTCAAAAATTCTCATGGGAAATTGCTTAGAAGATTAAACAAATGCCTCTTTTTTATTTCTATTTCTAGTTTTCTATTGACATCTAAGTGAGAGTTAAGAAATATATTCCACGTTTTCATTGAATACTTCATGTTTATGAATTGAAGTGTTTTAAGATTTCACGAGATTAACATAATAGTTTGAATTTGTACCAACAAAAATTGAATAGCTTCACAGTAAATCCCAAAAACCCTTTTGTATTACAAAATTATATAAAAACGCTGCAGACTGTTGAAAACTACAGCAAATCTCGTGAATGTGGCTTCACATTTTTCAGAGCTGTGCATTGTCCACTTGTTGATAACAATTATCTTCAGGATTTTTTTTAGTTTTAATCAAAGAAATCTGAAAAATGACGGAATATTCTAGTTTATTCTCGAACATTTTAGCTTGTTAAAGAACATCTTCAAATATTCTAGTGAACCCTCGAAATTTACTGTTTATTACAGAATTCCAACATAATATTCATGATTCCCAGGGACATAATACAATGTCAAATTAAATGCGGAACATTCAATTAATTTCAAAAAATTTCATAATATTAAGGCTATTCCAGAAACAGTGGACTTCATTTTAGGTTGAATGCTGAAATTATTATCTTTTTCAACTTAATAAAATTTTGTTTCACATCTCGTTTATAGAATTAGTCACCTGACAGTGAATACCAGAGATATCATTCATCTGATGTTGGATAAAAACGCTGAAAACAAATGAGAACTGCAATTATCCGACGGCAGATAATGCTTATCACAAAGCGAATAAAAACTATCCGTCGTTGGATAATTGTAGTTGTCAAATGTTTGCAACGTTTTTATCCAACTTCAGATAAAGAATATCCCTGGGATTTACTGTGCTCCGTCATTCTGAAAAGCTACAAGTCACTGTTAATTTTAAAAAGTACTTCGTAATGAATTTGCATTAATAGAAGAAGCACCTTGATGTATAAGAAATGAATCAGAGTATCATAAGCCACTATTATCTTCTCCTATTACAATCACTTCAGTGTTATATTTTATCTACCATCAGGATTAACTCATTCAATATGCATTAATCGAAATCTTCAGCTTGTGCAAGTTATCAACATAGAGGGTCATTATTATTTTCGAGGCAGAGAACACGTCTATCAAATTGAAATCAAGCCTGAGAGAATGGACAATTGGACATTCAAAAGTTCGAGGTTGACCGATTCAAGGATGGATTGACAAACCAAGGTGCTTGTTTTCGCCTCCGGAAATTCCCTGTGGAATGACGAGAGGATACTCAGCAAATCCAATAGAGAGTATCCTTGAGAGTGGTCCAAAGGGTCTTGAAACACGATCATGTAAAGTAGCCACTTCCGTACACTCGATCAGTCAATGGTGACCTCAGTCTCCTCGCTAAACTCTATCGCGGTATCTCATAGCTCACTCGCAATATTGCCTAAGTGATGTCCATCGAACTTCAATGGCAGTTTTGCTTTCCATCCTCCCGACAGCTTAAATTCAGATAGCGGAAAATTAAATCACATTTTATTTCCTGACTTTTCCTACAGTTGCAGTGGCGTAACTGTAATACTCTCCTATCGAAGTTTGAATATCTGGAAATTGTGAAGTACCAAAATCGGTTCTGAATGAAAATCGCTTCAAGTGTCCAGATTTCAATCATTTCCAGTTCACAGATTCGAAAACGGAGCATTCTTTCAAATCGGAAATTCAATTTCCGCAATTATTGAAAATCAATTTTTCTGCTTCCAAGATGAAACTATTTGTAATTCTTTTTTTTTTTAACTCAGAAGTAATCTATCCCAGATACTGGGATAATAGAATTCCGAAGGCATTTTTTGCTTTATTTGAGGAGAAACGTAATACAGGATGAAACATATTCATTCAGTTTAGTCCAGTCAAATTAAACGAAAAAAGCCGAAGTGCTAGAACTCGAAGATAAGAGTAATTTTTTGTTTTATACTTTTAGGTAGTGAGGTAGAGCCGCTTTTGTTATTAACAGGTAATCGATAATTGCGAATTTTTTCATGTTCGCGTTAATTGTTAGTTTCATATAGGAGATAGCATATATCATTACTGTACTGTAATAATTTTAAACCATTACTCCACATAAATGTGGAAATTTAACATTCAAGGCATAGAAAATTAAGAACATTTGAGAAGTGATTATAACTCTGAAACTCTATTTTAAAACGAGTAAAATATTGTCAACTTTTTGATGTTCACTCATATAAAAAAGTAATATCACTTTATTGTGAATATTGTATATTATGGCCATTTTGATAGCATTTCATAATTATTGAATATTTATTAACTCAGATAAAAAAATTGCGTTATCATAGTGATGCGAATAATATTTACAGTATTACAAATGTCGTATTGGTTTTACAAAGACGTCTTTCTCATAATGAATGAAAAATTGGTAAACCAAAACAAGCTAATGAAATTTATTAACTACTTTTCGCTTCATCATGATGATAATCATGTTGAAACCTGCTTTTTGTTCAGCAGAACGAATACTGTAACAATTTATCAGAAGATCTATCTTTTTATCTAAATTAACTTGAAATAATTTTAATTTTGCAGAATATTATTAGATACCGTGATCATATACAAGTTTAGTGTATTTCTTTTATTTTCTATTAGATTTATATCTACAATCATTAGGAAGAAAATTTTTCAGATTTTTTATTTAAACGAAATATGATATTATCTATAAATTAAACTTTGTAGATTTCACCTTAAATTGTGTGTTAAATTTATTTCATTAAAGTTGTTTTTATTTCTATTTAAATCAATGAGTTAAATCAACGAACTATAATGCATGACTTAATTTTTCTATTATTTGAAAAAAATCCATTTTGTACGGTTTATTTGATTACTTTGATATTGTCAATATCCATTTTCAATAAACTCCTAACATGTTTCAGGATTAAAAACCATAAAGTTTTTTTTAATTTCGATTACTTGAGTGTCAGCATTTTTTTATTTTGAATGTTTCTAACCAAAAATTATTCTATTTCGAACTTTCCGATAAAAAAAGATGTATATATTTCAAGAATTTTTAATCAACTTTTTTATGTTGTTATATGAGTTGTTATAAATGATATATTTTAATTTTAGAGTTAAAATTAAAGTTGTTCAATTAAAGAAAATAATGTACAATTTCAATTCAAAAAATATTTTATGCTTCTTCAATCATATATTTTTTAAATTAACTAAAATTTTCCAAATTCATGGCTATCGCATCCTTTTTAGCATAGGTCTTTTTTCTAAACACGTATTTGTGAGAAATTTTGCTGACAGTTTGTAATATTAAACAACATTTTTAAGGTGGAATTTCAGACCAATAACATCAAATCATCATAAAATCACTCCTTTTATCGTTTCGATATCCGCGAAAAATAGAACAAGAAAAAGTTTTACAGCAGAAAGTAGCGAAAAGCAGTTTTATACTTCCGAAGCTTTTGATATAAACCCAAATTTAAAAATTTTGACCACATTCTAGCAACCTTGAATTCTTTTCAATAAAAGTTGAGGTCTCGCTAATAATAAGCACAAAAAGTTGAACATCTATTGATTTGTTTTTGGTAGAGATGCATAATTTGATCTCAAGAAGATGAAGCTCGAAGATCATCAAGCTAGATATATTTTATATTGGATATCATAAAATTGTAGCTTCGAGTTTTTGGAAAACAATAGGCCTATGTAAATTTCCTGCTCGTCAATAATTATCTAGATATATTTAAAACTAGATCTTCTAAAAGTGAAGCTCTATATATTTCCGATGAGATGCTGTTACGCCAATGCAATCGTGCTTGTGGTGCAATCATACTCGGGATTTTCCACTTTCATCGAAATGGAATCCCCACATGATTTAGGATTTCAAAATTTTGCTAGGTTCAGTGACCAGAACGATACTCTGGAAATGCAAACTCCGTCCTGATATAAGATTTCCGCAATGAACCTCATTTCCGGCGGAGATAGATGCTGACTGGATTAGCACGTCGGATATATATGGAACTCGATAGGTCAACCTCGAATCGAATTTCGACCAATATCGGGTGTACTGAATCATCGAACGGAAATCGAAAGTCAGCACCCTTTTCGATTCTTATTTGCATTTTTTTGCATTTGAGATTTATTTTAAGGCTTAGGTTTTTGAGCAAGCAATTGTTATTAATTGCAGTTTCATTTCAAAAGTCAAAATAATCCAATCAAGATATTCGGATTATTTTTTTCCTTTTGATAACTTAAAACATCCTTCTATATATTTTTCAGTTTTTCCTAATTACAAAGTTCGATACAGTTTCTGTGGTGGAAAGGCGTAATCGTGCATGTGAAATTTTTATGAAAATTCAAATAATATCAATGCTTGGTAATTTGTGACTGGTATAATCGTCAAACTGCACCCAGTTTAAGCTAGCGCTTCAAAGTCTTTTCAGAATAGAATATTTGAGATATTTGCATAAGTACTTCGAAAGATGAATTGAAATTGTGAACTTGCCCCTTTCAAACAGCTGCGAGTAATCCATATTAGTGTACTTATTTGCAGAATCCAAATTTTATTCACGCTTTAACGCGATGTCATTATGACATAAAAAACAATGAAATATTAATTGGACCACTGAAAATGAATCAATTTTACTGACCAAATAACTTAACTCACCAGAAAATAGGCAAATATGCTTTCCATCACAGGTTTGTATCGTGGAAATGATACTTAAATGTAATAGAGATAAATTAATTTCAAATGGTTATTTTATTTCTGTAAATTTGAAATTGGCCTTTTTCTGCATAATAATAATTATAATAATTTGAGGAAGGTAAGTAGTGCTTTCATTGGATTATAAGGTTGAATTTAATAGTTTCGAATCAAAGTTTTTGAATATGAAGTGAAACAGAAAGTTATTATTCGTTTATTTTAAACACTTTTAGGGAGTTTTTTAATTTTAATAAAATTCAATTAATATCAATATAATGATATAATTAGCCTTTTGTAACAAGAATTAAGAAATGTTTGCGAAAGCTTTCTCACTGAGTCAAAATAAAATGCACTTACACTCAAGCATTGGTGAAAAGGACAGGCTCTTAGTTTACAAAATTATTTTTTCTTAATGATGTCTATTTGCTCTTCAAATGAACTCTATGAATTCAGCAGTGAACTTTTGAAAAATAAAGAAAAATTAAAAGAGCAGTGAAAGCTGATATTATTAAGTGTGATAACTAGGTGAATTGTTCATTACTGCAAAGTGATTACTGATATATACCCTTATTTGTAATTTTTAAAAATTATTTTTTATATCAATGTTTTATATTCGTGTTTATTCACACATATTTTTCAGGTTATGATTACATATTCAACACCAAAGTAATTACCTTTATAGAAAGATATTATATAAAAAGTCTTGTTCATTCTACCAAAGCTTTGAATTTTTGAACACAGTTTATGAGTTTTCTTTTTTGAACTGAAAATGATTCACCAATCATTCTCTTTGCTTGAAGAGAAGGCAAATCTTACAAAAACTTCAAACGGTTTTTATTGAGCTTGCCTAGTTCCAAACTTGCTATTGCCGTTATAATACCAGTTGTTTATGCCATTTTCTTCCTGAAGCAGTAATTTCACCATTATACTTCGTAATTGTATGGAATTTTTGTGAGAAACTTTAGTGAAAACTACGGCTTTACAAACATATTAGAATTAAACAAAAATTTCTTGTTGATATTTCTGAGATCATCTTCAAATATTCTCAGCTCTATGACATCGTCATCTCAGTAATATGGTGTCTCAGGATTTATTGATCATTCTCTTTGCTGAAAGAGCTAGCAAATCCTATCGAAATTTCTGACGATTTTAACTGGGTTTGTCTTGTTCCAATCTTTGAATTGGTGTTGTTATAATGATTGTTATTCATGTCGTTCCCTCCGAGAAGCAGCAATTTCGCCATTATATTTCTCAAAGACCTGAAATTTCCCTCGGAAACTTGAGTGACAACCCCAGCTTTACAAATAGTTTAAAAAATGATTCAAAATTGTATTGAAATGTAACCCAAATTTTTTGTTTACTTTGTTTACTTTGCTATATTGTTGATATTACTAAGTTCATGTTCCAATTTTCTCCGCTCTCCCAACATTGTCATCCGTCAAATATGCAACAAACATCACTCTTCTGCAAGACCAAACAAGAAACAATTCTCAAGTTTCCTGATTCATCCTTCCAGTACAAAATCTTCCGCTTGGGAAATCTATTACCAGAGGGAACTTGGCATGTGTCATCTTGTATCTCCTCGTGTGGAAAGCAAAATAGATTGGATTTTCGTAAGGCGACAATAGGATAATGAGAATCCGTTTATGGAGATGCGGACTATTATGCGCCGTCTGGCAACTTGAAGCCAAAAGCATTCACTTAGCCAAATAGAGAGGTCTACGTATGAATCTTCTTGCGAGTGTTGGTTTGTGAATATGTGGAACGTGTTTTACCTCCGCATCGATACTCACAAGCGTTGGTTTGCATATGTCTGCAATGTGTTGTACCACCGCATCGAGAAGATCAGTTATTTGCTTACAAGAACAGGCTCAGACTTCGCTGCAGAAGAATAGAGTGGGATTAGCAGAAATAGGGATGGGGATGAAAATCGGAAACACTGCTAGTTGCGAAACAGCGTTGTCGTTGACGTTGCAATTTCTCATTGCTATTGTCGTTCCTGTATACTGAATTCTTGTGATATTGCCTTTGACTTTACAGTTTGCATGTTGTTTGGTAAAGGAAACAAAACTTAAATAATGCTACAGACACCCACTTGCAGTGTATGTGAACCCGCAATTTAGTGATGAACATACATCATGACGTTCTTAGTTATACCTAGCATACGGACAGTTCTGGAGATCTTCATTATCGTACTCTTCAATTGTCTGCATTTTCTCCTTGATTAAATGAAAACTTACCCAGAGGGCATCCGACTTGAAGGAAATACTTCGTATTAATGAAAGCTTTTCTTCCGTATGCCCTAGCCTCTATTTCAGGCATTTGTTCTGTATACTACATTGTTATATTATCCCGAGTAATACAACCCTATTTCGTCAGAATTAGAAATAAAGTCACACTAAAGTATCAAAATGAGAGAAATCAGTACAAAAAAGCAACGTTAAAACAGGACTACAGTAAGAAAAATATTTGAAAACGTCTTGCTTTAACATGATTTCCTTAGAACAAAATTATTACAAAAGGAATGGAATAAATAAATAAATAATTGATGAATAATAAATAAATGAATTACTAAAAAGGTTCAAAAAGTGCTCTATGACAAATTTCGTTCAAACAGAAGTACTAGAAGAGTTTTGTTTTATTTATTTCAAGTTCCCATATTATTCTGCACCACAAATTTGGATGTGCAAATTTGGAAATGATGAAAAGGGAAGTGAGACGAAGTTAGCGGAGGGAAAGCAGGGAAAATGAGGGGAGGAACCAGTAGAAAAATTTAGGGGAAATGCGTGGAGTACATCAAGACGAATTAGAGAAATAATAGGGGATGAGAGGAGGAGAAATGAGGGGAGTGGAAATGAGGGGAAGTGGGAAGAACTCTCTTTTTAGAGCCAGAACCCTCTTTCAGTGATCATCCCGCTTTTGCAAGAACTCCTTGAAGTCACCGTTAAGAATACCTGCTTCGTCGCATTCTCTTTTTATTTGCTCCATGTCTCTAAATCGTTTTCATTTTTAAAAATACTTTAATTCGTGAAACAGTCTGATATCACCCGGAGCCAGGGCAGGACTTTGTGGGGGCTGCTGAAGTTTTCGAAGGCCATATTTCACCAGAAATTTCTGAATAGGTTGCGATGAATGATTAGCAGCCGTCGAACGAATTTTGTAGCTACGACGTTCATCCCTAAATCTTGGCCCAAAAGTTCCGAAGCGATAGGTTTTGGAATTCCAAGGCCTTCCTCTCTCTCACTGTAAGCCCTTAACGGTCACACCTCCAAAGACACCACTGGATATCTTTGGATGAAAAAATTCGTCATTGATGTTGAAACAGTACAAAATAGGGGAAAAAATAGCTCCAAAGATCAAAATGATTGTTTCCGAACATAAATGGCCAAGTTTTTGACAACATTAAATGCATACTCTTTGTTTGGTGCGTGCCGTCATCATAAAAATCGAAGCGTACATGGTTAAACGTTTACGCAGCTGCGCAATGGTACAAAATTAGAGCACAAGTTCGGATTCTTTCTGGGCTACTTGGTCCGAAAAGGAGGCGCGCGCCTACAAAAAAGAATTTTCTAGCCTATTCAGATATTAATGACGTCGTTCCAGCCTCTACCTGCCATAGTGCCCCTTCCCTACTTCCCTCACGTTCCCATATCCTGCCCGAAATCCCATCTCCTCACTTCATCCTTCGCTGCCCCTCGCTTCCCTAACTTCTTCCTCCACTACTCCCCCTCTCTTCATTTCCCCAGCTGACACTCCTCTTCCTATACTTCCTTTTCGTGGTTGTCACTTTTCCTGCTCTACTGACCCGCGCTATCCTACGAGTCCTCCCTTCACTTCCTTCCTAGTCTCTCTCACTTCTAATCAATCTTCATTCTTCCCCTTCCTAATTTCTCTGACCTCATCCACTTCCCCTCATTCTCCTCTTCTCACCCCCCATTATTTCTCTAATTTCTCTGAATGTACTCCACGCGTTTCTCCTAAATTTCTCTACTTTATTCCTCCCCTCATTTCCCCTTCTCCCCCTCCGCTAACTTTATCACTTCCCTTTTCATCATTTCCCCTACTTCCCCTTCCTTAATTTGTGGTACGAGTAGACACTGATATTAATAAATTCAATTTTATATGATGAAATCTGTAGAATTTCATAGCCTGATACTATTGTGTAATATCAATTCTGGAAACATAATACTAAAAAATTGTAGTGCACACTTGCAGTTACAATTTCATGTTAACCAGACCAATGGATTTAGCTGCAGCCTGTGCAAGAATTGGAATAATGTATTTTGCTTCATCCATGCGCAAAGAAAAAAGTTTCATTTTGTGATGGTAGAATTTACAACAAATATTGCAACTATTTAAGATATTATGAAATCCTGAAAAGAATGAGATCAAACAAAGTTAGCATGAATTAGTTCAATATAGCTGTAGAAATCAGTACTGCGCATGTCCGGTTCAACTGTGATGCTAATCCGTACCATACAATTTTATATAAATATGTACAAAAATAAAAGAGCACTTTTTTTCTTTTATAAAATCATCAACAATTTTTTAAATAATAAATTTATCGTTAATAAGTTAGTCTGAGTTTGTTGACAATGGTGAAAAATTTGATTTCTTATGCTTTTCCAGAGTAATAATTGTATAGCTTTGAGTTTATCAAGCTTAATAAATTTCTTGACAGAATTCGTAGTTTTGCAATTCACGAATCTCAGACAAGTTTCATTGAGATCAGCTAAGAATTGCGCCGTCAATCCAATAGAAGTTGGAAAATATATAGATTTTTCCAGAAAATACATTTGTGGTATTTTTCCGTTCCGTTATTGTATATGTCGGTGATTTTTCACAACAAATCTTGCTTGATTAACAGTAATTAAATACTTCAATGATGAAATAGTAATATTTTAGCATTTCACTGATGGAATGATGAAAAATAACAAGATCACGTATGTATGTGGTGTTTATCAGGTTCTTGCCATTGTATTTGATTGAATTTCGAAGTGTTTCTGGGTGTGGAATAGTGTGTAAGATGAAATAGATAAGGTGTGTAAATAACTTTTGTATCTCCATTTTGAACCAGGAACTTTTGTTGGTGGAGGTGACTTCGTATGATGCAGGCTCATGTGAATCAACCTATTGAGAAGTTTCACAATAGTGGCTTCGTATTGCTTCAGTAAAGCGAAAAATCTTACACAATCTCGATCTTCTGATGAACTTTTAGTCGATTGGAAACAATTATTTTCTTGGTCAAGAATAATGAGCATAACTTAATTATATAAAAAAACATCATTATTTAAAATTATGCAATCGATTCATCAATTGGGCTTCAGTCCAAAAATAATTTATGTTGGTGCATCAATTTCAAATTATGTTAATAAACACATTTTTAATGTAAAAAACAGATTCCCAAGTATTATAAATAATCATTCCATTTCATTTTTCATCTCTAATTTTGCTATTATTTTATTGTACATCAGATTGGTCTGAATGTGGAGTTTATATGCTTTTAATTGCAGCAGCACCGATTGTTCAAAAAAACTTTAAACAGCCCCCCATGTCTTACTATAAAATTTTTGTTTGAGTAACTTGAAGCAAAATAGTACCTGTGATGTGCATTTTACTGCCATTTCACGAAATGATAATTTCTGGAATTATTTAATTTGTTTATCTAAAATAACTGGATATGACTTCAATAATGCAGAAATTTGAAACTAATAATTTCTTAGTAAAGCTATAAAAATTTATTTTCTGCGGTATATAATAATTGAAACAAGATTATAGAAAAGGGAAGCGTGAAAAATAAAAAGATTTTAATAGACGAACGCGATTGTGTAACATTTTTATTTTTATTGAAACAGCTATAGGAGATGATATTGTGAATATTGTAAATACACTTCGTCATCTCTACCAAGATTATGTATACACAATTTTTTGCTTCGTAATGAAAAAATAAAATTATTTACATTCGTAATCTACATAACTTTACTTTATTCACGGGTAAAAAAATTCCGTTACAAATAGCTGGACTTTTTCACTGCCCTTAAAAATTTGAAATTGTTGATTTCCCTAGCTTTGAAAATGAGTATTATTCATAATTAAAAAGATTCAATTTTGGAATGTTGATATTTCGAATATTTCTATCAATCTTCTTAAATGTCAAGCTCAACTAGTGACAAAAGTAGTAGAAAAGTTTCATTTATTATTTTTGAAATGTTCACTAACGTCGCACATGATTTATCTGAATAAAGAAATGTTGTCGAAAAAGCTACTTCAAATTTTGGTTCGATCAAATCATTTGAAATTTTGAGTCTAGTGAATGAGTGCTATTTTTACTTTTAGGAATCCCGAATGGAAAGAAATATTCTAATGATATTCTATATTTTAAAGAAGATCTTTATTTTTTTGATAGTTGTACATAGAGATACGTAACATTCTTCTTCTAATCAAAGGTTTTTACTTGATTATTATCTTCTTCATTCGTGAAATACATATTTTTATTATTTGCATTTGAAGCGTGTTCCATGTCCACTAGCATCCTTTGCTAATATTTCTGTACATAAACCTGGAAACAAAATTTTTTCGTCAAATATGTAAAAGGATAGAGAATCAAGCAAGCATGAAAACTTTAAAAAAGAGTTCTAGAAAATTTTATGATAAAACTAATAAGCAATCTATTTTTCTGCGTCTTAAACAATTAAAACGTTCAATTATTCCGAAAAATTGATGACTATAAATTAGACAAGTATCATATATTTACCAGTGTCGACGGCTTGATCTCTTGAAGTGTAATTAACTCCCGCTGCTTTAGGGATTGCACATCTAAAAAAATCGACATTCACGTGTGTAGTGGGATCTGGTCTTGTGAATGCATATTTGACGCAGTTCTCTGTGAACAAAATGAATGGTAAAAAAAATGTTGAAAACACAAGGGTAAAATTTTTTTTTTTTAAGAAATATTCTTTGTTAGCATTTGTCTATTTCTGAGCAAAAAGGTACAACTAGGAAGATTACACGCGCAAAAATTGCATCATATAGTTGACCAAAGAGGAGGAGCCATTATGCACTATTTTTGGGTGTATAACATCAGAAAAGTTGGCTGTGTGTAAATAATGACCGATTTTTTAAGCAAAAGAAGAACAAAAAATGAAGGAGGTTCTAAATTGTTGTCCCCTGAACAAATTATTTCATTTCAATAATTTCTGTGTGAAAATAATTCCGTAAAAGCAATGGCTCTCTGTTCGGGTTCAGTAACTACACGCGCTTGTGAGCAAAATTCCGATAATTAATTTAAATTCCATTTTATCATATTGCTCTGTATGTAGTATAGGAAAATTTCACCAAACAGCGCATTATTATTAATCAAATTAAGTGTTGTTAGACTTACTTTTAGCAGTCTCTCTATCGATACCCTCAGAAACAATACTGCCAATAATGTAGCAGAGGAAGAAGAAAATTGAAAAACGCATATCGTTCAACGTTGAAAGGCTTCTAAGTCAGATTGCTGTTGAGCGACGTAACTAAGTAACTAAATATTCCTTCAGTATTCTCGCTTTATATAGCGTAAAATGTACCATTTCATTCTGTATGAAGATAACAAAATTATGGTATCAATGATAATATTTGATAAGCGCTGAATATTTACTCATCCAGATGAGAAATTGCGTGATCCTAGTCACCGGAATTTCATTGAAAACGAGGGACCTACTTCCAGGCCATATACGGAATAATTTTTATATTTTGATCCAGTAGTAGTGATAAGCTATATATTTTCAATATGAAATTTTCCTATTTGACTACATCAAGTTGTTATATCTTCTGTATAGTGATATTTGAGATATAAATATGGGAAATGGTGCCATGCCTTATAAAAACTTTGTATTATTCGAGATAGATGGTTCCGAATGATGCTTCCTTACCTAGTAATTTTGGCATATATTGCACATGTTTACAATGATAATTCAGTTATTTTTGGGAATAATTGCTTTTATATTAAAATGGTGTAAAAGTGTGACATACACTTGTAAGAAATTTTGAAGGGAAAAATGATTCAAAAATTGAATTCAAAACAATTGAAGAGAGAATTCTTGGTATTTTTATTTCAACAAAATATAATATGTGAATGTAAACTTTTCATATTTCATGTTAAATATATTTTTTTTCGGTTTCAGAAAATAGTTGTATTACAATGATATTACATTTTCATATACTTTGAATTTTTCTATTGAAAAAATTTAAACAGTAATATAGTAATTCTTTGATCTTGTATTTAATTATATTCTTAAATTTCTTGTAGTGGAGGAAAAGAATTTTTTTCCAAACACTGTATTCTATTTTTATAACATGCAAAATCAAAATTTAGAAAAATCCATTTTCATGCGAAAATTTAAAGAAATGCCGACATACGGTAAGAGCACCAATTGTTGGATCCTTAGCCCAATTAATGGCATGCCAAAAACTGAAATGAATTTATTTTATATTTATAAATATTTGATTGCCCTACATAATTATTATAAACTTTATATATAAAAATGAAAATAATAATCAAATTAATTGTGGCAAAACATGTTAAAACAAATACATTTTTTTAAGAAATTAGAGAAGGGTGCCAACAATTGGGAGATGCCAGGAATTGGTGCTCTTACCATATGTTGTAATTTAATTATGAAAAAAATGTATAGTCTGCAAGCTGGTTAAGCTGAAATAAAAACTCAATTTTATTATATTGTTGTGAATTTGTGAATTTTAGGAATTGAATAATGTTGTTGCACTCACTTAGGGCTTTCTCTGTTGTTGAATGTATATGTTTTGTTTCATACTTTTTATATATAATAGTCTAAACAATGTAGCAGAGAAATATGAAAATATTAACCCAGATAAAAAAATTTCCCGATAAAAAGTGCCTTTTTGGTGAAGAATGAAACAGGTTAACTAAAAACAAACCAATAAAATGTATTTACTTCATTTTATGTAAGAATCAAGTGATATATTATATTTTTAATACAACTTTCATTTTCTCTCGTATTTCCACATATAGTTTCGTAATATTTTCCATCTAACTAAAGCTTTTTACTTGAATATCTTCTTCATGAATGAAATATATATTTCCGTTATTTACATTTGAAAAGTATTCCACGTCCCTTCTCATCTCGTTCTAATACATCTGCACACATACCTGTGAACCAAAAATCGTCGCTTAATGTAAAAGAATAGAGAATAAAACAAGCGTAGAAACTTGAAGAAAGTGTTATCGCAAATTGAATGATAAATCTAATGAAAAATCTTTTTTTCTATGTCTTAAACAAGTGATGCTTTTTTAATCATCCAAAAAAATTGATTACTATAAATTAGATAAGTATAATGTATTTACCATACGTAAGGGCAGCCTCTCTTTGCTTGAATTTCATTTCTACAGTTTTTGGGATTGCACATGTAAACTGCTTACCGCGAATAGGGTCTGTTGAGGTACTTTCGTATGTTCGGTCTCCTAATCGTTTGACGCAATCCTCTGTCAATTAAATCAATGATCCGTATCATCAATTGTCCATTGATGCATAATTTTTCGAGCAACATGAAGTTAATCTCATATATGAATATGAAAAAATTGGTAATTTTAATATCAACATGGTAAGCGATAGGTTTTTGAAACAATATGCTTAGTTAATGTTTGTCCATTTATGAGCAAGAGGAGGAGCCAGTATGGATTATTTTCGGGTCTATAGAATCAGAAAATTTGGTATTGTGTGAATCACTTGAAAAGGTTTAAATCAGTTTGCCTCGAATTCTTCAACATTGAAGAAAATTTCGAACAAGTAAGTAATAAAATCCCCGATTTTTTAACAAATAAAAAACGAAAAATGTAAGAGGTTCTCGCTGTTCATCTCTTCAAAAAATTACAGAATTCGAATTATACCTCTCTAAAAAAATTTACTCGGAAGCGGCGGTTTGATAACAAACTGGGTCAAACCTTTTTGAGATTTTATTTACACCGAAATTTTGGTTCCGTTTTTGGGCTTATGGATCATATTGCTGTGAATTCAGTATTGAATAATTTTCTCAAACTTCCAATTCCATACATAAAATCAAGTATTTCTAGACTTACTCAGAGCATCCGCTTTATTTAGACCCTTAGGTTTCGGTTCAGGTTTTCCACAATCACTACTGATGATAATGTAGCAGAGAAAGACAAAAATTAAAAAACGCATGTCGCTCAACGTTGAAAGGCTTCTAAGTTAAATTAACGTGAAGCAGTGTAACTGAATAAAATAATATTTCTCCAGTAATCTTGCTTTATATACCACAAAATGTCCCCCCACTTCTTTATGAAGATTTTAAGATATGCTAATAATGTTTAGCAATGGAGAGATATACGGAATAATTTTTATATTTTAAGAAAGTCATAGAAAGCTGTATTGTTTTAATATAAAATGATTCTGAAGAAAATGAAGCTTATGTATACAAAATATTCAAGATCTGAATTTAATTATGAAAATTGTTCAAATTATTTGTGAGCTGCAGTTATTCTTAAATAAATGTAAGCACACGTTGATATCTGACATATTGCTTTTGAAAGCTATGAATTTAAAATATCTTCATCGTTGCGAGTCACGGAAAATGACTTTTGTTTATTAGATTTGTATTTGCCTTCATTAAAAATGAAAATATATTCTTTCACCAATTTATGAGAAGTATATTACTTCGGAAATTAGAATCTAATGATCTCGAGTTTTATTTTTAAATGTTTTAGATTGCAAGAAAAGTAGTTTTCGCCAAACACGCTACTCAACTTAGATAATATAAAAAAAAAAAAAAAAAATTGATTAGCATTTCGAACTCGAAAGTTCATTGCCTCACTACCCGATTCGGGTAGTGTTTCTAGGTGGATAAATACTACCAGTGTGGGTCCACCACACCCACGACGGGTCAACAACACGCAGTATTCCCCGAACGGTCTCCCATCCAAGTACTAAACGCGCCCAACACTGCTTAACTTCAGTGATCTAACGGGAACTGGTGTTTTCAGCGTGGTATCGCCGTTGACGGCGATAATATAAACATTTAAAAATAAGAAAATTCAGTTTTAGCGCAAAAATTTAAAGAAGTGACGAAATATTTTTGAATTGAATTTTAAATTTAAAAAATTTGCGATAAATCTTCAATTGTTATATTTTGTGACACTCACCAATATTCATGTAGAAATTTCATGAATTATGCAGTTTTACGCGATACACAAGGCGTCCTACTTTTCTATGATGAACGTAATATGCATAACAAACAAACATACATAAGATACACTTATTGTGTACACAACCGACGTTACGAGCAGAAAGTTATTTGAGATAACACTTGTTTTTTATGCATTCAATGTCATGCCATTGAACTAATTTTCACTTCATGCTTGACTATACATTTTTTTAAGGAATATGACCGTAGAATACTCAAACTTCCATATCTTCGTTGTAAATCTCTACTAATTCGTAATTTTTTTTCGCATTTCTACATTATTTCAAAGGGAAATATGAGGTACAAGAAAAGCAAGTTTCTCAAAATCCTCTACTCGATTTTGTTAACATAAACCAATAAAGTTATGAAAACGTTATGAAAATGCGAGATTTTTTTAGGAATGACGACATGTCGTCAGTGCGTCAATTCTTGACACCTTAGCCCGATTATTGGCATGTCAATAACCGAAAATGAACTTATTTTATTTTTGATACACACTTTATTGAACTGGGTAATTATACTGCATTATATGTAACAATGATAGTATAGTTAAGTGAATTGAGGCAAAATATGCTAAAAAATGTATTGTCTGAGAAATTAGAGAAAAGTGTCAAACATGGGGGGGGGGGGCTGCAAAGAATTGGTGCTCTTACCCTATGTTGGAATTCAATTATGAAAAAAATTAGAGTCTGCAAGCTGGTGCAAACAATTTTTAGTTTGTGATGTGGAAATAATGCCTCATTTCGTGCTCAAGAAACACCAATATTGAAAACCTTTCTCAAACGAAATTGTAAGCACAATCTAGAATAAAAACTCAATTTTAACATATGGGTGTGAATTCGCAAATGTTCTGAATTGAATAATGTCGTAGCACTCACTGAGGATTTTCTACATAGTTGAAGGTGCATTTTTCGGTTCAGGTTTATTACATACAATACTGCAAAAAATGTAGCAGAGGAAGACGGAAATTAATTTTTTATTCAATAAAAATTATTACTACATTTGATAAGCACCGCGTATGAACTAATCCAGACAAAAATTGCGTTATCATACTCATGTCAAAAATATTTACAATACACAAGTCAAGTTGGTTCCAGTAAAGTGTCTTATTGGTGAGAATCTAATGCTATTTCATGTTTTTAATGAGATCTTTATTTTTTCTGATATTCGTACATAAGGTTGTAACATTCTCGATGTAATAAAACCCTTTCACTTGATCATTATCTTTTTTATTTGTGGAATATATATTTTTATTATTTACATTTGAAACGTATACCTTCTCCTTTTTCATTTCGTTCTAATACATCTGCGCATATTCCTGTAAACCATAAATTGTCATGAGAGAAAAAGATTCCTAGAAAATAATTAAATTAATTATGAAACTAATTTCCTATCCACTAAATAATTATACTCTCTAAACATGTAGAAATATAGGGAAATTGATAAATATAAATTAGAAAAGTATCATACATTTACCATATTTAAGGGCAGCCCCTCTTCGCATGAATTTCATTTCTATAATTTTTGAAATTGCACATGTAAACTGCTTACTGCTAAATTCTTTTTGCGTGTGACGAGTATATGTTCGGTCCGCTATTTGTTTGATGCAATACTCTGTATATCAAATTAATGATCTTCATTAGCGATTATCCATTGACACATAATTTTTTCAGCAACAAAAATATAACTGCATATACAAAGTATACGAAATCAATGATTTTAAATTATAGTTTTTTGAAAAAATATTCTTGGTTATTGTTCATCAATTTTATGAGCAAAGCAGTACAACTAGACCTGTACAATAATTACATAAATTAGTCGATTATAAAGAGGAGGAGCTAGTATGGACTCTTTTCGTTTGTAAAGTATCAGAAAATTTGATTTTGGTTAAAGTAACTCCAAAGGGTTTGAACCAGTTTTCCCTAAATTATTATTGAACCTTAAGTCAAAATTTGGACACATATCTATGAAGTTTAACTTTTCTTTAAGCAGGTTAAAAATAAAAAAATCAAGAAATCATGAATTATCATCTTTTCGAGAGAATAATGTCATTTAAATTATTCCTGTGGCAGAAAATTTACTTGAAAGCGGCGAATTGGGGCCAAACAGGTGCAAGCCTTTTTGAGGTCTCATTGAAACCAAAATTTTGGTTCTCTTATTTGACTAAGTAACTTCACGCACTTGTAAGTAAAATTGCGGTATTAAATTTAAATTGCATTTTATCACATCACTGTGAATTCAGTATAGGATAATTATTCCGAACTAACAATTTTATGCATTACATTACGTGTTTTTAGACTCACTCAGAGCCTCCGCTCTATTAAGACCCATAGGTTTTGGTTCAGGTTGCCCACAATTACTCCTGTTGACAATATAGCAGAGAAATATGAAAATTAGAAAATCCATGTCGCCTAACGCTGAAAGGCTTCGAAGTTAAATTGCTTTCAAGCAGCGTAACTGAATAACTAATGATTCCTTTAGTATGTTAGCTTTATATACCATAAAATGTGCCCCTCCTTTTTTATAAAGTTTTTAAGATACGATAATAATGTTCAGAATAGATAAGCACTAAATATTTATTCATCCAGATCAAAAACTGCGCGATCATATTCAGTAGTTAGAATGTGAGCCTGAGGAAAGCTGTCTTCATACATTTAACATCTATCGTTAAGAACGATATTTTGTTTCTTTCATAGTTCTTGATATAATTTCTCATGAGAAAAGTCCTAGGATGACCATAACTTTATCACTCTTCAATAAAATGGATCAATATTATGGTTCAAACAGTTTGCCTTCTCAAAAAAATTATGTTTAATACCTGAAGTTTAAAACTGTTTTATTTATCTCGTGTAATTTTCTCATTAATTTATTGTATATTGGATTGACTGTGATATATACCTTATTCTTCTAAAGATTTACATTTCAAAAATAAGTGCGGGATGAAAATGTAAGAAATACTTTAATTATTGTCCAATAACCATATGTAGGCGACCCAGGCTTCTCCCACCCCGCATCCACTTGATGATAATTTGAGGTTTATATGATTAAAATTGCAGCAGCAGGAATGTTTTTTTGCAAGTGTCTAATTTTTTTGTCTAATTTTTCAATTGTCTTATTCTCCTTCAATTGTCTGTCACAAAATTTTATTTGGAAAACTTGTGGCAAAATAGCACCTGACAAATGAATTTCACATCTATTCCCAAAAGTGAAAATTCACGGAATTATTTCATTTGTTTGTGAGAAAAAAACTTTGCAACTTTTTGAAGCTGCTTTTATGGAATTTAACAATAAAGAGTTGTTCTGCCGCAAAGTGCGGTTGATACTGCAATTCCTATAAAGTACAATCCCTCACTTTAGTTGATATCCTACGTGCCAAATATGTCTGAATTTCTTTTTTAAAAATAAAATTTGTTAATAACGAATTGCTTATATTGAAGCTTTTCATAATATTCCTGGCTTCATATTTGATATTTTCATATCAATAGTCCTAGTTTCAGCAAAAAGAAAAGTTATTTAATAAAATTTTTGATATTATAAAATTGAAATTGTAATGAAATTTTTAAAACAAAGTATTGAACAAAAATTATAAATTGAAACTATTGATAGTCCTGGTTTCACATTCTATATTCCAACATATGCAAGAAAACGAAGTGTCTAGAGTCTAGATAACGACACAGGGTCTATGGCTTAATGTCTCTGTTCAATATTTGGAAGTACATTTTCTAAACCAACATAAACTTTGAAAGAACAAACTGTGCAACAAAATTGTAGAAGGAGGCTCAAAAAGAATTATGTTCCTCAAAAAACTGTTTTTCAAAAACAAATACTCAAGAAAATCTATTCATACAAAATAGTTGCATAGAATAAATATTTTTTCGAATAACATTATAAAACGGCTCATTCGAGACAGACATATGACAATTCAAAAAAGAGGAAGAAAAAAGAAAGAGACATCCAAACCACCTCTCTTTGAGTTATCTACGAGTTATCTACAAGTCAAATTAGTGATCTTCATCAGAAATTACAATTTTCATCTAAAATCATTAATTTAAAAATGTTCAATAGTTTTCCAAGAAAAAAAAACAAAAGAAAAGATAATCTTAGTTAAGTATTTTTTAATTTATGAGCAGAAACATGAACCATTGAAATGAAACGATCTTTCAAGGTGATAAGAAACTGAAACAGTAAGCGGTTTCAATCTTTCATCTCCTTAAGAAATTATTTAATTTAAATGTTTCTCGCGTCAAGAAATTGACCATATCAAACAAGCTGTTTCAAGCCCTCTTTAGTTTTTATTGTGAAAAAATGCCGAATTCCACGTTCAAAAAAAGCACAGTGAACCCTTGCCGAAATCGTAAACACAATATAGAATGAAAATTCAGTTTCATCATATTGTTGGGAATTTTTCAATGTTACGAATTAAATAATGTTGTGGCACTCACTCAACGCTTTTTCTCTTGTTAGATGTAGATTTTTTGGTTCAGGGTTTTCAAATACATTACTGTAAAAAAATATAGCAGACAAAAACAAAGATTAATTTTTATGTAACGAAAAATTATAACTACATTTGATGAGCACCGTATGTTCACCAACCAGATAAAAAATCGCGTTATCATAGTCATGTCAAAAACATTTACAATATACATGTCAAGATGGTCTCAATAAGGTACATTTTTGGTCGAAAATAAAATGGCTTAACTAAAAACAAACTAATCAATTTTTTTTAGTTTACTTTATGTAACAATCTAATAATATATTATATTTTTAATACAATTTTTATCTTTCTGATATTTTTACATATAGTTTCGTAACATTCTCGATCTAATCACAGCTTTTCTCTCAATTATTAGTGGAATATATATATTTTTTATTTACATTTGAAAAGTTTTCCATGTCCTTTTTTATCTCGTTCTAATACATCTGCGCAGATACCTGTAAACCAAAAATTGTCGTTAAATGTAAAAGAATAGAGAATAAAAAAGGCGTGAAAACTTGAAAAAAGAGTTGTAGAAAATCAAAAAATGAATCTAATAAACAATCTATTCTTCTACGTCTTCGACAAGTAATGCTTTTTAAATCATTCAGAAAAATTGATCACTATAAGTTAGATAAGGTATAATATATTTACCATAATTGAGGGCAGTCTCTCTATTCATGAATTTCATTTCTACAATTTTTGGGATTGCACATGTAAACTGCTTACTGCTAAATGTATTTGATATGGGATCTATTCGGTCATCTATTCTTTTTATGCAATGCTCTGGAAATTAAAATCTTCATTCAGATTATCCACTGACGCACAATTTCTTGAGCAATAAAAATATAACTCAAATATATGAAATTAATAATTTCAAAATCAAAATGGTAAGAGACAGGTTTTCGAAAGAATATTTTCGGCTATTGTTTGTTCAAAAATTATATGAAGTTGTCAACTGCAAGGAGGAGAAGCCAGTATAGATTATTATCGTGTGTATAGAATCAGAAAATTTGGTTTTTTGGAAATAAACCAGGCAGATAAAAAAAAATAAAAATGTAAAAAATTGTGAATATACATCACCTGAAGAAATGAAATCATTCGAATTATTCCTGTGTTTTTATTTACACCAAAATTTGATTCTGTTTTTGAGTTTTGTAACTTCACGCACTTGTAAATAAAATTGCGAATGAAATTAAGAGTTTCTAGACTTACTCAGAGCAAGTGCTTTATTTATACCCTTAGGTTCAGGTTTAGATTTTCCACAATCAGTGGTGCTAACAATGCAGCAAAGAAAGACAAAAATTAAAAAACGCATGTTGCTCGACGTTGAAAGGCTTCTGAGTTAAATTGCTGCTACGTAGTGTAAGTGAATAACTAAATATTCATTTGGTTTCGTTGCTTTATATACCGCAAAATGTGCTACTCCTTCTTTACGAAGAATGTAAGATATGATAATAATATGTAGAATAGATAAGCACCAAAAATTTACTCATCTAGATCAAAATTTGTGTTATTATAGTCAGCCGTATTTCACTGAGAATCAGTGATGTCCTCCTATGCCGAGAATTTTTTGCAGAAAAAATGGCAGAAATAGCTCACAAAGGAATTGTTTTGGTGCTTTCTAAGCTGCAGCTCATTCATTATATTTGCCTTTTCTTTCTGAGCATATGAAGAAAAATGAATATATATATATATATATATATATATATATATATATATTTTACTCGAATTATCTGGAATTTGATTTTTAAATGTTTGAAATTACAAGAAAAGCAATTTTCTCGAAACACTCTACTTAGCTTAGATAACGTGGACATTCTGAAATAAGAAAATTCAGTTTCCATGCAAGAATCTAAAGAATTAACCAAATATATTGAAAATGAATTTTGAATGAACAAAACTGAAATTTGCTCTAAATCTTCAACTTCAATTTTTTGTGACACTCATAAATATTTATGAAGAACTTTTATGAATCATGCAGTTTTACGCGACCCACAAGACGTCTTACTTTTTATGATGAACGTAATATACGTAACAAACAAATATACATAAAATACATTTATTGTGTACTCAACCGACGTTACTTCAGGAAGTTATTCGAGATAACGCCTTTTTTATGCACTCAATGTCATGCCCTTAAACTAATTTTTACTTGATGCTTCACTATACACTTTTGTAAAGGAATATAACAGTAGAATAATGAAAGGGCCATTGTTTTTATCTAGATCGTTTTTGAATTTGTAATTGTTTAATTAAAAAAATGCATTTTTCTGATATTTTAAATGGGAATATGCTCTTCCCTAAATCGGACGATTTTAAGTAGTAGTTGTTAAATTTTGCGCACGAATGCTCATTGCATTTTTTATTTCTTTTGATAATTGTACTAATGATATACATATATTTTAGATAATATTCTAAGTTGATCTGATAGTCGTTAATATAGTTTCGTAACTTTGTTCTATAATCAAAGCCTTTCAATTGATAAATAGCTTTGACTTTTGCGGAATACAGGTTTTTATTTCATTTTACAGAACCGCTCCTATTTTGCTAGGATGTCCCAAAAAACTCAATATGTTTTTTTCACCCCTACCCCCTAAACTAGTTCCGTTTGCCAAAAAATATATAAATAGTCTCAAAATTATTGAAACTAATAATCTACATTAATTTCTGTAGAAATTAGATTTGTTTTGCAGGAAATACAAGTGAGGGTACTAGACGCTGAGGGAGGAAGACTTGACCGAATTAGACCGAATATACTTCCCCTAAGCGTGAAAAACGACCCTTCATAAGTTTCAAAATATCATATTGTGCATTTTGAGAATTTTGTACGCAATCCTTTGTATATTTCAGTACTCAAATGACTTAATACGATATAGAGAAGTCTACAAATATATATTTTCAACTTTTATGTTTTTTTAATAATTTTATGTATTCTTGCTATGGTTGTGTCAAGTTTTTTCAGCTATATATTTCATGTGTACCATCAGTTCTATTTCCTGCCAAACAATTATGACAATTAACGGATGGCGATCAGTATGCAGGCACAATTTTACAGATATAAAAAATAATTCTGTTATATAATTTTTAGAGGGTTAGAGGGTAAGAACGTTAGAGGGTTAGGTTGCAAAGCAGCTCTAAGCTGTACCTCGGCCCTTTAAGTGCCCTTCCATTAATATTTTCTGAATACTTTGTATATGTTGTTGGCATCTTAATAAAGATCTATTATTATTATTATTATTACTATTATTATTGAAATGGATTGTGAGAATCGGATTTTCAATTCTACAACTGGAAGGACGGTTCCTCATTACTGCATGCTCTTAATCCAATAGATATTTTCAGAATGACTCAAGAATTTCTATAAATGATTTTTGTAATATTCTGTTAGTCATCAATACAAATATGATCGGCTAATTTGAAATGGTTATTTTCTTTTTGTAAATTTCATTTTTCTTTTCTTATGTTTCAGGTAAGAGACCACCTGAAAAAGGGGGAACATTTCTCCTATCCTGGCGTTCAAGCCGTAAGTTATGTCGTGAATCTTTAATTTATAATTGCCCTATTACAGGAGGAATAAAATACTTTCTACGATAGCTCAAGAAAGTTAAGTAGTATTTCCTCAAAATCATCAGGATAAATTTAAAAGTTTAGGATCAAAGTTTTTAAAGATGTATTAAAACAGATGGTTATTAAAAACTTTTTTGAAATACCTGTAATGAAGCTCTATGATGAGTTATTTTTGATATTTTATTTCAAGCTTTTTTTATAGTAATTCATATCAATATTTTGTATCCACAAAGCTATGGTTTTTCTAGGTAATGATTTTATACTTAACATAAAATTGATGATTTCTTAGGAAAATGTTATATCGAAATTCGGGTTTCTTCTACCAAGGATTTAAAATTTTGAACATATTCATTCCGCTTTCTTGTTCAACGTAACAATAGTATGGAAGGTGATACATAACCAAAACACCATGGTGTTTTCGGATTTATTGATTGGTCTTCTGTTTTGAAGAGAGGCCAAATCTTACCAATATTTCTGGTGGTTTTTATTGTTATTATCTAGTTCCGAGCTCGAGATTGCCATTTTCATAATAGTAATCATATTTTAGAGATCTAGCTCTTTTTTGAAAAAAATTACTCTATGGTCCACAGTCAAAAATTAGAACTGTATTCTCTCAAAGTTGCCCTGTCTATTTCTTTTATTATAAATTCGATTGATTCGCAATGCAACTTCAATATGTACAGGAATTGCCAGGTTTTAGGTAAGGAAGAACTTTTCTAGAAAATGACACCATATCTGATTGTGCAAACGGCAATTGCATGATAACGAGCTCGATGAAAAGTTTATTTCCATAGTCCGAAAGTTACAGCGAGAAAACCTTATCCCTTTTAGTTTTGACTCCAAGTGCGAAAATAAACTACTATTTAATGTAAAGGAATTTTTATTATTACGGATGAATCAGCATTACGCATCAATTTGCAGGAAATCTGCGATAATTGCAACGCTATAGTATTTTGAGGTTGAAATGTAATTTTCCCGAGTGAAATCGCCTAGCTATTAGAGCTAATAAATGCAAACTTATGATTGAAACTATGGAATATTATGCATCAAAGAACGTTTCTTCCATATTATCGTTTGAAATTTTTTTTGAATTCTGTATTACTGAGGTCTTTCACAACATGTCGACTCTAATAAGGTAACTTTAGACTTCTAAATTAACATAACTAATCAGATTAGACGAATGCAAATTTACCAGTTTCAATTAGATATGTGCGGAGGTTTTTTTTCGGACTTTCCATGAAAATTTGGACACGCTTGGAAAATTGGATTTTTCGAAACGGAAAAAAATCTAACTCAATATCGAACCCGCTTGATGTACATTTAGATTTTTGTCTATTTTAAAAAATCCGACATTGCAAGCGTGTCCAAATTAAAAATGTAAAAAACACGGAAGAAACGTTCTTTATTACACAATATTTCTTAGTCAACATTATCAGCTTGTAATTATCAGCTCTAATAACTGGGCGATTTCACTTAGGAAAATTACATTTCAACCTCAAAATACTATAAAATTGAAATTGACGCAGCTTATTAGATAATTTTTGCATGGCAGTTCGCTCTTTATATTGAATAGTAATTAATTCTAGCACGAGAAGTCTCAAGGGATAAGGTTTCCTTGATGTAACTTCAAACTGTGAAGATAAACACTTGATCGAGCTTGTTCTGATGCAATTGCATTTTGTGCAATTAGTTATCTTCAATTTTCCAAAGTAATTTGCTATAGCTATCGCAGATTGTACTCAATCAGAAGCATCTAAAGTCGCAGAGAAAATTAATTATTTAAGAATTTTTCAACTAGTTCGGTCTTTCTTACTAAGAATGATATTGATGATTTCAGGAAAGGCTCACAAATATTAGGAATTGTCGATGAGAAACCATTTCCTAATGATATTTGATGTTTTTAATAAGACTTTTATTTGTCCTGATAGTCATATATATAATTCCTCAACATTTTTTCTTCATCTAAATACTTTATCTTGATTATTATCTTTGTCACTTGTGGGATGCAGATCTTTATAGTGAACAGCTATGGACATTTTTTAAAAATTGTTTTTGGCATGTACAAGCAATCCTGTAAAACACAAATTTTTGTAAAAAAAAAATAAAGTAAGGAAAGTAAAATTAGCAATAAAGTTTTTAAAAATGTTGTTAATAGTTTAATAATGATGCGTATAAAAAATCTGATTTGTTATGTACGAGGAAATCAAGTTAAACCTTAATACAAATTGATAACTAAAATAAAGAAATATCAGATTCTCATGTGAGAAAAGGTAATTCCTGAATGTGATATACACTTATTTAATTTTTTTGTACTTTTTTTTTAAAAACAATTGAATGTCTTTCTTTAATGTGAAACCTATTTTTATATTACTTTGAGAAACTTCAGGCAAGTATAAGAAGAATCCTGAAATTGAATAAAATGAAAATTTTACCATATTCTTGTGAATTTTTAAAGGTTACAAACTAAATAATATTATGAAACTCAGTCAGGACTTCTCCCTTAGTTAGACCTTCATTTTTTGTTTTACGTTTTTTATATATAATGTTGTAAACAAAGTAGCAGAGAATGACGAAAATTAATTTTGTTTTCAATTAAAAAATATTATTGCATTCGATAAGTACATAATATTTACTAAAATTTCTTTTTTGTCAAGAATTTAAAATTGCTAAACGAAAAAATATTTATAAAATTTATTTATTTCTTTTTGTGTACATAGCTGACAATAATCAAATTGATACCATTTTGTAATTGAGCAAAATAAATTCCATAAAAATTGGTGAATTACTTTGATTTTATTGAAATTTAAAAGATTGCAAGCTGATCAGAATTTAAAAAACGTATATTTCCCCCATTAGAGGAAAAAGTTCTTTCTATTTTCATTATACTATTTTCACTATTCTCAAAACAATCACATATTTCGGGTTTAGGTTTAAAAAAGTCACATGTATGTCAGGTGTATTAATAATACATAATATTTTTGGGAATTAGGAATCGCTCATGGGGAAAAAATACTTCATTGATATTTTCTATTTTTAATAAGGTTTTCATTTTATCTGATAGAGATAAATATAATTTCATAACATTGCTTTCCTACCAAAGCCTTTCACTAAATAAATATCTTCGGCATTTGTGAAATACAGATTTTTATATCATTTTACAATTGTAGTAGATTACTCCTGTTATTTTGGCTCGGAATACATGTACACAAACGTCTGCAAAACAGAATTTTTCGTTAAATATAGAAAAGTAGATAATAAAATGAGCATACAAGCTCAAAACAGAGATGTAGAAAACTAAATAATGGCACTAATGATCGATTCAATTTTTATATAAGAAACAAAAATAATTTTAATAAACCTTATAATCTAGAGATGTAACAATTAAAAATTAGTTCTGTTGAGGATCAGACTGCTCTTATTGAATGCTTATATCAGGCGGTCCGACTGATAAAGTGATGTTAATATAAAGAGATGTTTATTATTCTTTTTTGGCTTTACAAAAATAATTTTTCCATTTTTGCACAGAAAAATGACCTTTTGTCACAAAAGGGTGTTTTTTTACATAAATGGAATTCATGGTCTTTTATCTCAAGAAGTTTGATATAAATTGTGGTTCAGCACATACTTAGAAATACTAGTGAATTTATCTCAATCTTGATAAAAACTGATTACTTAATTAGACATAAGTATCGAATTATCATATATTTACCATTAACAAGGCCTATTTCTCTTATGGGTAATAGTAGACCTTGATTTATGTACGCACATACAAACTGTGCGTCGCCTTCTTCGCTTAAAGCCGGTGCTTTTTTGATGCAGTTACCTAGAAATCAGAGTAATGATCCTAATAAGCGGGCATCCATTGACAGACTAAGTTTTGAATAAATATAACTGCAATTTTAGAAAATCAGAGTTTTAAATAATATGAAAGTCCCACTACTTGGAGTAAAGTTTGTTTTTCGTCTATTACGTGGCCAATTATATTTTATTATATTGAATGGCTTTATAATTAGAAAAGCGAATATATGTTCCAAAATTATCGAAAATTGTTCAAAATATATAAGGACAAATCTGCCTGGCCTACTTAAGTTATTGTTTGTGTGCAAGTTTATTAATTTTCAACTTCGAACGTAACTGAGAACAGGGCTTTAGTGCCCTGGCTGAAATTGACTTGATAAAATTGCATTATTCAAACAAAATAAAAACTTGAGTGGACCAAGCAGAATTGCGCTTTCATTTTTTTAAACTATTTCCTAACAATTCAGCACAATATATTCACTTTTCTAATTATGAAGCCTCCGAATATAATAACATGTAATTGGTTACATGGTAGATTATAACATGCCCTTAAAAAAACTTAGTACGGATCTAAAAATGCTTTTTCAGTCAGGATTGATTATTTTTTACTCCGAATGAAAAAACAATCAACTCTGATGTACGTATTCTATAAAAGTTGCTTTGAAAGTTATTAACAGTGCAATATTCAAAAAGCGGAGGTTATCAACGTAACTCTCATTGGGTCCTATAAATGTCCAAACATGTGGAGAACAGTGTGTTTTTTAGTTAGATTTAACATACACAGTATGGATATAAAAGTACTTTTCTACTCTAAGTAGGTAAACAAAAATCAACTCCGACGTTCCAAAATCTTTAAGAATCGAAATTAGCGATTTAAGATCCCAGATCTCTTCCTACGATCTGATAGATTTCACAAGACCCCTCGAGGATTTTGCGGGAGATTTAAAACTGTTTTTGAATGGCTGAATTTGCGAATCTTCGAAATTTTGCAAATCTTCGTCTAATTTTCGTGATTCCGATTTTTTTTCTCCAATTCACAGCCAAAATAAGAAAATAATATTTTTTATTGACAAAATATTTTGAAAATTTTCAACAGATTTCTTTTCGAATCATCAACCTTGAATACATTTTTAGAAACATCAGCCATTAAAATTAAATGATTTTCCGAGAAAATGAGAATTGAAAACTGTGAGGGATTTTCATGTTTCATCTTCACGAAAGCTGGTTCAATTTGAATGGTCCTTGCTTCAAAAAATATCGATTAACTTGAGGATTTGAGTCTAAACTATCTTAAACCTTCTTGAGTTTTTATTTCCACAAAAAAATCTGATTTCACGACCTAAAATATCCCATACTGGCTATTTTCCAATAACCTGAAATTCTATTTGATATTTTCTTTTGCAAATGAAAATACTTATAGAAAAACTTCCAGTAATTACGTAAGGCTTTTCTTTTTTTTACTTGGGGTGGGGGAGTCCGGAAAATTGTACGAATCCCTTATTGGATAGGTCCAAATAATTTCTCGCGTAATTTTCCTCTTTCTTATTATTTAAAAAAAATGAATCTTGTGAAATCCCTGAAAATCTACGAAATCCTATGAAATCCCATAAACTCTTTGAACTCTATCGATATCGTACATTATCTCTTGAAATCCTTTTGAAGCGAATTACCTTGCTGGAAATGCCTTGAAATCTTCTGAAAACTGTGGTTTTTTTCTTTTCTTTTCTTTCAATTTTTTCAATTTCTTTGAGATTCCGTAAAATAATTTAAAAGCTTCGATATCGCTTGAAATCTTTAATAGGTTTATATGAGGCTGCTTCATAATTCGAAAAAAGTAGGTATTGTGCTAAAATTTTAAGAAGTAGTTTAAAATATGCGAGGGCACGTGTACCTGTCCCATTTCAATTTTTTTTTTTTTAAATTGCAATTTTATAAACATGTAATTTAGGATGTAACTAAGAACATAGCTTCAGAGACCTAGCACAAATATAATTAACAAAATTGAATTATTTAAATAAAATAAAAACTCAAATGGGCCAGACAGGAGTGCTCTTATATATTTTGCACCATTCTGAAATGTGACGAGCTTTATTGAAATCTTCCAAATCCCTCTATATCCCGTACAATATTTCAAAATCCATTTAAATCTCTTTAAAGCCATTAAAAGTTCCTCAAAATTCTTCAAAATACTTTATAATAATAGGAAATTCTTTGAAATTCCGTTCATATTGTTTGAAATCTTACGAAATCCTCTGAAATCCGTAGATATGTTTAGAATTTTTTTAAATCTCTCAAAATCTTTTGAAATACCGCGTAATAATCTCTCTTGATAGCTTCAAATTTTCAAAATCCCAATAAATTTACTGACATTCTTCAAAAAATTTTCAAATACATCGGTATCTCTTGAATTAAAATCCCGTTATTTCTCATGAAATATTTAAAATTTTCTTCTGGAATCCTTTAAAATCATTTGTAACCTGCGGAAATCGTCTTAGTTACTTCAGACATCCTAAAATTCGTTGAAATTCCTTAAAATCCTTTGAAATGTTTGCAAATATTTTGAAATACGATGAGAAATGTTTAAAGCTTATGAAATCTCTTTGGATTCCTTCATATTTTGAAATCCTATCAAAATTACCTGACATTCTTCAAAAGTTGTGAAAACACTTCGGTATCTCTTGAATTCAAATCCCGTCTTTTTCTCGTGAAATATTTCGAAATATTTGGAATCTCTTCAAGTTTCTTAGAATCCTTCAAAATCATTTGTTATCCGCGGAAATAGTTTTCAGTTCCTTAAAATCCTCAAAAATCTTTCAATATCTCTTCAAAACCCATAAAATCTCTTGAAGTTTGATTAAACATGTTGAAGTCTCTCAAAATCTTGTAAAATTGCTTGGAAAATTGAAAATCTCTCTGCAATTGTATTAGGAAATTTCTTTAAACTCTTGAAATCTTTTTGAATAATTTGAAAAATATGAAATCTCTCATAATTCTTTGGAATCATGTGAAATGTCTCAGAACTTCAGTAATCCCTTCAAATCTTTCGAAATTTCATGCAATTTCATGCAATCCCCAAAATGTTTTGGAAATCTCGTTAAATACCGTGGAAATTTTGCAATTCTTTTAAATACTTTGTCGTCCTTTCAAATACTTTCAAATCCTTTGAATTATGTAAAAATCCTTTCAAATCACGTTCACAGTGGAAATGATTGATATATTGTTAATATCTTAAGTGAAAAATATAAAATGTTACATAGGATGGGAGGGGTCACAAAATGCAATTTTAAAAATCATCCAGACGAAATTAATGGAAGTTCCTGAAGTAAAGTCTTGAGATTAAATTTAAATTTCACTTTATTCTATTTCTGTGAATTAAGCATAGGTTAATTTTTCCCAACGATGAATATTATAAAATAAATTAGAAGTTTTTGAACTCACAAAAAGCTTCATGTCTAGTTAGACTTGTTGTTTTTTCAGATACTTGACATTCACTACCATAGCAGATAGTACTAAAGTAGCAGAGAAGAACGAAAACTATTGATCTCATGTTTGATAAGTTCATGAAAATTTTCAATGTGATCACTTTCAATCTATGTGACTGAATAACAGAATACTTCTTTAGTGTTCTTGCTTCATACCCCAAATGTACCTCTATGCAATTGTTTATGAAGATTGTAAAACGGGATATAATTCTATTTGATCAGCGCCGAATATTTACTCATATGGACAATAAATTGCATCATTCAAATCATGTGAAAAATATTAGTGATAGAATCACGCATTTATTTCCACTAAAAAGTCTTAAAAGAACACTGCCGAAGATATAAAAATTTATACCGGGTGTTTATTCAGAAGAAAAAATGCTATGAAAATTGATAAGAATATCAAGTTCTTCTAATCTAAAATAATTGAAATAATCTAAATTTAGCAAAATTTAAAAAAATGTAAGCTATTTAGAATTATGAGAACGTATCTTTTCTATTTCGAATTTTCATAGCATTTATACAATTCACGAAAATGAAGAGTTAACTCAATTTGAAGTAGTTGTCGTGCCAAACATCTGGCCTCTAAAAAAAACGTTTCCTTAAATTTTAATAATTTTAATTATTTTATCAGTGATGTCTGATGAATGAAAAAGCACTACACAGTTATTCGATTCCAAAATGTTTTCTTTAAAAAAAGTTCTTTGTAAGTTTTAAGAAGTTTTCATTAAAAAAATGACGAAAACTAACATTAAAAACATTTAAAAAGAGAATAGTTTGTGTGCGTTTTTTTAAATATGTAATATCCGTAGAAAACTTTTGCATTTTGTATTAAATAATATTTTTGCATTCCTGTAGTATAATATCACACTCGCGAATTTCAATATATGAACAAATCTTTTTTGGCGATGTGAATCATAAAAAAATTTCCGAAAATATAAAAAATGTTTGCAAGGTACGAGAAAAATTTGCCATAACATTCAACTCAACTTAAATAAGAATTCATGAAGTCCTCAAAATTCTTCAGTTACTTAATTTTTTTATTCATTCAAATCAAATTGAAAAATTCTTGAATATTGTGAACTTTCTGAATTCTCTAAATTTCTGAAAATCCTTGAGGTCCTTGAAATATCCTCAATCTATTATTTCTCTGAATTTCTTTATTCCTTGGATATTCTGAAGTTCCTGAACTCTTCGAATGTTTCGAATTTCTGTTCCGAAGAACTCAAAAGAATCAATAGAATACATAGAATTTAAAGAATAAAAATTATTCAAAGGAATGAAAAACAAAGAATAATTATTTCAGTACTGATAGATATTTTTAATTCAACTATTCCACTCTATAATAACATTAAATTGAAATTCTCCACCACATTAATTTTTGAAAAAATACACAAATTTGGATAAAGAATGAAACAACGCCTCATATATTTTTTCTTACTGTTTGAACTGTGAAATCAAATTTTTGTTATTTTTTGTCTTTGAACAGAGGTTTTTTGCTTCCCTTAAGTAAACATTGCTTAAAGGAGAAAAAAGTCATTCTTCGACTCAAAAAAATAATTCTATGGACGATATTTCTTCGCCACAAAGAATGATTTATTTGGAATAAACGTGAATATTACCAAGTCAAAGAAATTATTTCTTAGGAACCGAACCCGTATTTTGTTCGAATGCATTTGTCACACCCTAAGAAATTTTCACTTATTACACTAAAATCGATTCTCTGAAGTGATAAATACGTATTTAAATAAGTTATTGATCCAAGCGCGAATCAATTAATTTAGCTTTGTTTTGAGCTTTTTTTTAAAAAAACATTTATTTAATTTATAAAAAAAAATAATTTGATCATTCCAAATAAACATTTCTTTTTATAGTAAATTTCTGATTTGCATTTTAATATATTTTTTATTTATATAACGTACCCGACAGACGTTGTCCTCTAGATACGTCTTAAATTTGAAAATTTTAAACTTTTTACATTTTCCAATCGACTAAATTGTGAATCTAAGCCATTCTCGAATACACTGGAACACACACAACAAATTTTATTAAAATCGGTCCAGCCGTTTAGGAGGAGTTCAGTAACATACACACGGACAGGAGAATTATATATATAAAGATTTCTCTATTTTCAGCATTAGTATTGGCCATGTTCGAAACGTTTTGAGAATTTTTATCTCGTGAAATCAAAAATAAATATTACTATTAGGGTAATAATAGCTTTTTATAATATCTATTGTTATTATTATGACACAAAAATTTCGAACAAACATTCATTCCAAATTGTATATTTCAAGTATTAAAATTTTTCAAACAATGGTGGTACTTTTTCTGGTCAATGGAATATTTATTTTGTTTTAAGCTGGCTTAATTTTCATGAGTTACATTGTCTTTTGAATAATTTTTTCCCCATTTAAATCAAGGACTTGGTTCTTTGAATCAATTAATATTTTGGCAACTTTGTTATATGCTTATTCTGAACAATACATTGCATCTTAGGATCACATAAATATTTACTACTATGAAAAACTTTGTTGACAAGAAATATTTAGTAAAATCTAAGATACTCTTCTTTAAAATAAGAAATCAAATCCTCTCATTAGGGAAACCTTTCAATTCAGCTGATAGACTTAAATTTGTTTGGAGAAAACATATTTTTGATTCAAAATCACATTTCACTATATCAACAATCGGATTTTTGAACATGAATCTCTTCTTCCTATCAACAAATAATAACATTTTAACGCTTGTTCGATACTTCACACACTGGAATAAATAAGTATTTGCAACAATAATTTCATACTTTTGTTTTAGATAAAACCATTTCTTTCTAATAAAGGAATGTTTAAAAGGACGTATTCGTTACAATCATTTCTTTGACTCAAGTACATTTTCATGGATTCAAAATTTATTTTCTCAGTGTTTTATAAAATTGAGCAAATTTTGAAAAATGCCTCGAGCACGGTTGGAAATTCCCTTTAGCACTTTATCCTTTCCTCGCAGCTTGAAATGCACATTGCAGACATATATTTCATTTCGACAACACCTCTGTTTTTATTTTAATGAAAGCGCATGGAGGAATGGATTTGTCATAAAATCTGTAAGCTCAAACCACATCTACGTTTCGAAAAGCTTCTAAAAGAACTAGGTCGAACGTGTTCTTTCGCACTTTTCTAAAGAGAGGAATAACGTCATCTCCAGTTTCTGTTATTCGCTAACAAATTTTTATTTCAATTTGTCAGACTGTAAATTATGTTTAGAAAATTCATTCGTGGCTTATATCCAATAGCATTTTTTTGTTACTATTTTATGACTTCCAAAAATTTGTTACTGCTAAAAAATCTCTTGATAACTTGAAGGCATAAAATAATGGCGTCAAAATTAAATAACAATCTGAAAACAAGAATAGAAAAAAAATAGTATGAGAGGAAAATCACAATTTTCTCCCGATTTCGTTATACAGTCTCATCATTCTGAGCTTCCAATTTCCTGTTCATCGTTAGAATACATTTCTGTCAAAAGTGTCGTCACCACAAACCACTATCGGCGCGGCTTCTCTTTTGGTAATGCGATCACTTCATCCCTCAAACGAAGCAAAATATGAACCTGCAACTGTCTTAAAAATGTTTTTTTTGCATGGATTTAGTTCTTATTTTTAGGTGATAATAAAACAGAATATTTAAGAAAAATGAATAATTATATATAATAATCTATGATTTATAAGCATCTATATTTCGCTCGCTTTTTATGTGTTTTTTTTCCTCGCAACTTTTTCCATCATTTCAATGTGACAGTTTATCAGTATACGTCAATTTGACATCCTATAAAATAGTTTTCAACATGAAGTTATTTTCCTTGAACGGAAATGCTTTATCCTTTATTTTCTCGTTATTAATGTTGCACTTTAGAGTAAACTGATTCACTTTTAAAAATTGTGATGCACAATTTAAGCTAGCTGTGAATTAGATTATGCGAAGAAAATTTATCAAATGTCTCGAATCAGGGATCCTTTTTTGTTTTAGAATAAACTTTGATTTCTTATAACGGTGAAAACGACAATAATTTTTCTCAGGAAGCAAATTATTTATTTAAAAAATGTATTCAATCACTTTGAATCTCATTTGAATCTACTTGATATAATTTAAAAATATTTGGTGTAAAATATCTCATTTTTCATGCTGAAATGTCTCAAAATATTGAACATTTTCAACTGGCTTTTGAAAAAACAATTTTAAATTGAGAGGATAAAAATTGTGCAATTTTAATCTCAATGTAATATCATAAAATTGTCTGGTTTTTAGTTGAAGATTTAAAGAAATGAATAATTTAAAAATAAAAAATATTTGATTAGGACTTTCCAAGAATGAATAAAAATTCTAAGTGAAGAACTAAAAATGAAACGATTTGAAATTAAAAATGTCAAAATGATTCAACTTTGAAAAGTATAGTTGAAAGTTAACAAATTTTCCATTTTTAAATTATCAAAATTTACTTAAAATGATTGGAATTTTATATGTTTGTGTATGGGCCAGATTCAATATGACAAATCTTGGTGACAACATTTTTCTTCATTTTTCAATTTACCTTTTTATTTCGAAAGTTTTTTAAGAATAATTCAATCTTTTAATTAATTTGAATTTAAAATTTAAATTAATTTGAAACGAAACCAAGTTACGACAGAAAAATGTAATTGGAAGATTCAATACGGCGATAATGCGATATGTACACTTAAAAAAGTGAGTGTTTGCGTAGAAGGGACGATGCTAAAAGCATTTGCTTTCCATCAAGGGTCAAAAAAAATTTACGAAGCATGGAACGTTGTTACTTTAAGGGGAAGTTAATGTAGTGAAGAAAAGAATATTTGGTTCTGAAATGACAAATTTAATAAAAAAATATTGACCTAAAGAATAATTGAAGTTTTTTTAATTTCAAACTCCTGAATGATTTTACAGAAACGAGTGAATCCGGAAAACGTTATTGTAGCAAGAGGGTTGCTAGAAAATCCCAATTTCGAAATTCCCTGACTTGCATTAACTTTTCCCTGACCAATTTTCTATTTTTCCTGAACATTACAGATTTTTGTTTGTTACAGAAAAAACCTGATACCTAAGAAATCCATAAAGTAATGCAAAAGAAATATTTGTTTATAAATTTATTTTTAAGACTTGTAGTAGTAAAAGTCATACATGATGATACAAGGGGTCATCCAAAAATTAAGTAAAATGATTTGGGGGAAGAAAGATTAGTAAAAATAGTTGACATATATATTAAAACTGCAAGGTATTGCATTTCCAACAATATAAATGAATTTTAAACACAATAGTTGATTTTTCAATAAATAAGATGAATTTTTAACCAAGAAGATTAATTTTCTAACATGAAAAAGAAGAATTTCCAACAGAATGAATTAAAACAATTAGTTTTTAACAGCAACAACTAAATAATTGTTTCCCATCTAAGTGTGAAAAGTGATTATTTTCTAGTAAAAGATTATAAAAAAGTAGAGTTTTCTTCACCTTAACTATGAGGAGGCGCAAGTGAGTGACTATCAATTGTTCAAATATTTGCGAATGATTTTAAACAAACAAATATCGTACTTAACATTCGTGAATTGTGTCATTCATTGCAAAAAATATTTACTTTTCACGATTTAGAATGAACAAAATTTTTGAAGCAAATTAAAATGTTTTGAAAAATTGGTCAATATCCATAAGAAAAATTCAACCTCCGTTAAGTGTGTCATTCAATCCAAAATAATCCATCAATAATAATGTTAAAAAAAAAGAAGTACTACTTTTGCCAGTCATCAAATCATAGAAAACTTCTATTTTGCATTTTTGGGCCTATTTTCCGGGCACAATGAAAGAAGGTTAGGAGGTCAAAATTATATGTTATTATGTGGAAATAATTCTTCAAACATTCCTTAAGAGATGGCAATACTTCACATCACAAAAAGTTGATGAGAAGTACTTCTTTTTCCATTTTTTCGAAAACCGAGCTTTTCCCATTTCAAACCCCATGTTACTTTCAAGAGCCTAGGGACACGGTTCAATTGAAGGGGATCGATCACCAAAAATCGAAAGTTGAATTTCAGGAGAACCTTAATGTATTGTATGTAACCTTAATGAAAACCTGAATTCGTCACGTGATTGACTGTCACATGCCCCAAATCCCTTATGAAAAATGAGGACAGAAAATAAGGTGTCCATCCCTTTGGTATGAGTCAGACACTCTACTATATGGCTACTCTTAAGATTAGGGGTAAAGTGGGAAAGCATAATTGCAAAAAGGGGCAAGGGTTGAAGCCTGAGAAGAGGAAAAGTGGTTGTAGAAAGGGAGGTAGAAAGGGAAATCGAGAGGAGAGTAAGAAAGGAGTTTAGTCTCGGATTGCGTAAGTAGACGGGAGTAAACGGGTCGACAGAATCCCATAAAACAAAGTTATTCAGTCTTATTTTACGACTTTTCCGTGTTTATTCCCGAGTTGCGGTTGTCATTCAACAACTTTATTTTTCCTCCCTCATTCTCAACTAGTTTACCCCTCATTTAACTTATTTGTTAAACTGCCCGCTAATCTAATCTGAGGAAGACACTTTTAATTGAAAATTGATGAATTGCTTAAAGCAATAAAACGGTCGTTTTAAATTCACTCCAAAGGTTCAAATGAACTTAATTTAACAATAAAAATAGTCGAATTTGATGGTATAAATGATGGAAAATCATTTGGATTATACACGGGAGAGCAAATACCACTATGTTACAATTGAGGAATTGTAATAAAAAACACCATTTTCTATGCGATAGTGTTTTTTTAGCTGCGTTCCAAAACTAGGAAGAATAATCATCATTATGCAAATGATACACGTTCGCCTACGAAACTCTTGATCTTGATACAAAATAAGATTATATATTCTTGACTAGTATCTACCTGACTTAATTAAACATCGTTAACAATTCGTTATCCTCAGTTTCATTACCATAAAGCCATATCTTAGTTCAACAATATCAGTCCAATATCCTGATTAATTATAATAATGTGTGGGCGTCCGCATGTAATTGAGGATAAAATTATTATTGTTGGGTTTGAGTAGGGGATCATACTGAAACCTATAATTTATCAATTGGTACTATACTGATATGTAGCTAGTAACTGGAAGTAGGTATATTTCATATTCGTAAAAAAAATATAACATGTGTGCTTATGGTACTCTTTAAGCTTAGATTCATTTTTCTCAAAGAACAGGTTTACGAAGCTCCAACTCCATAAATGCCCCGGTGACTCGTTTTTCAACTTATAGGGTTCATTTTGGGCTTGAAATGCCTCGCATCCATCCGGCTATATTTCCCTCTACGTAAGTACATATCGGCTATTAGGGCCCTTTTTATGCGGACGACCACATTTTATCTCTCTGTTTTACGAAGAGTTTATGGAGATGGGTTTGTTCATACAAGGTAGCAATTCGGAGACATACCACTTCCTGTTGATTTACTATGTTGGGTCGGGAGAAGATTTATGGGGCTCCATTTTCAGCGTGTCGTTCAACACACGTCTATCACAGAACAATGGCAGTAAATCCGTTTAAGTGCCGAATAATGTACTTTCGCAGGATGAAAGGCGTAGACTGCAGGTGGAAAGTGCACCAAGCTAAATCGACGCGATGGCAATGAACCTTTAGAACACTATGCTGCATCTTATTGCTAAAACGTTTTCAGCAAGTAAATTTCCCTGAAATAAAGCATCATCGTTAAATCTTTCCCAATTTCTTATTGATGGTTTCCAAAAAAAACGACGCAGTAATGCCTTGCACGTGAGACTTTATAGCAGGAGCATTCCCGAACTTGAAGAGAACAACCTCTGTGTAATCTTGAAAGTCGATACTTATTTTCTCGACTCCCCTGGGAATGGTTTCAGCCACAAGTTTAGTAAATATTTGTTGAAGTAAAAAGAATTCTAAGAGTGTACTAATATTTTTTCAATCATACAGAAGTCGTTTCAGTGCAACCTTATAAATAGAGGGGACAAGCTTTATTGAATGAAATAGTTACATATTGAAATGGAATACATATTTTAATACAGAGTTCCATTTTAGATCTTGTGTTACGTTAACTTTCCCAATTCAGTCTGGCCGTCAGTACCAAAAAAGTAGTTTTTTCCGTTATAAATAGCTACATCGCGTTTTTTTCAGAACAGTTTATTTGATGAACCTGATGCAATAAGTTTGGAAGAATTTTGAAAATTCGTGTTCACGTAAATTGACCCTTCCCATTGCGGTTATGAGCAAGATATCTAGCTGGAACATTGAGGAAGATCAAATTTTGGCAAACTTAGAAAAAAAGAAACTTTTATCTTCAATAGATGCCAAGTTCCGATCCTTTAAAATGACTAGTTTGTTTTAAGTTACAGAAAAATCAAACTCTGTTTCCCGTTGATTTTACGAAAAAATGTGTTAAATATTAATTAAATTAATTGTTTTAAGCATTTGGTGTTACAAATATTAAGGCTTCTTATTTGTCTACACAAGGGATCATTTTGAGAGTTTTTGCTAAGAAATGTTCTAATCTTTATTCGTGTTCATATGCAAACGAATTTACTCCAGGGTTTTAAGTGGAAGCAGATTTAAAAAGTCGTGGGTAATGTCTTTTATGACGCCGACAGAGAAAACTTGATATAATTACGAGAGTAGACTGAAACGCAGGTAACAAAATCTGGGACACGAGCTTTTCCACTACCCCGCTTCCATAAACTGCACCTAGTTCTAGTGAAACAAAAGCTCATGCTGGCGTAAAAACTGGGAACACTAAAAGCCTCGAGCCTCGTCAACTCGAGTAGCGAACACATGCCTAGATTTTCATATGGGGTGTCTGCTGTACGTGTTAATAGTGCGCCTCCAGATTCTTAATGCTCTTACGATCGATGTCACGAACTCATAAAACCTCAAGTGTATTCAAGTCAAAAATAAGATAAAAAATTGTGGCTAGGGAAACTTCAATATTGAAAAAGTTGAGTGTCAATTAATTAATATTTAAATCAAATTATCAAATTGAATTCAGTTTAGTCAAAACTCAAATTTCTCGTCAATGATCAAAATAAAAATTTAATAGGAAAATTCTTATAAATTAAACTAGTTAATATTATTATTAATAATATTATTAACAAGGGGAGACCACCAGTGAATTTTAGTTTTGCTTCATAATTTTCGCTTTTTTGCCATTTTCAAGAAAATCTGCTTTTCAATGTTCAACATATGGAGATTGCTGAAGAACAATTCCCATCAGGTGGTAGCTCAAGCAGTAGCGCTTCTGTTTCTTGGTTTTTAAGCCTTATGAAACAAATTATTCACGTTTTTGAGAAACAAATATGTTTGCCAGAAATATGAGAAAATTTGAAGGAGTATTTCTTTCGCGGGAAAAGACATTAAAAAATTATTATTTACAGAATTTTTGAAGATTATTTAAGGAATTCATATTTATAAACATCTTGTCATATTACAAGTGAAAAATTGATAAATAAAAAAAGTAAAAGCAGCAAGATTCGAGCACATGACCTTCCGGCCATGAAACGGAAGCACTACTGCCAAAGATTTTTTCGATGGAAATTGTTTTTCCCCTAAACCCTATATGTAGCCTGTCGCGAATATTCCAAAGTTAATTTTCTTTTCTAATTTCCTGATGAGGAGAAACATCTAAATAGAGAAACAGCAGAATATATCTCTTAACCGGCTCAAGATTTTTTTTTCAAAAGTAATCTGCATCTTATTCCTGATAAATGCAGGGTAAAAAAATTATATGGACAAATCAATTTTCAGTCTACACTATATATTCGATTTTGACGCTTTTTTATGTACAAGATTTTTTAATTTTCATAAGATTTGTGCTTTCGGCTGGGTTTTAGCTAACAAATTTTTGTTTATCTAACAGCAAAATTGACATTTTTTTTTAACTTTCCTGAAGTACCATTTTTTTAAAGACTTGCAGATTGATCAAACGAGGTTTTGTGTCTTAAAAAAAAATATCAACAAATAATTCAAAATGCATCATAATAGTTAAAAAAAAATGTGACGTTATGGAGAAATTAATCAAAAAAAGTTATTTTTCGGAATCAGCAATGTTCAGCTAGTTCAAATTCAGAGTTTTTGTGTAATTTTGTAGGAGAAATTGATTTTTCATTAAGATTAAATACCACTTCGTAATTGCTTGAATAATTTGTATTCAAAAATTCACAGTTTGAACGTACTTTTTAACGAATATATTTGATTTACAACGGAATCAAATCAAAATGTCTTTCTGTTGACTCTTTGTTATAATACTTCACAAAATTACAAGAATTATTAATTATTTGAACATATTTCATGAACAAAATCCGAATTTGCCTTTTTTCTAATAAAGAGGCTAAATTTTTTCACCAAATAAACTGAAAATATATTCTTGAATATTCTTTGCTATGATGCTTTAAGAAAAAATAATTGTTGATTACTTAAGCACTATTCATAAACAAATTCAGTCTCTGGCTATTTATCAATGAATATGCTCAGCTTTGAGTAACGGATTGAACTAATAATGTCTTTTTCAAAACTCTTCGCGACTACATTATGCTTTGAAAATTGACAACAATTAATTATTATTCAAACTATTTCCATATACAACAAAAGTAGCATAGCAAAGCGATAACGCCAAGGCATCACTATCGCTACTGTAAACAAAAATAAAACTATGTGTTGAAAAATATGAAAAATTTGGACTTCTTTATGGAAAATGTGTGAATCATTAATAATTCTCGTACATTTGGAAACTATTGTAACAGATAGTTATCCAAAAGATATGCTTAGTTGATTTCATACAAAAGTGGAGCCCATTCGTTGAAAAATAGTCTAACGCTGAATTTTTTTAGAAAATTGTTCAAATCATTAATCATTCTTGTAAATTTGTGAAAAGTTATCGAAAAAAAATTCTTAGTCGATTCCGTTAATAAAGACTGAGCGTATTCATTGTAAAATGGCGAAACTATAAATTTTTTTATGAATATTGTTCGAGTAATCAACAATTGTTATCAATTTGAAAAGTATCCTTGAGAGGTTAAAAGAATTTTTTATCTTCGTAATTTGTTCATGAATTTTTAAGTTATGACTATTCTTCGTTACTAATAACATTCTAATGATAAATTACAACGATGTGAGGACAAAGGAATTCTTTCTATAACAAACTGAGATACTGTTGAATTGGCTTAATTGAATTGTTTATATAAATGAAATTATATTTATAATATGATGTTTGTGATTTATAAGTCTGTCGTCATCAGTTCACACTGACAACTACTTAAGAAATTTATTCACAGATAAAAAATCATATTGTTGAGAAAAACAATTTTCCCTATATACTTGTAAAAGTATTGCCAAACACAAAAATAAAGAAAGAATTGACTTTTTTGCGCTTGAGAGAAATTTGGTGCAGATTATTTATAAAAAAAACTTCAATCGATTGTAAAATATAACCTGTGGACGAATTTGTTCGCAAAAATCCATTTCTGGACCATTACATTATGTGATGCTTCGATACACGCTAACGTTGGTGCCTGACCATAATCTGATGGCATCACTGGTGACCGGCATAATCTGAAAAGCCCCCAGACTAGACATCTAGAATTATGCTGAATCTACTTAGAACTTTAAAAAAGCGTTCGAAGAAGTGTAATTTTTCAAACACAATTTGACATACGTTCTCTATTTCTGGAACCTCCTTTATCGGATTAATGTAAAAAATATAAAATTAATACTGAAACTCTTAATCATCGTCGGCAGAGATTATTGAAAGTTTTATTGAACTTGCAAATTTTTACGAGGCAAATAGAATTATTTTGCATGGTATGGATGATGCACAAAACTCTATGCTGCAATTTAAACAAATATCAAACTCACGATTACGATAGAGATTGAGAATTCTTTAAATTCAAGTTCATTAATTTTTCATATTCTTGGAATATTATGTATAAAGAATAATGCAAACATGATAAAAAGAGTACTTGAACTTTTGAATAACGCCGGAAAAGATTAGGAAGCCTTCTTGCAGCACACATACGTTGTTTGGAGGTGTATAATTTTATAATATACCAAATACAATCATATAGTTCTATAAAAATTTGACACAGCAATTCAAAAAAATATCGAACGTAACGACTTTGGTAGAGGTTGGGAATTTCTTGGTATATATCTAATAATGTAAGATTAATAAAAAGATTACTAAAATTTTTTAAAAATGCATAGAAAGATTAAGCAGCTTTATTCTAGTACATATTTATTTTTTGGAGGTATATAGTTTTATTATATTTCCAAATTTTTCTAAAAGAGGTACATAAATCCAATACAAGAATTTTTAAAAATTTTCAAACACAAGACTTCTCTATAGATTGGGAATTTCTTATATTCAAGTTTACAAATTTTGGTACATTCCTGGAACCTTGTGTATATCAAATATTAAAAAAATATTCAAGGTTTTTGATAAAGCCTGGACAGATTAAGAAGCCTTCTAGTAGCAAACATAACTATGTAATCCCAAAAAGTTCAAATACTGCCCAGACAAAAAAGTTCACGATTACGAGACAAAATATATTTTGACTTTTTTTAAATTCTTCCAGGTTCTAGCCCAAGCAAAAATGAAGTGTAAAAAGCGTTTCATGCGAACATTTTCAGGGTTATCTCGGCATGCTAAACAATGAAGATCGCTAAGGATAAAATGAAAAGCCATTGGTTCTTCCATTTTACCTCAAACGATCTTCTGTGTTTTGCATTCTGAAGTTGCTCAAAGAATTTTCACCCAAATAACTGTTTAACTTGTGAGTTTTTCTGTGATTTATATGACCAAGAAGTACTGCTGAAGTAAGAATAAGTATAACAATTTCAAAAACACGTAAAACTGTTTTTAATCGTATTTTAGCGCCAAGAAAATGCTTCTACGGAAGAACTAGACTGACTTAACTAAAACTAAAGTAGTGATGAACAATGTTTTTCTATCTAAGAAATTTTAGTCTATTATTATGTTTGTCAGTTGAGGAATGCAGGTTTTTTACTTGCAGTTGTAGTAAGGATTTTTTCCATGTGGTATATTTACGCATACACCTGTAAAACACAAAATTTGGTAAAATATAGAAGAATTGGGAATGGAACAATCGTAAAAGGTTAAAGAAGAGTTACAAAAATCAAATAATGATACTAATGAACAATCTTACTCTGTTGTGTATGAAAAGATTAGTGTTGAGCATTTTCCAGAAAGATAGGAACTTGTTACCAGTTACAGTTACTTCTCAAAATAGTATCTCAATACAGCTACAGTTACCGACTAAAGAAACTTAAAGTTTATTTTTTTTGTACAAAAACTGTAAATTGGGATTTATTAACTGAATAGTATGTAATAAATCCATTATTTGTAACTTAATTTAAAATGTAAATAAACAAAATGTCAGGCAGTTGTTTGTCTAATGTACTCGGTTGGAAAGTTGGAAACATTAAAACTAAAAATAACTTTAGAAGCAACTAAAATAATTTGCAAGCCACAGAAAAATTGAAACTATCTTGCGTTACCAACTGCTTCTATTAAAAACTAACTTAGTTACAGAAAAAGCTACTGTGACTGTAAATTTCGTACATACCTCTAGCGGCCGTCCATAAACTATTTTATCAATAACTAACGAAGCCATTGGTTAAACACGGATTTTACATTTGTTCTGAAATTTTTCGCGTGTCTAGTGAGTACAATTTTTGACAAAAAAAAAGACTTCAACAAAAGACTTGAATTTTTAACCGAGAAAGATAATTTTTCTACCATAGAAGATCAATTTTTAATCAAGAAGGACGAACTTTCAGCAAAAAAGTTTATTTTTTCACCAAGACAGATGCTATTAACAAAATGGTATAATCTTCAACAAAACCATTGATGTTTCAAGAAAAAAAATCGAATTTTTTGAAGAATTAGCGGAATTGTCAACTTATAAAGATGAATTTTTAAACAAAAAGATTAATGTCCTTTTCTAACTTCCTAATAAGGAGAAACATCTAAATAGAGAAACAGCCGAATATATCTCTTAACCGGCTCAAGATTTTATTTTAAAGTAATCTGCATCTTATTCCTGACGAATTTTTCAAAAAGCAGTTTGACATTTGTTTAAGAACAGATGAATTTACGGAAATAAAGTTAGTTTTCGATCAAGAAAGACGAATATTGAACAAAATACATTAATTTCCTAAAAACAGTTGAACCGAAGAGATGAATTTACAGTAGCCAAAAAGGCGAATTTTCTACGGAACGGTTGCATTTTTAACCCGAAAAAGTTATTCTCAAAAAAAATGTAATAGATAATGTATCAACCAAAAAATTCCAAATTGAAATCAGAAACAGTCAAATTCAACCAAAAAGGGCAAATTTTCAGCAAAATGGTTGAAACCTCAAACAAAGCAGATTAATTGTCTAGCAAAAAGTTAGACTTCAACAAACTAGTTAAATTTGCAACCAAAGAGATAAATTCCATACTCAATTGTCGAATTCTCAACTAAAATGGAAAAATTTTCCACTAAACGGTAGAAATTTTAACTAAAAAAATTAATTTGAATACCAAAAAATAAACGAGTATCAACAAAAGTAAAAAGACAAAATTATCTTAAGTATTACAAGTATTATTAAAAGTATCATAGTATTAGAAGCATTATGTTATTAGCATTATATTATAGTATTTTGAGCCGCTGAATCCGAATCTGAGATCGGAATTTAATAGTGAGAGTTCGTCAGTTAGAGATCCAACTTTTTTTGTGTTGCCGTGCCTTCAACAAAGTAGCTGGACCCAATAGTTGAACTTTTAACCAAAAAATACGACGTTCCAACAAAATAGTTGGACCTTCAAGAAAAAAATAAATTTCCAACCAAAGAAAAGAATTTATAACCAAAGAGATGAATTCCAACCCGAAAATAGAATGTTAAATTTTTCACCAAGAGAAAAATGGCTTTTAGGCAAGAGTAGTTGGATTCTCTTATTTAGTTATATCAATTACAAAAATGAGAGTTTGCTTAAAAAGAAGTCAGTAAAAAGAAATGCTTCAAAAAGGGGAAAGGAGGGAAATAGGGGAAGGTGTGTGAATTCTGAAATATGAATGTGATTTCCAAACATATTAAGTTATCATTGAACTGTACAGTTGTAGGGGAACCTTTCACTAACTTTGTTAAAATTTATCATCAGGAAACGTACTGATCGTTATCTAAGTTCGTAACGTTAGATCCATTGAAGCCCTCCCCTCAATATACCCTGTTAGCAACCGTAGTTTTCAGTGCGAATCCCCCCACTTCATCAAATTGGCAACGTAGTTTATGGACAGCCCCTTATAGAAATTCACAAATAAATGAGATATGCGTCTTATATTTACCATCCTTGAGACCATGCTCTCTGTCGGTGAATGGTTCAACCTCTCTAGCGAAGAATGGAGGTGCTGATGTATCGTAGGTACATCCATACTTTGTGTGTTTTCCCTTGGTACCTTTCTCTACTACTGTGATGCACGTAGCTAAAAATCAAATTAATGATCTTCATTAGCGATTATCTATTGTCACACGCTTTGAACACATTACTAATAGAATTGCATATACAAATTATTAATCTACTGGAAAAAATGGTGGGCCACCTTTCAGTAGAGAGCCACCTTCTCTAACTCTCGCCTGAGAATGCTGAATAAGAAAAGGAATATCAAACTTGCCTTTTTCATTTAAAATTCATAGCATGTACATTTGAATATATCACGAAGAATGATTGAGAATTGTCTAAATTGTGTGGCTTATTTCTGAGAATTTTCGACGCTTATGTTTCAGAAAAGACTTAATTTGAGCAGAGCTTTGGGGTCGTCATTCTATATCAAATCATTCACTTCAGAATTTCAAAATAAAATTTTTTTTAAAGAATAGAAGAAACAGAAAAATCATCTTCGTTCAGTGCTCAGTCATTTAAAAACAAAGATATTGAAGCAGAAACATGGGCTCTACGAAGTTTTCATAATTCACTCTACTATAAAAGAGGGGCCAGAATAAGCTATTTTTTGGCACAAAATCTGAAATTTTCTGTGGAACTGAAAGCTTAAGAAAATTTGAACCAATTTGCCACCAGTTAATCAACTTAAAAGCATTTTTTTGTCTTCCAAATTGAAGAATTGATGGCAAACTAAGTGACACTTTTTTGCTTCTTAATTTCCACGAGAAGAATATTTATGATTCTGTGCCGAAAAATAGCCCTTACTGACCTTTTTTCTTCCACGCGAAATTCAAATTCCATTTCATCATATTGCTATGAATTTTGTGGAAGTAAATTTTTCAAACTTGAACGTTATAAATCAAATCAAATATGTTTAGACTCACTTCGAGCTTTATCTTTAGTTAGATGATCCCTCTTTGTACATTCGCTGCTAAAAAGGAAGTAGCTGATAATGAGAAAAATTAGAAAACGCATGGCTCTCAATGTTAAAAGGCTTCAAAATTCAATTTCCCTTGGGTAGTATAACTAAATTATTGATTATTACTTTATTATTTTCACTTTTCGCACAGCGAAATGTATCTCAACCTTTCAACGAACATTTTGAAATGTGGCAGTAATAAGCGTATTTGATAAGCACCAAATATTTAGTCATCCAGATAAAAAATTGCTGCATCATAGTCATGTTCAAAACATTTACCATACAAATATCGGCTTGATTCAAATGGGCGTATAGGATGTCCTTCAACTTTTTTTTATTAAGAATGTAAAATGAGTCAGAACACACAAACTAATGGAATTTATTCAATATTTTTTTATGTGTACTGCCGAAGGCAATAAAGTTTATGTAGAATTTAACACATGTATTTCTGCTCTAATGCATTTTGATAGCATTTATGCAACTCTCGAAAAATATAAATGAACTGGATTAGCGCGATGATATTGTCCTTCTTTTTATCTTCTCGAAATTTTGAGAATATTCAACTTACATAACCTGTAATAAGCAGATTGTGTTCACCTTGCTTAACCCTAGATACCTTAATTTTTTTTAAGCTTTCTTCGTACATAATTCGATAATAATTATTTATATATTACATTAGGAAATAAGTTCTTGATCATGTAAAACAATAAATTAACGGTACTTTATTTTGTTTGGAAAAGAACAAGCCCAACAGTTTCGGAAATCCAATGATAAATTTCCGTATTATGAGTGCACAGGTTGTGTTTATAATTGTATAAGGATTTACATGTTGCTTATGTGTGCCATGAGTGCATGCACTGTACGCGAAAATTTGAGCAATGAGCTGATAAATTATATTTCATATAATTACTCATCTTCTATCCGTGAACCAAAGATTTTCACTTAATTATCTCTGTAATTTGTGGAATAGAGATTTTTGATCGAGAATTTTTCTAATTCAAGTAGATGAGTTTTTCACATTTTTCAAACCTTGTATACCCATATATCAAAATATGCAATAATAATACAAATATTATTCAAACTTTAAATAAGGCCTTTAAATAATTCGAGGATTATAGTTTTATTTTCTACAACATTTGATCGAAAAGATGTTTATGACTCCAATTCTGTAATTAGGAAAATTACCTAACCTACGATATCGGCAAAGATTGTGAATATTTTAAATAAAAGTTTATTTCTCATATCTTCATATACAAGTTCATGAAATGAATGTTACAAAAAGATTACACAAATTCCGTTTGAAGCCACAAGAGATTATGAAACACATTTTAGATTGCATACATTTTTCAGAGCTCTATAGTTTCATTTTTTATAGAATTTTATCGGATAGATGCAAAGGAATCTAATAGTGTGATTAAAAAAATGATTAAAGTTACGTCATCCGCAAAGATTGCAAATTAGATTACTGAATTTTTTCCATAACGCTAAAAGAGATGAAAAAACATTTTTTAGTACACAGATATTTTTTCAAGGGTTATAGTTTTATAGTATTTTTTTAAACTAAGCTACGGGAAAATAAATTCCTAATTTCTCAACAGTTTCCACCTATGATTTGTTTATCGTTATATCATTATATGGTTATATCAGATTTCTCTTTATTCTTCCCGACATTAGAATCGCATGAGCTTCTATATCCATTAACTTCCAAAAAAGATTTTATTTTACTGGTTCTTGCGTCAACAATATTTCTTACCACATTAGAATATTACGAGGGCTAAGCGCTCACTAATAACTCTTGTTTCTGAAAAAAACTCGGTTCATTTTGCAACATTTTGTTTTATTTTACAGAAAATCTCACGGTTGGAAAACTTATATGATTGACATAAGTTTCTTTTTTATAGTGAGAGAGTTCCAGTAAATTTATTAAGACTGACTCAAAAAGTGGTTTTCTGTAGTACCAACTTCAAAAATACAGGAGATTTTATCAGCGCATTGTTGAATAAATCGTTCTTAGATTTGTTTCCTGGTTGATAACTTTATATGACAGGTAAAAATAAAAAAACCGGGAGAGATTAAAAAATATTTTTTAGTACGCCCACATTTCCTAGAGGTTTATAGTTTTATCGTATACTAAATTTTATTGAAAAAATGCATAGAACTCCGACGCAACAATCTAAGCAGAGTATAAAAGTCATGTCTTTGGTAGAAATTGAAAATTTTTTTTATTACAAGTTCAGACATTTTTTTATTCTTTATGGATATAGTGAATAATGCTAAAACATTAAAGAGATTACTTAGAATTCTCAAAAACGCTGTAGCAGATTAAAGAACATTTCTTATCGTGCATATATTCTTCACAAGTATATAGTTTTATTGGATAATAAATTTTATCGAAAAGATTCACGGAATTTCGATGGAGAAATTTAAAAAAATGATCAAACTCACGATTTCGGTAGAGGTTGAGAAATTTGAAGGAACATGTTCATACGTTTTCTATAATTTCACAACTCTGTATATCGATATATGTACTTACTTCAATGCACCAATTACGAATATGGCGTGACGCAAATACTTGCAAATGTCATTTTTAGAACTTTTATGTTTTTTCAAGTAGCGTTTTGACTTTCTATTTTTAAGATAAATCCCTTGTGGGATAAGGGTAAACTTGTTCGATTCTAGCCTCATTGGAGCTGTTTAAAAAATACTAAACGGTTTTTTTGTTTTTGAATCGGTCAAAATCAACCCTTGCATTCCTACTAACCACAACAAATTATAACTCATGCGCAATTAAATCAGACATATAATTATTTGTGTAATTGTTGAATATTCGAAAAGAAGATAGTCTAAACTTTATTATATTTTTCTATTATATTAGGTTATATGTAATATAATATTTACTTCATTTATTTATTCAAATTCATTTCGGATTTTCACATATTTTTATAAACGAATTATGTGTTTTAATTAACTTCTTATAGAGGGGGTAGGCGAAATTAATAAAATAATACCTAAGTTATAGAATGAAACATTGTTTTCATACACATATAAGTTTTTAGTGGAAGTTAAGTATTAAGCATACATATGCTTTCACCGCAACAACAAATTGATAACAATTTTTTAATAGAAAATAATCAATTTTATATATAACTATATATGAATTTCTTATGCTTCTTAGTATTTGTATACAAGTCTTTTCTTTCTGAATAATTTTTATCTAGTATATACAATATTAAATATTTTAACAGATTTTATTAAATATCTTAAATCAGTCTTTTCCCTCCGTATAAAATAAGAATCTTACAAAATGATGGTTCATTTTATTCCTTTGAGGATTCTCTCCAAATCTTATTGGTACGTTTTATTTAAAAAAATCTATTTATGAAAACCAATTGTTTACAAAAATAACAATTTTATAATTCCTCAATAAAAGTTTCACAATAAGAACGTACCAATGAGATTTGCAGAGAATCTTCTAAGGAATAAAATATGTCCTACAGCATTAGGATCAAATAATAGTTGCAACTGTCACCTAAAGTGAGATAGAAAAACATCAAACCCTGAAAACTATTGTTAAATGACCAATGAAAATTGTGAAAAATTTATTTTAAAAGTTCACCCCGAGTTCTTTTCCAAAACTATGTATACTTGACAATAACATATTTTCCTAGACTTTATAAATCATTTTTAACAACGCTTATTTTTTAGCTGCAAATAACTTTAGTTCATGATTAATTCAAAAACAAGTGTAAAGAAAATTCCCTTTTCGTCTTAAATCATAAGCTAAATTCCATGAAAATAGTTATCCCGGTTCCGCTGACATTTTTCAGGAGCAATGAAAGTAAAAATTTCTGACTCTAAAGTCTAAAGCTAAAAATGTGTTCATTTTAAATAATAAAAACAGAGCTGCAAATCATTTCAAGCAATTTTAAGCTAGAAATAATAAAAATTGAACGATTAAATTTTTGTCATAAACTGAACACTTCTTAAGTCGGAAGTTAAAATATTTTTATTTTGAATTGCTTAAAAATCCTTGAAAAGCTTCAAAATTTTATTTCAAAATCTTGAAACATCTACACGTTGTTTAACATTTTTTTAAATTATGAATTCATTTCAAAATGTCTCAAGACCTTCTAAACATCTTTCAAAATTATTCGAAATCTTCCAAAAATTTTGTTTAAATCATGCAAAATTCAAAATATTTTCCTAAAATCTTCCAGGTTCATTTTTGACAATTTTATAAATCTTTTTAAATCCTTTTGAATATTCTCCTAAGATTATTTTTCAAAATAAAAAGTCATTTTTATTTTTCCTAGGAATCTTAAGAAAATGTTTTTTATTGTTTTGAAGCCTTTCACAATTCTTAAAAATCTTCTGAGTTTTTCGTTTGAAACCTGCACAAATCTATATTGTGTTTTAAATGAGTCCGTGGGCTATTTACACCGAAATTTCGGTACGAATAGCCAAATTTTGTCGGTGTACGTAGACACTTCGTTTAAATTATTTGAAGTCATTTCAAATTTTAAATTAAAACTGAATTAAACTTACTGTAATTTTTTCCAGGGATAATAAGAGGTGTTCAATATCTATTATACATCAAAATTCAACAATTTTTCTTGGAAATGAAATTTTTTGAAGAAAAAATAATTAAAATTGTAACGTTCAAAATTCAGTTTTGTTCAATTTGAAATATTTGATTTAAAATTACTGAATTTAAATGAATAGTCAAACATTTCTGAATATTTAGCAATTGTTATTCTTCCGAAGTAAACATTTCATATTTTAAAGTTTCTAATTTTAGACTAAAACAATATTTTCAAATTTATTAAAAATTGTAAGTATGAGTATATTGTTTTGAACTTATTTTACAATTTTAAATAGTTTACAATGTTTCATTCATGCGTTTACATTTGTTTAAGTACTAAGACTTTCCGATTTAAAGAGTTTAATTTTTAACGTCAACATCTGGAAATTCTTAAATTTTGAACTGATTCCGAATCCTCTTGTAAAATTGTTTATTATTCACTTGTTGATCCTTAATGCACAGTTCAAATTTAAAGATTTTTTTAATTTACATTTACAGTTGATCAAGTAAAAACATTTTTTGTCCAAAATTTTCGATTTCAAATGCCGAGAAATCATATGTCATCATCATATGTTCCAATAAAGGAAAACTTTGACTTCATCTAAAGGACTTCAATTTGTTGAGAAGAAATGTTTTCTTGGTTTTGAATCATACTTCACTATATCAACAACTAGTTTTTAAACACAAATCTCTTATCTCTTTCAACCGATAACAACGTTCTTCCGCTTAGTTAATATTCCACTCTGAATAAAATAAATATTAATTTGCAACAATAATTTTATAATTTTGCTTTAGATGAAACCATTTCTTTGTATTGAATAAATCATTTCAAGACGCACTTAGCACGATCATTTCTTTGAATCCAGTAAATTATCTTTGATTAAAGATTTTTTTTCTCAGTATAGGATTGAGAAGGAATCGTGAGTGCAAAAGATCTTCTCAACCAAAAAAATAATTTTGACCTCCTATTTAAAAAATTCCAGATGCGAATGTAAGCTAAAAAATGCTTTTATCGGAAGAAATGGTACATGGTACATTATGGTATAAAAGCATATGTAATTCAAGGTCTAATGAAGACTCGAAATACTCCACGTGATATTGATATTGTGCACGTGTGCGCCCTTGTTAGTTTAATTAGGCAAAATGTGACAAGCTTTTATTACGGATTATGGATTGCATTAAATACACATATACAATATGCATATAAACACTAACACCACTGGAGTTCCTAAATTGCTAAAATTTCTGTGTAAATGCAGATTAATGTCATTCTAGACTCTCTCACTTATCTCAACAAAATATTTAAACTCTTGACGCTTGCACTCACGTCATTAGCGAAACTTAATAAACAAAAAGTCCGGTACACAAAGACCTTTTCTTAATTACGCACATTTTAAAAAGCTCTGTTATCCGTTTTACGTGGAGACTGAATATTGCGAGCTGGTGGAATATTCAGCTTTTTTCTCTCCTTCCACGTTAATGTTATTTAACGGACACAAAGCACCTTTCGAATTTCAGCTCCTACGTGATTTTCCAGCCCTAATAATCCACGGGCGGTACAATTATTGCGGGCGAACTCCATTTTCGGCTCTAATTAATGATCTCATTTTTACGAGTTAATCTATTCAAGTTTCTGCTTGTGTTGCTGGAAAATGCTTTCCGGTTGAATATAAATGAAGTAAAAAATCGATTCTGCTGATTTTTTTTTAAATCTGTCATAAATTAAATCGTGTCCCCAGGCTTTTGAAATCAAAAAAGGTTTTACATGAGAAAAGCTCGGTTTTCGAAAAATGGGGGAACAATTGCTTGTTATTAACTTTTTGTAAATTGAAGTTTAGTTCTCAAGTAATGTTCAATAAATAATTTCTACCCAATAACTTTTGGTTTAAACTTCTCCCTAAGCCTATTGTATTCCGCCACAAAAATACCCCAAAATATGTGTAATAGCAGTTTTAATGTAAAATTTATGCTAATGATGTATTTTTTTAAACTTTTTTAACACGAATGACTTTTATCCCCCAAGTGACAAGTCTGAAAGTGATTTATAGCAAATTTTTAATTGTTTGAATAATTATTATCCGTTTCAACAATGTTCTTTGCCTGTAAGTCTTAAATAGTTACTACTTTCTGGACAACGCAGTTCATTAATGCTAAGAATTCATGAATGCTGAGAGTAATATTATGTGTGAAAGATAGTTTACAATTTTTTAAATAGTTTTTATTGGTTTAAATATATTTTTACTCTGCAAATCTAGAATAGTTACTATTTAATGGAATCAATGATCAGTCAATAATTGCTAAATGTAATATTGATTGTGAAAGACAGTTTTTCGAGTACACGGAAAAAAAGGCTTTGTCATTTTAACAATCTAATAATTTGTTACTGAAAATAATTTGGTTTTATCAAATGACATGATTATATTGACAAATAAAAAATAGTTGAAATAACAATGCCAACTTTGTTAATTCCATAACAAAACCTGTTTACTGAAATAACAAACTCACATTGTTACCATGAAACCAATTCATAACTAACAAAGTTATTTGTTACTCTGACAAACAGGATTATTTGTTACATTAAACATTATTTATTAAAATTAAAAATATTTCTTAATAATTATATATTATATTATATAAACAAATAACTTTGTCACTGTTACAAAGATTTTCCTAACAATGCCAACTTTGTTAATTTAAGCCATTTTTTTAAATAGTCCAATCTTTACAAATTTATTTTGTTGAAGTATCAATTTTTTTTTTACATTGTCAAAGTATATTTTTCCGTGTATTAAAACAATCGATAATCATCCCCTTGCGCCTCTTCATAGGAAAGATGGACAAAATTCTTGCTTCTTCAATCTTTCACACTATGTCGCTTATTATTCAATACTTTTTCTTTTCAGAATTTTTACCCTAATTTTTCAAGCAATAATTATTATTCTAAACTTGAATTTTCTCCACTCATCTATAAAAAAAAGCATGTGATATTAATTGTTTATGTAATTGTAAACTGTCATTCACAAGAAATATCATTTTTAGCATTTATCACCTAGAACATTAATTTTAGAAAATAATAGCTTTCCAAGATTTACAGGATATAAAAATTGTTTGAAGAAATTAAATTTTTTCAAACAATTGCCAAATATCCTGAGCAGAAAAATATTACTCTTAATATTCTTACATCGTGCCATTAATTTCAGAAAATGACAAACTTTCTACGCTTAACAGGGAAAAAATGGTTTAAACAGACAAAAATGGTTATAATTATTACCAAATATGTTGAATTGGAAAGTTTATTATCAAAATTTATGAACTGTATCATTCATCCACAAAAAACCATCTTTTTGCTATTTGCATGCAAAAAAATTGTTCTAATATGTAAATGATAATAAAAAATTGGATATCAGTTTAAAAATACTTGAAAGCTTTTAGCCTATTAAATATGAATAGAGACTTTAGAAAAAATTCAAAGAATAAATAAAAGTTTCTCATAATGCCGTGCAAAATAAAAAATTGGTAACTACTTTTGAGATCCTCCCCCCCCCCCCTCGATTCACATTTATTTCCGAAATATCTTAATCGAAACCAATTGTGAATCACGAGATGAATTACAATTCTGTCCTTTTTTCACTTAATGAGGTAATAATTAATTTAAGTTAACAAAAGAGTTGTTTAATCAATTGAGTATTGTTTATAACTATCTTTTCTTACATAAGTGCTAGAAACTGGCGATTTTTTCTAAAATCGTTCAGTTTGCTTCGCCTGCCTAATTACAAACAATCAATACTTAAACATTAAAGAAAACTATATTTTAAATAATCTCTTTCCTTTTTCCACCTACTATTCCTAATTATTCTATTCTTTGTTTTTGCCTCTTGCGTAAAATAGCTTTTTTTCATCAAATTAATTTTTTGAGCATTTGGAAACGAGCAAAAATAATTTACTCAAAGCAATTGATGTAGATGAAGATAGTCATAAACAATAATAATTTGTTCAAACAATTATTTTTGCTAAATCTAATTAATTATCAAGTCACGCCTAATAAAAAATAGACAAACAGTTGAAAATTTCAGAAAAAAACCGCAACATTCTACCAATTGAGCAAAGAGAATGTTATCAACAATGATAATAAATTGCTTAAACAATTATCTTGTTAACTTGAATTCATTATTACTTCACTCCAAATGAAAATTAAACAAAAAGCCAGAAATTTAAAAAAACGCATCTTTCTAGCATTATTCAAATAAAATATAATTAGTAATTATCATAAATTGTTTAAACAATTATTTTGTTGACTTGAATTTATTATTACTTCCCTCCAAATGAAAATTGGACGAAAAGACACATATTTAAAAAAAAACCGCATCTTTCTAGCATTATTCAAATATAATATTATGAATAATTGTGATAAATTGTTTAAACAATCACTATTGTTAACATTGATGAACTATCATCTCCCTCTAATTGAAAATTGGACAACAAATGGAAAATTTGTGATAAAAACCGCGTCTTTCTAACTCCATTCTGTGATTAAAGTGCTAAAAAAAATAATAAATTGTTGAAACAATTCATGAAAATATCTAATTTTCAGTATAAAGTAATATTTTATGTATTAAAAACAATTCGCATTAAAAAAACCGCGAAAAAATCATAATTAGAGCCAACAACTCGCAAACCCCATTTTTTCACTTATGGGGTTTCTTTGGGACCCTATAAAACAGACTTATGGGGGTGATATTTAAAAAGTGATAATTTATTCGTATTCTACGGCTAATTGTGAAGAGAAACGTTAAGTTTCAACTCAATAAAGATAATATTGATACATCATTTTTTTCAAAACGAAAAAAAATGGATTTATTTTTGGGTGGATTCGAACAAAATTGGGGGGTGTCCCCATAAAAATTAGAAAAAAAATTTTTTCAACACATTTTAAGGGCCTACATAAGTGTTCAAGTATTGCTTAGGATTTTCGAAGATTTAAAGAGAATTTAAGACATTTTAAAATTTTGAAAGATAGTCACGGGATTTCAAAGGATTTCAATAAATACCTAAGTATTTTCACGAACCGTGAAGGACGTCAGGGGATTTCAATCGGATTTTGAAGATTTTAGGAGATTTTAAGGCATTTCATAAGATATTAAAAGGTTTGAAAGAATTTCAAGGTATTTAAAATAATTCGGAAGGATTCCTGCGGATTTAAAATCTTTAACATTTATTTATTAGTGAAAAGTAATATTATATATATTGGAGACAATTTGTACTAAAATATACCGCAGCAAAATAATAATCAGCGCAAAAACCTGCTATCCCAATTTTTTCACTTATAGTATTGTATTGCAACCCTATAAAAAGGCATATGAGGGTGAAATTCAAAAAGATATTTTTGATGCATATTCTATGGTTAATTGTTCTACGAAACGCTGAGGGTCAACTCGATACACCTAATTGGAACCAATCTTTTTTTGTGGAGATGGGGGGGGGGGCTATGCATGAAAATTCGAAGAAAAAAGTTTGAACCACTTTAATGTGCAAGCACTTTTGAGTTGAACATTAATCCTATTCAGATTTATATGGATAGCTTATAAGTAAGCTGAATTTTCAAAATAAAATTTCATTCATGTGAGCAGGGTTAATTTATATAGCAATGAGATAATTTCATTTCAATATAGTCCTGAACAGACCTTATCGACATCTCATTTCGAATAAGTACGTTGGGGCATTACTATACTTGCATTAGTAAAACCATTCTGCTTTATTCAAAAGTTTCACCGGAGACATAATATCACACACGCACCTCCCAAAACTTTCCTGCAATGTGCTATATACGTTCACATTATTCTCGATTAAAACTTCACCTTGAATGGAAAATGGTGCATTGGAAAACAGAACGGTTGAAAGGGAATGACACTCACAGTTGAAATCATCTAGTTTCCTTCTACACAGGTAAACTGATAGAAATCGCTCTCCTTTCAGGAAAATTATTATGTACAAAACGAAAGTATCGAACGAACGGATACATTTTGCCGCGGTCGCGTCCTTGCTTCTTCAAAAATCCATACGTAATCGTGGAGTAATTTTGCACTACCTTGCTCCTAAAACTTGCGGTTAGCCCCCTAACCCACTTTTTATTCTTCGAATTTCAATCCCCATTTGCAAATAATCAATACGCCATCGCCATGTATGTGTTTACGTGCCCGTAAACTTGCTAGGAAGTTTTATGACGAGACATTGAAGTATTGAATATTAAAGAATGTCAAGGACGACAACATTCATGGCTTATGGTTGCAGGTTTCTTGATCTGACCTATGATATGGAAAATGCAAGGCAAATATTCCTTTCTTTATTGACTTGTAATAAAATTCCATATGACTGACATCCTGCCTTCGAAGCTCTATTTATTGGAAGTGAATAGGGGTAGGAACCTAATCTGGATCAAGGTTTGATCCGCGTGCAGAAATTTCCTTACTTTAACCCATTCAAAAAGGGTTGCTGACAAGGACCAATATATGAATTTCTCAGAGATTTTCGTATTTCACAATGAAAAAGAAAAACAAAAAATTAGTGAACGAAGGCGCGCGCCTACAAAAAAGGGTTTTGTAGCCAAATTCTTCCTCCTCTACTTCTCCTTTTGAGTCATTTCAAATTTTTTTTAATATATCAAAAGATTTCACAAAGATTTTTAACATTCCAGTGGTTTCAAGCGAATACAGAAGATTTCACAAATATTTCAAAGAATTAATTAGGTTTACGAAAGATTTCAAGAATTTTGGTACAGAACACCCGATTTCAGAAATTTCAAACCATTTTAACGATCTCACAATATCTCAAAGATTTTAGACAATTTGAAAAGGTTTCAACAAATTTTAGAGGATTTTAAAAGATTTCACAAACAAAAGATTAGAAACAGATTTCATAAAGATTTCAAAACACTTTTTAAAATGTCCTGAATATTTGACAGATTTCAAGGATTTAAAATATTTTGAGAATTGCGAAGAATTTACAAAATTTTTGATAATTTCAAAAGATTTCTTCAAATTTCACAGAAATTTCAAGATTTTACAATGATGTTTAATACTTCAAAGGTTTCAATGAATTCACAGAAGATTCTGAAAAACTTCGAGGATTTCAAAGACTTTACAATATATGAAAATATTCCAAAGGATTTCATACAGATGACTTGATTTCTTCGCAAAAAATTTGAAATTTGTTCACCTATGGTTCTGTTTTCTTTCGAAATTGGAGGCTAATAGAAAGTGAAATGGCCTATTTTGTTACATGTGGAAAAAACGGTTATTTTATTATGTGCCGTAAGAAAGGAGACCTGAAAAAACTTGATTTCTTGACCTGTAAAACCTGGAATAGACCTTGAGTTTCGTCCCTAAGAATCGCTACATATGCTGCCCTGCATTCAACTTTTTTTGAATAATTCCCCTTTTTCCTATTCTTGAAAAACTTTCCCTTTTCTCCCTTTTCTCTTTAAATATGGCACATTTAGGAATACCATATTTAAATTACGCGAGAAATTTTGGAACTATAAATTATATATTTACTTAGTGGGGTGGGGGGTGGAACAAGGATTTTTCTGTATTGTCTCACAAAGGAAGGGGGAGGGGTTTTGTGATCGAAATCATTTTTTGCATAGAATATTTTGTTAAAAATACAACAAGTTTGTTGAAAAGTCGTTTTCTTTGGTTGACAATTCTACAATCTAAGAGAGAATACAACTATTTTTGTAATTTCAGAATTTGTCTCTTTTGGTGGATAGTTAATCATTGTGGTTGAGAATGTAATATTCGAGACATTCAAGAAATTACAATGATATTATTCTATATTTTATTTTTGATAATTTCTTGATTTTTTTAAAATTCATCTTTTTGTAGAAAATCAATTTGTTTGGTTTACAATGGATCTGTTTGTTTTAAAATTGATCTGTTTTAGTTAAGGATTGAAGCCATTTGTTGAAAATTCATATTTTCCGGTTGAAAATTCAAATGTATTTTTAGTTTGGAAATTCAGAATTTTGGACGAATTTTTATTCTTTATTAGCTGAATATTTGTTCTTGGCTAAAATTCTAACTCTTGTTGAAGACTCGTGATTTTTATTTAAAAAAATCACTTCTGGTAGAACTTTCATCTATTTTTTTTTTGTTGGAAATGTATGTTTTTGGTTGAAAATAAATTGTTTTGGGTTGAGGATTCAACTATTTTGTTGAAAATTCACGCAATATAAAATTCAAGTGTTGAAAATTGTAGAGAATTGAAAATTAGATTATTAGTTGCTGAAAAATGACGAAAATTGATAATTGAATTTTCAACAGTAGAAAATTGTTTTTCGAAAATTAAAGAAAATCAGTTACCTTAGTTTCATGAAAAATGACCCAGTTTTTTCTATTTTGAGAGAATTTAGGCTATAATAAAGTCTTTTACAATATTACGCTTGTATGTTTTTTGTTTTATTTCATGCGTTGATCAAATTGAAGAAAAGAACAAGTGTTTACCTAAAAGGGTTAGGGCGTTCGCATTTCATTCTAGGAAGACGATTCCAGGATACTCCTCTTTGCTAGAAAATTCTAATGAAAACAATCAAAAGGTTCATATATTGAAGACTTATCTTTTCGAAAAAAAAGTAATATTTCTGCAAATGGGATAGTACATAGAATTTAGTTGTCTAATACTAAATTTGAATTTGCAATCAATTTGAAGGTCCGGAACTTTTTACAGTATGGCTCAGTGAAAAAAAATGTAATAATTTTGCAAAGTGGTTGCAATTGTTTGATGTAATCCTACGTATGTAGTGTTGAGTTTGCAACCCAAAAAGTGATCGGAAATTTGTTAAAATTTCAAATATCAGAATTTGCAGTCATTTATTTTTTTTTCATTAAAAAAAATGTAATAAAGTTGCAAATTGGGGTATGATTAAAAAATGCCAATTCAAAAAGCAGTTAAAAATTGCAACCCATTCACAATTTGGGATCGTAAGAAAATATCAAATTTTCTGCATTTGTAGTAATTTTGGCTTTTTTATTCATTCCAAAAATAGAATATTTTTGCAATTTTGAGTAAATAATCCAAATTAAAGTAGTTAATAATCAATTGTAAATACTAATGTACGCATGGATATATAGACTGCATTATTTTGAATAAATACACTAGGTTGTAGTAATTTTTTTTAAACCTCATTAGTGAAAATTGAGTAACTAGTTTGCTTCAATGCCAAGATCTACTAATTATTATTATTCGGTTTTGGCTGAATTTTCAGTGAAAAGTTTCAAAACTACACGTAGAAAATGCATTGTGATACATTACCGAAAAATTAAGTAAAACGGGGAAATAGGGACATTTTGCAATATTTGCATAGAATGTTAAATAATTTTTCGATAATAATTAGTAGAAATTTTACCAGCAGTTGGGTAAAATTCAAATTTTCTTCATTTTATCCAATTGCTAGTGAAATTTCTACAAACCATTATCGAAAAAAATATTCAACATCTTATGAAATTATTGAAAAATGTCACTATTTCCCCGTTTTACTTCATTTTTCGGTAATGTATCACAAATGAATTTTCTACGTGTAGTTTTTAATGCAATCTATAGAAATAAGTATTTATTGCAAGTTTAAGATATGCGTACAATCATTAATTATAATTTTAAATTGTTAACACATAGAGTGTTTTAACTATTAACTAAATGAACTTAATTATTTTTCATGCGTACATTAATATTTACAATTAATTATTATCTACTTTAATTCGAATTATTTAGTCAAATTTGCAAAAATATTATATTTTTTGAATGAATAAAAAAGCCAAAATTACTAAAAATAAAGAAAATTTGATATTTTCTTACGATCCCCATTTTCAAATGGGTTGCAATTTTTAACTGCTTTTTAAATTGGCATTTGTTAATCATACCCCAATTTGCAACTTTATAACATACTTTTTTTAATGGACAAAAAATTAAATTACTACAAATTTTAATATTTGAAATTTTAAGAAGTTCCCGATCACTTATTGGGTTGCAAACTCAACACTACATACGTAGCATTACATCTAACAATTGCAACCGCTTTGCAAAATTATTACATCTTTTTTCACTGAGCCATACTTTCAAAAAATCAAGAATCAACAAATATAAATAATTGCGTGTTCCGTATAAATAATGAGGTTGCAAATCGTATGTTCAATTCTAAACAATAATTTAAATCATTATGTAAGTTTGCACCTTTATTATAATTTGTTCCCAAAATTTATTAACAAAATTTCAATTAACACAAAAATAAACATGTTCCGGACATTCAAATTGGTTGCAAATTTAAATTTAGTATTATACAACTTAATTCCATGCACTATTCCATTTGCAAGAATATTACTTTTTTTTCGAGCCCTTATTCAATAAAATGTCGTTTTCTAAAAAATGTACATATTCCCGATCTCTAACGAGGTTGCAAATCTACAATGATCATTAGGGAAGTATGTTTTATGTAACTACAAAGTTTTAAAAATATTAAATTTAATATGAGATTTTTTTCTCTACTGACTGGCCTATTAGCACCTTTTCATTTGGTTTCTCCGAAACAGAACCATTTTGATACGTTCATATGCTTCTAATCCACTGAAGCAGCAGTAAGTCTAAGTGATACGAGCAAGATAGGACAGACCAGTAAAATCAAACAGGTTTTCACGTCATCTGCTGCTGGTAAAACTAGGCAGTTTACTGAGATGTGATTCGGCTAGACTGTCAGTTTCACGAGTTTCCGACCTGTTATCTCACTCCAGACATTGTGAAACGGGTTCCCTTGTCGCTTATATATGCTGTACCTTTCATAAAGGTTATAATGGAACTTTCGCACGCATATAGGCAAGGATAGTAGGTAAGGGTCGTCGTGGTAGAAGGTAGAAGGCAGAAGGTAGAATTTCGGGGTGTGCCGGAAATGAGATATTGTTACTGAAGACAGGTCGCTCTCAAGTGGTAGTGAGGCAGACAATCGTCAGACAGAGGAACAGCTTTTGGCGACACGACCCTTCCAGCCCACAGCATTACTTTTGACCAGTTGTGTAAGGTCATGAATAGACGTGGTCCTTTCCTTCTTTCTTTCCATATTTTACCCTCCTTCTCTTACTTTTGCTTGACACGTAATTGCGACCTATAAAGCGATACAATGGATTATTTAAGGGCCGAATTTTCATTGGGATAATATTGACAAAATAATGATGACGAGGTTTGATTCCAAGTGCAATTTTTCATGATTTAACCCAAGGGTTCTTGTAATATAAATTTTCTGTTGGTTTTTGAATCTGAGTTGTTTCCTGATTATGTTACAACAAGAATCTCATAAAAAAATATTTTTTCATCACGACTTCGGAACCGTTTGAGGGAACACTAAATTTATGGTATTTGGATTACCCGAATAAACTTTTACGAGAAGTATCTGCATACAATTGTTTGCAGATTCGAAGAAAAAAAGTTTTGTTTTGTAAATATGTAATAAAATTAAATCTTCATAGAAATATATGTTCCTAATCAAGTAGTAGGTTTTTTCTGACTGAAATTTGAAAAATACATATCAAATTTTCTGAAAATGACTCTAAAATATAAAAACCATATTTTTATGAGAGGCATTACACTAATTGAATTTATGCTCTATTCCTCATCACAAACATGAAGTAATAGCTCAAAAAATAAAAGTTCGAATGAAATGTTATTGTTATTTCCAAAAAAATCATGAAAAAATTGACTACGTTTCATAAGATAAATCTTATTACATAAAATTGTATGCTGATTTCCATAATTTCAATAAAAAACTAAACATGTAATACTATAACTTAAAAAATGGATGGTCTAAAGAAAGCTTCGGAATTAATGTTATCACAGATTTTTAAAAAATATTAAAAAATATGTATATTTGGGAAAGTATTATTCTACTGTGACAAATCTTATTTTTCAATCTGAAAAAAACTGAGGTCATTTGTTAACCAAAAGGAACACTCTTTAAGTGTACTATTTCAGTATGAAGAATAACAAGCCTCTTTGCAGGCCACGCTATTAAATATAGATCGTGGCTGCGTGTGATGAAATTTTAGTACGAATAGCACGATTTTTTTGGTGCAAATAGCTGGACTTGGAAAAAGCACTATTTGTACCAAAATTATGATACAAATAGCCGAATTTTTTCGATGCATATAGACACAACCCTAATTAGGTGCCACTGAAATTACAGTTATAATTTCCGAAGCTCCCTTGAAATATTTTTATCAGTCATAAAACCTTCTTGTATTACGGTTTTAGAATGGAGGTTTTTGTTTGCATTTAAACAAATTCATTATTTCAATAGTGAATCAATTTCAGAAAATTCATTTTGGACAAATATTTTAACTTCAATAAGTCAGTGCTTTCCCTCTTTTCTAAAATTAGCCTCATACATGAAGTGAAAAAACAATATATTGTAAAACAAATATAGCTATATGATTGCAACAAATTTTAAGTTCTTAGAACTTATTTTAAAGGTTCATCAAAAATAAACGAACTCAAAAAAAGAACTTGATGCCGAAACATTTTAAAACATGTCAAAAATGTGAAAACTTTCGACAGAAATCGTTATACATTTATCAGATTAGAACAGTTTAAAAAAATATAATAATTTTAAAAAGCTGTATCAGAATTTCAAATTTGTATCAGAGTGATGAGCAGTCTCACATTATGTTTTTTAGTTTTAATAATAATACATTTGAAAATGTTCATTTTGCTACTTTCAAAGAAAACTATTGTTTGGTTTTAAATTAATCATATAATACTTTAATAAAATATGTTTACGCTGAATCTATACAAATGAAATATTCCTAAAATTAAGATATTGACTAAGGCGCTAAAACTTGATTTATATTTCATTTCAGTTCAGAATAGTTTTTGAGTAGTCGAAAATTCACATTCAAAGTGATAATTATAGTAAGGACAAAATGACACCTCTTGGAAAAAATATTCAACTATACTTGGAGTATCATGATTGAAGTATTAATGACGAAATTTTGAAAAATTCTTGATTGTGAGAACGATTTTGAAATCATCACAATTGTTTATTCAACAAATTCAATTTTTGTCTGAGTTTATATCTTCCTGAATTTATTATATCACCAATTACCTAAGTATATCTAATCAAAAAAATTATTCATCGGCATAACTCATTAATAATCATTTAACATTAGCTAAAAATACAGCATTTTGTATTGAAAAATTGTTTTATCTTTTCTACGTATAAATAAAAATGTTTTATCTTTCCCTTATTATACCCATTTTTCGTGAAAAAGTTACCCTATTTCCCCTTTTTCAGCTGTTTTTGCGTTGTGATCCCTGTAATTGTTATTAAAGAGATCACCTGATATAAATCTTCATAGAATTTAAATTTACGACTGCCAAATATAACTTTTGCTCGACTGCCTGGCAATAGCGTGACCTATTCTACTTCGGTATTTGTCCGAAGTCCTTCAACGCTATAATCTGCTCATCGCGCTGGAAATAACTCTCATTGTCACTGCTAAGAGAAAGGAAACTTAAACAATGAAATGCGGAAGGATCATTCTTGACTGTTGCTTTCATGAAAATTAACACGGAAAAAAATAATATAGGCATTCTATAGATACCAGCAGATTACTTCACTCATTGACAAAACATAACTAAAATAAAGAATTGTATTTTCATTTATGATAGCTCCACTCCTTCGGACGTAGATATTGCGTTTTCTTTTATAATTAAAAATTTCATTCCTGTCAATTGAGCAAGTACTCAAAAGTCTATATGACGGAAACTAAGGCCCATTGGATCGGAAGAAAATACACATAGCTAATTCAAATTGCGGCAATTCAAATTGCTGACACACAAACAGAAAACAGTTTTTATGAACTATCAATTTTACACATCTTCAGAATTTAATTTTTCCAAAATTGTTGTCAAAACAATTTTTTTGGTTCCATGATGCATTGACACTGAATCGGTTCTCATAATTTAAACAGAAAATTCGGTAGTTTTTATTCTTATTCTGAAGAAAAATTCGACAAGAGGAGAATTTACCCTCTAAAAGATTATGAACTTATGTTTTATATCACTTTCATCAAGATGAAATATAAATGTCACTTTTTATCAAAAAATTTCAGATATTATTCACAAAGGAGATGTCGAACAAAAGCAAAAAAATGTTTAATTTTAGATTACTTTTTACACAATAGGATTTTTTATGCAATTCCAGGATACGGAATTTCCCTTGATATTAGCCTGGAACGAGTTGGAGAAGGTTTTGCGGAACATTCTACAAAAAAAGACAGCTCGAATTAATTTACAGTAAACCTTGGGATATTACACATACTATTTCTGAAACAAGGAATAAAACATAGATAATATAGTTGAATGTTTTACCAAAACTGATTATTAATATGCCAAACAGTTGCGTTTTCAACTAAAAAAGATGAACTTCCCAACCAATGACGAATTTTGATAAAAAGAGTGTTTTTAACCAAAATAGATTGTACAGTTACGAGAGAGAATATACCTGAAGTGTTAAACTTTCAAGCCATGAAAGGCATGTTTTCTACAAAACTGTTGAATTCTCAACCCGAAAATATAATTTGTCAACAAAAAAGTTTATTTTTAACCAAGAAGTGGAATTTTCTGTTGAAGTAATTAAATTGTCAACCCAAGAAGAGGAATTTTTAGCAAAACAGTTAAATTTTCAACAAAATAATAAAATGTTTAACCAAAAATAGATGAATTCAAAAAAAAAAATTATGATAGAAGACTCTTCAACGGAAAATAATTGACGTTGAACCAAAAACATCTGGATTTTTACACAAAGAGATATAATTTATACAAAAAGAGTTGATAGTTATAGTTTGTTTATAGTTTATATATAATTCCATAGTTTCTGAAAAAGTTCATGCTTTTCGCTCAAGTAATGAATCTTCAACTGAAATGCTTGAACTTTCAGTTGAATAAATAGATTTTCTTAAAAAAAAAATTAAACAAAATAGTACAATTTTTCACAAGAAGAAATGAATTTTTAACAAAGCAGTTTGAATTCCAATCGATTAGTTCAATTTTCAATAAAGAAAAATGAAGTCTATAAGAATAATGTAATTGTTAATATTTTATCCGAAAAATAGTTCAATTCCAAATCAAAAGCAGAAAGAAGATCAGTTCTTAACCAAAAATTCAATAGTTGAATTTTAGGTTAGAAAAATCATTTTTAGATACAAAAAGATGCAGTTTCAACGCAAAATGAAATAGTTTAATTTTTAGTTGAAAAATTAATTTTTTCCACCAAAATTTATTTAAAACAAAATAGTTCAATTTTTTAACCAAAGAGGTATATTATGAAACTAAAATGACGAATCTCGAATTAAAAGAATAAATTTCTAACAAAAGAGTTTAACTTTTGAAGAATTAGTTGAATTTTTAACCAGAGAAGATGAATTCTCAACAAAAAATCAAATAGTTTATATTTCAGCGGAAAAGATTTAAATTTTTAATCGAAAACTGTTCAATTCAAAGGAAACAGATTCATTTTCAACCAAACAGTTGCATTTTCAACAACAGAAAAACATTGAATTTTTACCAAAAGTGATTATTGAATTGTCTAGTTAAAACAGCAGTTTTTCTACAAAACCGCTGAATTTTTAACCCCAAATGTGAATTTCAAACAAAACAGTTCAAACGTTTTACATCATTTATAAAATAATTTTGTTTGCGGGTTACTATATAATTTTAGTCCAAGGTTACGTACCGAAGTACCAGAAGTTTGGATTCTCATTATCGAGAGATTGGATGCATACTCTTTTGGTGGCAAAGCAAATGTTCAACTCAATTTTAATATTCGATAGATAACTTTCTTGGAAGAAATTGAACTTTCCAAATTGATTTTCAATAAAAAAAAGAATATTCAACTCTCGACTAACTTCCAAAGACCAACAGGGATCATTCAAGCGCAACTGTTGCTAATCAAATACTGATTTCAAAATCTATATAAAAGCGTTGCATATCGTTTTGATCCAATTTTGGGGAGAAAATCAACTGGCACTCACTTTCTCGCAAGATATTTTCGAAAAAAAATAATACATAATTATTGATAAGAAAGATTTGAAAAGGATATTATATTCTGCTTCTAACTAGCCTCATTCAAAAATAAACTTTTGAATATTATTTCGAAAGTGAGTCCAGGAAACTGCAAAAGTGTTTATTGATTCTCAAATTATTATTGAAAATAAAGAACCGTGCGAAACATCAATCACTGCTCGACTCAACTATTTTTGGCTTGCAAATTTTCACTCATGATTCGTAAGCCATTATTTTCATAGATTTTGCTAGGAGTTGAAGTTGAATCTTGAAAATTGGCAAAAATTATAAATCAGCCCAGTTTTCCATTCACTAACTTAGTCTCTATTCAGCGATTGTCTCTATTGCGGCTCCTCTTCAGAAACGATTGATTCTTATTTTATTTCGCAGACATTGTTCTAGAGATGAGTGCATGTTCCTAATGACTGGTGTTTTAGACGTCCTCATACTCCTGGACGGTACTATCGGAAACAAAGTTAATGGAAAATTATGTTGATGCGAGAAAAGAAATGTAGATATTTGAAGGTGAAGGAGCTGTACATACAGATGAAAGGAAAAAAGAAGGTGGTGGAAAACCGGTGATTTTTTCAAGGACCCGTGATGAGATTGATGGATGATCTGCGTTTCTGGTCCGCCGTCACGCCATCACCGGTTACATCGGCATTTCTCTTGCGAGTTTCCGGTGGGCTGATATCAACCAAAGAACACGCATCTACAACCCCTAAAAGTGGAAGGAGATACCGATCCGACCTCCCTTTTCTTCTCCACCAAACCGCCACTATCTCATGCTGAAGGACTGGGTTAATGGGGCGTTAGAGAATTATTTCGCTGAGAGCCGGATCTCGTAAGACATGTCGAAGAAGCAGTCTTGAAATTCTTCATTTACAATTCAGAAGGACACGGCCAACATCTTTGGAATTAGAACTTCTTTAACTTTATTATTGATTCATAATATAAGGTCATTGATTTTTTTTCTAATTATAACCTCTAACGTTCACTGCTATTAAAGTTGGTTTTTCTTTATTCCTTCGGTCTTGAACTTCAGAGGTTGTGAAACAAACAATTTTCATATGTAATATGATCTTTTTAAACCAAAATGCAACATCTTTTAAATTTTAATTATTTTCATTTCATTATTGACATGTGATCAAAGGTCATTGGTATTTTTTTCTAATTATATCCTCTAACGTAAATTGTTGTCAGAGTTGGATTTTCTCCATTCCTTTCGTCTTGAGCATTGGAGGTTTTACAAATGCTCAAGAAGGTGCCTTTTACATTAAGAAAAAAGTGCAGCTACTAGTGACAAAGGAGGTCGAACTTCATTTACATAATTATGTATTAGCAAAAAAGAATGTGCTTGATGTTCTGAACATTCATGTAAAGGAAATTTTTTCATAATCGTTTTACAAACTATTAACAGTGCTCTAGTATGTTGCATTACAAGGGATGAAACACAGTGATTGCAACTAGTGTGAAGTTTGCTGCCCGAGCGAAGTGATGGTTGCATTTACACGAGTCGTGATCGTCATGTTACATTCCGAGTAATGCACATTATTTCTCATAGAGAATCTATTGAAATTTGTAGATATAACCTGACCTGGATCCCTTACCTCGAACACTTAAAAACAGATTATAATAGAAGACTTAACATTATTAAAACCTTTGCTAAAAGAAATTGCGGAGCTGATCAATAATTATTGGTCAATACCTACAAAGCCGTTGTCAAATCGAAACTAGATTATGGTTCTATATATTATAATTTACCCAATCCAAACGCTTTAGACATTATCTCTCCCATTCCTAATGCTGGAATAAAAATTGCTGTGGGAGCCTTTTTCTCACGTCCGGTAAATAGCATCCTATCCGAAGCAGGTGAATCCCCATTGGAGTACAGAAGAATGCAACTAAGTCTGAACTATGCTACTTCAATAGCCTTAACTCCCTCAAATCTTGCGTGCAAATAATATTTTTCTCGGAAACTACAATGACGTCTAAAATCAACATCCCAGAGCTGCAGAGCCTCCATACATCCGAAGGAACACATACCTCCAAGAAATTAACTTTGAACTTCCAGAGATTGCTTGCAGGAGATTCCATAATCTTCCCTATTGGGAATTTCTAGTACCAACCATTATTACTGATCTTCTTAAACTTCTCGAAAACAAAAAAGACTCTAAAAAATACAAAAATGCCGTAACTGAAATCCTCAACTTCTTTCCAAATCACACTCAAATATATACTGATGGATCTAAATCAAACTTCGGACGTGGTTGCTAGGTGGTGACACCAGATGAAAAATTCCAGTATAAACTGCCTGACTTGTATAGTATATTCAGATGTGAAACTTATGCTATTTTACAGGCCATGAAATTTATTGACAGAGGTAATGATTCCTGTTTTATCATTATCAGTGATTCCTTGCCTGCTATTGATGCTACTACAAATATAACTAACTTTGATCACATGACACAAAAATTACAAGAGTCTTTCTACAACGTAAAAAATCGAGGAAAAGAAATTATTCTTACTTGGAGTCCTCTCACATGGGTATTGAAGGAAATGAAAATGCTGACTTTCGAGCTAAATCCGCCTGTTTACTTCCAGAGCCTGAAGTTCCTGTGCCTGTATATTACAAGGATCTTAAAATATGAATATGTAATGCTATCAACTCCTTATGGAATGAACAACGGAAGAACCGTATAAGCACTAAACTGCACCTGATTAGAAAGGACATATTTGAAAAAAATCAGATCCTCTTAGAAGACCGAAAGGATGAAGTGACACTCACTCGACTAAAAATTGGTCATGCAAATTTGACAAATTCCTACCTGATTACAAAAAGTGATCCAGAAAAATGTGGAATCAACATAAAATTGGAATCGACCTCAAGCGAATGCTCACTTATCAAGTTACCTTCAGCAATGTGCTCAACTTCCTAGATGATATTGGAATCCGAAATTTAATCTAGAGTGTTAATTTATTAGTGCCTCCTCTAAATGTGTGCCAAGTGTCAACATACTTATAATATTATTCCTTCCCTGCTTTTTATATGTAAAAATTTGTTCTCTATCTTGATGATTCTGTTATATTTCTCTAAACATTCCAAGACGAAATCTGACAAAGACAATCTTGAATCTAATGTGCATGTATAACTAATAGAAGATATTATGTATTTAATGTAGTCGCTAATGACCACAGTAGTCGATGCTACTCAAAATTTCTAATTAATAAAAAAATATATATATTTGTGGATAAATAGAATTTAGAGGACATATTTCGTTCATATGAAAGTCCAGAACTTCAAGTATTTCCAAAAAGACTTCTCGAGAAAGTAGTCTTGGAATTATTTATTTATAATTTAGTAGAACAGTTTGAACATCTCTTAAATTCGAATTTTCTAATTTAATTATCGATTTCTAATCTGTCATTTCAGAATGAGCTTAAAGGTTCTATGTAATTATATTACATGATAATAATTATAATAAACATTATAATAAACTGAAAAAATTATATATTCATTTTAGGGAAATTTGTAATGAGAATAATAGGCGTGCATGTTATTATTAAAAACAAAGATTTGCTCAACACTAAAGGCTACAAGGAAATTCAACTATAGCACTATTTCAGTCTAAAATCTTGAAAAATTATTACCTGTCATAATTAACTGTCTATCGTTGTGGAAAATTCGGCAATACTGTATTAGCTCTATACTTGAATTTTTAGCTTTACAGAAAATTCCGTAATACTAGGCAGTGCATATCTATAATGAAGACTGCTTTTGATCAGTGAAAAAGGCAGAACAACATAATGAAAATACTCTTGAGTCTTCTCTTCTTCAAATTACAAAATTCTCTCATTTCGAAATTTGCACGTTTTTAAATTGAAGTGCTTCCATGTATATGCTCTTTCGAGATTGGAGTGCTCTTATAATGAAATATGAGTCGGAAAGATGTATTGCTGCTGAAATTGAAAAACAAATACGTTTACAATTTTCGGAATTTATTGTTTTTATATTTGAAATCGTCCATTTTTGGAATCTTTTCTGCTTATAATTACTTTCTTTTAACATAGGCACTGATTTAAAAAGTCGGATCCTCACTGATTTATATTGCAATTTTAGGCGATAATTCATATTGAATGAACCCCTTATTTCGAAAAATAATGCTAAAATCTACAGAAATTGCGGAATAATTTTTTCAGGTAATTGAAGCTTTTCTACTGGGAAAAGTACATCACGAAAAATTTCTATAAATCTGGGAAATCATACATGTAAGCACATTCAATTTTCGAAAAACAATTGCTGAATATTCTACAAAGTAGATCAATATTTGACCAAATAATTTCATTGAAAACAAACAAAAAAAATGTTTGCAGAATCGCATTCTTGACTACAAAAATTGGTATTTTACAACAAAAAAGTTAAATTTTGAACCAAACCATTTGAAGTGAAATCCAGTATTTTCAACGAGAATTTTCAACCAGATAAATGAATTTCTGATAATATTAAAAATGAAGTAAGAATAAAAATGATTTTGTACCTAAAGATAAATTTACCACTAAAAACGGAATAGTTTATTTTCTGTTGAAACACTTAACTTTTGAATGAGAAAACCGAATTTTCAACAATATACTTCGCTTTTTAACCAAAGAAATTAGTTTTCTACCAGAATAGTTGAATTTTGGATCGAAAAAGAAGAATTTTTAAGAAAATTCGTGAATTATCAACTTATAACTATTAGTTTTTGTCTAAAAATGAAATATTAAAATGTAAAGTCAAGAAAATTGATATTCAAACAACAAAAAACAAGAAAATATTCAAAAACCCTTTGGGTTACCTATATAAATTACGCCACATTACATGGATTGCGTTGCATTATGAGTTAATTATTCGGTTCGGACTACCGAAATTACTCCAAGTTAGCTGGAATTGGAGTAGATTACGGTAGATTATACGTAGATTACTCGGAATTAAAATTCTATTACTGTGGATTTCCAGGATTACAAGTGGATTACTATGTATTTCTCCCGATTGAAAGTACATTAAGCCAACTTACAAGTGGATCACTCGGAATTGTATGTACTAAAACTGGACTACAATTGGATTACACCAGATTACACTAAATTACCAGTTCGGATAACCGAGCGGTTCAGCGAATTACCAGAGTTGTTTCCCCCTCGCTATTCCCTCATCAAAACATAAATTAATTCCTGAAACTCTTAATTTCCTCTTCCTTCTATATTTTATCACGCAAGAATGTGAAAATGTTTTGAAATTCCCTGCAAATGTACGTAACAGCTCACGTAAATAAGCTCACTGAGATCTCTGATTGCATGCTTGTGGCTTTCCTGCACGCACAGACAGAGTAGAAAGAGTAATGCAAGCGTGGTGTAATCGACACGCACCTGGGATACTAAGGGTAAAATGGAGAAAGGGTGAAAGGGTGAAGAAGGAAATAGGAGTACGAAACTTCAGACTCTGAAACTCACTAATGTATGCTAACGCTGTTTCAGCATGACCTGCATGCTCAAAACGAGGTCGACTTTCTGCTTTCAAGTTCGCAGTTACTTGTCCCCTCTTTATCTTCCGCCCTATTCCGCCTCTTCTTCTTATTATGCAACCGCTTGATATACCAAGCAAACTTTCCACGATAAGTTACGCTTTGCGAAGTCAAGTACACTCTCTCTTGCCGTTTGTTTACTGCTTTGCCATCGTATTGCCTTGTCAGGATGACACTAAAATTACTTTGCGCGAACTTACCTTACTTTGGTGAAAACAATGTTATGCTTATCGTGCCGTCGTTTGTGGAATTTGTAAAAATTTATTCAGTTGACTTAGGCTTGAATTCCAAACTTAATTATTAGGGGAGCTGCGCTAAATGCGGCATACACAAATATATCGCTCAATTGAAGGAATAAGATAAGCCATTTTGTAGTGGTGAAACATAAAACATATAGTTTAATATCTTCGGTTTACTCTATATATAGTCAAAATTATATTGATATCATTTAAAAACGTCAATTTTAGGTTCTTTTACACTCAAAAATTTTTCTTCGAAAACCAGCAATTGACTCTAGTTAAACTACATCTAGTTGAAATGTCAAGGATTCCTTACTAATGGAATGATGTGCATACCGTTGATTTTACTTCACAAACCTAGCAAATGAAACCTAGCATTATTAGCATGGCAACCACGATCGGGCCACGCTGATATTTTTCTAATTTGCATCGCCAAGAGAGAAGCTGTGTGAAGTATTTGTTCACGAATGCCGATCGCTTACAGCATTCATAAATATTTTCGATGGTTTTGTGGTAGATTTATAATCATAAGTACAATAGGCCCTTCCATAATGAAATGTATTTTTAGTTAGTGTTCAAGTCCATTAAGCTTGAAAGGAATCTCTAGATCTAAAACTTTTTTCTTCAAGTGCGAACCAGGTCCGAGGAAAATAAATATTTTCCAAAACTTTGATGATAATTTTTGAAATTCGGAACAATTATATTCATACAGAATAGTATGAACTAGATATATGATGCACTTCAGGATTATAAAAATTTTGAACTCAGTTTGTCGGGTAACAATGCTGTTTATAATTATTGAAACTTTTTTGCCTTGTCAAATGTAGATAAATATTTCAGTTGATGGGAGTGGAGTAGATTTGTGATCATAAGTACAATAGGCTCGTTCATAAAAATCTTTATTTGAAGTTCAAGTGCCTTGATGCGTGAAGGAATCTGTTGGCGTGAAGGAATCTGTTATAAGGCTTTTTTCTTCGAGTGCTACCTAGATCCAAGGAAAAGAAATATTTTTCAAAACTTTGATGATGATTTCCGAGATTCAGAGCAATTATAATAATACAGGATAGTATGGAATAAATATGATGCACTTTAAGATTATTAAAATTTTGAACTCAGTTCGTCGGGTTAAGGATGCTATGCCTAATTATTGAAACTATTTTGCCTTGTTAAATGTAGGTAAACTTTTTAGTTGATGCGACGTGTCTTCCTTGTTGTTTTTACTAAGATGAACCTTGTCATTCCGAATAGGATGCAAAGTTGGCACCTTTCCTAATTAAGAAAAATAGTTGATTCCTTTTATACGGGTACCAGGAATTTTTCTCGGTGTAAAAAATAAACCTTCGTCATAACCTGCGTGTTACCTAATGTGGCGCGGTGTTTATCTGACTTGTCATAAAAATTAAAATGGACTTTTCAATAGTAGAAATGTTAATTTCAGAAAAGTAAGGTTCCTAGATTCTGATTTTGAAGCTGATTTTCTGATTTTAAAGCTTTTTCGGGTTTCAATCGTGTGCGATACTGTGAATGCTGCCGAAGTTTCGTGAACATCCCAGTTCACTTCTTCTTCAATTTTACTTCTTCATGCGAAATTGACCCCATGGTAGAAGTTAGGGAAAAAATCAAAAACTATCATCATAATGAAGCAAAATGCTATAGGCACTAATCTTTGAAATGAGATAAAGATCTTTGAGAAATTTTAAGCATTTCCAGAGTTATTCCAAGTTTTCGAAAAAACCGTCATTTGATGTTCGTTTGCAATATCTTCTTACTAAATTCACATTTTACCTTCAACTTAGGCTTATCAGACACAGAATTTTCTTAACTTCTCTGCTAATGTAAGCTGAAGAATTGCATGTTGATGACATAGATAATTAGGCACTTTAGCAGCATCTCAAAAAGACAGGCGAACTGAAAAAAATGGCTTTTTGGGCCAACTTTTCAGTTTGTAAGGTATGCTACTGTTATTGCATTAGTTGATACAACAATTCCCTAAGCTGCAGTGACTATTCAATTAATAACAACATTAATGAGAATGGTTGTCTCAACTATTCAAACAGCAGTACTATATTTAAGAAAAATAAATAGTTGACCCAACTCACAATTTTTCTCATTGCGTCTAAATAATTTCGCTGGTACTGTATCTCGCATATTTTTCCTGAAAAATTGAATTTTAGTTTTTCAAAAACATTCTTATTGGATGGAACTAGAAATGTTGGTCATGAATGACTGTTTCACGAACCCTTCTTTTCTTTTTAGGACATTAAAAAGTGTGCTAAAGCTCAACCCCATCTTATCATCCATTGTATTTTCCTACACGATACTACATACAGACTGCAGACCGCTATTCGTTTTTTCTGACTCAAGGGCCTCAAAATTTTACTTCTAATTAGGGAGAGAATGTAAAGAAGCTTCCTACCTTCTAATGTGCTGTTTGTAAGGGAAAAATTCAGTGAATACTATCGAATAATTCAAGAAGAAAAAATAATAATCAGAGAAAATTTTCGGACAATACTTCATATGCCATCCTCACTGCGTATGCGGCTATTTCAGCAGTTGGATGTTGTGTTTTGTCATAATTTTCCGGAACTATTTTGTAAACCTAATGACCGGCTTTTCCATTTTGTTTTTTTTTATCTTTGGGATTGATTTTTGGGTTTGAACATGTTTTAAACTAAAGAATTTACATTTCTTTTGTTGCCTCTGAATTGAAAAACCTTTCAGAAGTAATTTTTCACTTGAAAAAATATTCCAATTTTTTCTGACCTTTGATTTTAACTTCCCGTTGAATCTCCCACTATCGTTCTGCATAGACAATGGCTTATAAAAAGGCAATGCAAAAGAAAAGAACAAAGAACGCTTCTTTTTTAAATGACATTGTGAAAATAGAGAATAAATAGGATGTTTTTCACTCGACACTCGAAAAATTTTCCCGAATTGTAGATCTTATAAAGCCAGAATGGAAATGAATCTGTATTATATAGGTCTTATATTCCAAATATTTCACTAACGTATTACCTGCGCTTTACGTAAATTGAAATAATATTCAAAGCTGGCGGCTTTGTATGAATGCTATAGAGGCAGATATTCTATTTGTTTCAAAGAGAAACTTTTTCTCCGCGTACTTCATAACGTTTACACCAGAAGACAGCATTTCCCTATTTTCTCTTTCAATAAATTTAAAGCCTGCGAATCCTACTGGATGTGAATAAAAGGGACACTATAGAAGGCAGAGCCATTGTTTTCAGTATTGGATTAACGATAACAGCTGGTGCCACTGTCATATTACCCTGTTTGCATTTACACCAAGGAATATCCGAGTCTGCGACTGTGCGATAGAGTAGTTTTCATATCGCTATTCCATTATAGGCTATGCTCTTCAAACGAAGAGATCTTTTTCCGTTTTTTTTCATTTTCTTAATTAATTCGCGAGATATATGTGAAAAAGTAACGAAGAGGGTTGTAATCAAATTCTCTTTTTTTTTATGATTTGAAAACAAGTATACTGCGCTTCAACAGCCCTTCAATATTTGAAAAGAATTTTGATTTGAATGAGAAATTTTGTTCATTACTACTACATGTTATAAATTACCAGACACAAGGTAGAAGGCACCAATCGCCATAGCTAGGAACTTTTGTCAAAACCGGAAACTTTTCAGATTAGAGATTTTTTTTTAAATTTCTTCTTCTGGATTGAAAATTCCTCTTTTTTCAACAAAAAAAAAATTACTGTAGCAAATTGCTATAATGGAAGTGTTAATTTTTTTTTATTTTTAAAAAAAGTGCCAACATGGATTTATTTTTAGCCGGAAAAATGATTATTTCTTGCCATATAAAATATATCAAATCATTTTAAATGTCACTATATGTTATAGGTGAAATATATAATTATTTTTTTAATTTATACGATTTATTACAAAATTATCCATTTTAAAATTGTACTACAATAGTGCAAAAAATAGCGATAAATTTTTAATTAAAAATTCATCATCCTAAAGGCACCTATCAATAATAATCGCATTCAGAACTTATCTGACCGTATATTTCGCAGCCTGCCTCACAACATTTATTAATGCATTTTCCAGTGAAATTTCTTTCGCTCGGATTAAGCAAAATATTTAAATATCGCGCTGCAGGCGCTCAAGAGCTTAAAAAGTTTGAAAGCACAGAATAATTATAAAACTCGTTCCTCTAAAGGAAAAAAGAGTGAAACCAACATTGAAAAACAATACAAAAAGCAAAGAGATGTATGCAGCCTGTATAGGTTTTGTCCGAGGCGAAGGTGAAATATCGCTATGTAGTTCAGTTGTTATAAGGATCCGTGCATAATTTACATACAGTTTTTTTTTTATTTCGAACTACGTACCTTCCTTTTTCAAAATCCACAAATTTTGACACATCGCCATATCTTTCGTAATTTTTTCCAAGAACATTTTTCTCATGAATTTCTTTAGGGATCATCCAAAAATTACGTAATACGGTTTGGAGAGAGGGGGATTTGGTAAGATGATACTCTTTCCCATCAATTCACAAATTAGTTCAACTTTCAACCAAATAGTTGAATTTTCAACCAAAAAATATAAATATGAAAAAAATGTAATAGTTGATATTTCAACAAAGAAAAGATTTTCATTTTAAATAAAAACAGTGGAATTGTAGCCAAACTACAAATTTCCAACAAAGTATTTGAAAAACCAAACCAAAAAACATTTATGAGTCAATAATGAAAAAAATATTGAAGTAAGAAAAAATCAAGTAATTGAATTTTCAACTGAAAAGAGTAATTTTCTACTGAAAAAGGCCAATTTTTAACAAAATGCACACATTTTTTATTACATAGTTGAATTTTGGAACTAAAAGATTTTTTTTCTTATTACGAAGACGAATTTTTGACAAGGCTCGTAAATTAATAACCAAATAGTTGAATTTTTAAACAATCTAATCAATTGTCTACCAAAAAGACGAATTTTCAACAAATTACATCAATATTCAACCAAACACTCAAATCCTCAAACCAAAAAGATCAGCTTTTAAACGAAAGTAGAATAGAGAAATTTCTATGTAAAAAAAATTGATTTTCAATTAGAAGGACGAATGTTAAAGACAAAAACAACTCTTTGTGCAAAACAGTTGAATTTTCATATGAAAATATGAAGTTTCAACAAAAAAGTTTTTTTTCAACCGAATAGTTAAATTTTTAATTTAACAAAATTAGTGTTTGACTCAAAACAACAATTTTCAAAAGAGCAGTTCAATTTAAAAAAATGAATTTTCTACTACAATTATGAATCTTTAATGAACAAATGAATTTTTGAGAAAATGATTCAACTTTCAATTAAAAAGTTTGATTTTCACCATAAAAAGGTTGAAATTTCAATAAAGAATATGATATCTGATATTTCGGAATTCAAGTAAAAGTTACGAATCATCAACAAAATACTTGAATCCTCAATCAAAATAGGTTAATTTTCAACAGTTGTATTTTTAATCAAAAATGGAATAGTCAGCTTTTTAACCAAGAAAACGAACTGTTAACTTAAGTGATCAATCTTCAAACCCAAAAATGTGAACTATACAGTTGCATTTTTAACCAAAAAAGATTAATTTTGCACAACAAGAGATGAATTTTCAAATGCACATAATTTATTACAAAAATAATAACTTTTCTAAACTTACAGTCGAAACAAAAATGGGTTGAGCAAATAATAATCGTTAAAAAAAAAAAAAATTTATTAGCATTTCGAACTCGAAAGTTCATTACCTCACTACCCGGTTCGGGTAGTATTTCTAGGTGGATAAATACTACCAGTGTGGGTCCACCACACCCACGACGGGCCAACACCACGCAGTATTCCCCGAACGGTCACCCATCCAAGTACTAACCGCGCCCAACGCTGCTTAACTTCAGTGATCTTACGGGAACTGGTGTTTTCAGCGTGGTATTGCCGTTGGCAATAATCGTTTAAAGAATAAAAAATTCATTGAAATATATTTGGAAACTTGTGCCTCATTGAATATAAGTAATTAATTAAGAAAACAATTTTAAAGATATCTTTAGCATGAATTTTACATAAAAATTATATTTGTAATTGTGCACGACATTTTCCGGGCACAATACAAAGGGGAAGGGGGGGGGGGGGGTGAAAATTAAAAATGTAAATGCTATTTGATGGAAGTCCTTTCTTGAACTTTCCTTAAGAAGTGACAAAACCTTGATTAAAAAAAAATGCAGTTACAATTACACTGAAACCTAGATTCTCGCAAACTGGATTTGTGCATTCCTAGAATTGATGGCCTTCGCATTTTTCAATGCGGGAATTGCGGGACCGAAAAAGAAGCGGAGCCGTCAAGCGTGCCAAACAGCATGGCGCTGCACTCACAGCGCATTAGTTGCATCAGGTTGCGTCATGCGTCCAATTTCAACAGAAATTATTCATGCAACCCTGTCTGTTAACGTTTGGAGTCCTTGGGTTTGTGTCTAAGGCCACTGTTAGCCATCTCCGAAACCGTGCACAAATCAAAGTTCCAGTGCACATCTTTTTCTGATTTTTTCGAAAAGTATGCGTTTTCTATTTAAAACCACATGTTGATTCAAAACGCCCGCGCGCACTCAATTTTGTCAAAGTTGAAAAAAATAATGAGTTTTTGCCGGTAAACAAACAAAATTTTAAAGAAACAATTACCAGAAATCGATAGTCAAATTTTTGGACCAACCTGATGAACACTCTGTCTATGCACAGCCCCCAAAGTAGTTATAATAAACAGTTTTTCTACAAAAAATGAGCGAGGGTGAGAGTATGACACTATTCAATAATGAAGACTTCGGGGTTAAAAGGTTTGAAACCGGTGGAGCCCTATGGTTTTTATGGCTTTTCCTAATAGGGTGTAACGTTCTTTTTATTAGCGGTTTCATTGCGAGGGTGAAACTCGCTCGTTTCATAGAGATAATCAAGGCGCATCTTCAGCTTCTTAGAGAAAAAGGGAGGTAAGGAAAGTTCTTCGATCAGAGGAAGTGAAAGTGAAATTAAAGCCTCGTTTCACGAGGTGACAAGCTTTCTCATGGTGAAACTTGTATACAACTTAAGCGAAAAAAAATGAATTTCATTCTTCTTCTTGATCTTTATCTTAAATAGTTTAAATGGTATAAACATTTTATACCATTATACCATTAAGCCATTTGCCTTTCGGGGTAGGCGTGACACTACCCGATTCGGGTAGTGTTTCTAGGAGGATCATTTATTACTAGTACTACTAGTGTGGGCTCACCACACCCACGACGGGCCAACAGCACGCAGTATTTCCGAACTGTCACCCATTCAAGTACTTACCGCGCCCAACACTGCTTAACTTCAGTGATCTTACGAGAACTGGTGTTTTCAGTGTTTTGATTAATTCTGTTTTATTTTGTGTTCCAGGTAAGATGCTTTATATCAGAGAAAAGTTTTCATCCTCTATTGATACGTAAGTTATGCATGTTTAAAATACTTGGACTAACATTTTGGTTTATTTTGTGTAATAATAAATGCCAACCTCTTTTAAACTAAAATCAACCCAAATCGAAATGAAATTTATATGAGGGATGCTAATCTTTCAACTTATTTTTGCTGCGATTCAAAATAAATCTTGTTTCTTATTAGAATCCAATAAAAATTATTTATGGAATTTTTCAATGAAACTCAAACGTCAGAGAATCGGTGGTCCTAGAAGTTGAAGCAGGATGTATACTAACCGGAAAAACCAGAAAATGGTCGGAAATTAAAATAAAACCAGGAGTTCAGCGGAAATACAAACTCGAACTAGGAATCACGTTCAAAGTTTACGAAAGTGTGATATTTTTTATAAATATATATAACAAAATAAGTAAGCAATTTTTTACTTTGACGACTTTTCTGAATTTGCAAGTAAGCGGGCTGAAACATTTTGCAAAACTTTCCCTAAAGTCCAAAAGTAAAATTTCAGTCGGAAAAAGCCAAAAAAAATTTTCTTCAAAATTTTCGTTTTCTATAGAATTTAAACTTTATGCTCACTTTTATAAATTTTCCATATAAACATTAGTAGTTTTCTGAAAAAAGAAACGCAAGAGTAATTCAAAAAGATTTCCAGAAGTACAATTTTTCATCCATATTCCATAATGAAACAATGTAAGAAGAAATGTACTACATATATTGATAGGAATGTGAATCGATCCAAGATTTTATTATAATGTTAAATAATAATGTAATTGGATAATTTCAATAACTTTCACTAACTCTTGACTGATTTAATTACTTAGCAGTTGATGAATTGGAAATATGGGATTATTATATAATTAAAAATTACGTATCGTTTTACTAATAAATTTTATTTAAATACCTCAAATGTTAATTTTCGGCAATTCGACAACTATTTTCTCTAATTGAATCTTGAAAATGTTATTTGCAAATATTCTCGATTCCATGAGAGAAATAGATTTTGGATGATAATTGTTCAAACTATAATGAATATGATAAAAGAAGTATTTGGAAATTATCATGTTTCTATGTTTCCATTTCATAACTTTTTCAATGTTTTCAAAAATAGTGATTTTTTGAAGTAAACATTATATTTTATTTTCTAAATTAGTACATATACAGGTTAGTGATATTTGTGTAATAGCCCTGTAGATTATTCCCGGCTATTGCATCAAGATTAGTTGAAAATTCCTTTTTTGTTGTATTGTAATTCCTAAAATCAAGACTAGAAATGTAAATTTTTTTGAGATTTACTGAACTAAGTTTTTGAACCAACCGTTCAAGATTACATTTTATAATTTGTTTGGTATTAACGATTCATTATGGTTGATTAGTTGTTCATTCAATTTTTCAAATAATTAACAAACAAGGAATTTTGTCGAGAATCTTAAATTCCGCATTTCAAACATATGATCTTCACTTAATCTCTCAAGTGATTCTTAAAGTTTTATCTTTTCTTTTGAGGCTGGTCGTCAAAATTTCTTATTCACGCTGAGACACTGGCAAAATGAGATTGGCAATAATAGTTGAAGACTCTGGTCTAACCAAAGGGAATCGTTTAATAATTGGAATAGTTTCCCTCTTAAAGTAAGTAAACTTTTGGTGAACGAATATCATGGAGTGGGGAAGTAACGATGACAAGAAAAGCTTGAAAGCCTTTTGTTTCCTGTTAATATCTTCCACTGGTACACCCTCACTTTGCCAATAACCATTATTGCCCCAGGGTACTTTCCCGCGAAATGTCTCCCTTATTTTGTTTTTCCTCTTTCCTTAATTATTTTTTTCTGTTTTTCTTTTCAGCTTTGTAACGGAAAAGTAAAGCCTCGAACGTATTAAAGAATTGGATATCGATGATGAGTCTTGAGGTTGCAGCGTTTACGAAAAACGAAAGAATTTTTCTTTTCGTAAAGTTATAATGTTTTCGCTGATAGGGTGCGGGCAGCAATTCTTGACATCGTAGCTCTATTATTGGTATACCAAAAACCAAAGTGAATCTATTTTATTTTGAATACATTCTGCATTGCACTAAATAATTAATTTATGCACTATATGTAAAAATAATAGTCGGGTTAAATAAATTGAGGCAAATCATGCTAAAAAATGTATTATCTATGAAATCAGAAAAGGGTGCCAACAACTTTGGGAAGAATCAGTGCTCTTAACGTAATGATAGAATTTAATGCAGAAAGTACCAAAAAATAATCCTTCAAGCAAATGTAGAACCCATCCTTAATTATTGCCTGATATTAAAGAAAAATCTGTAAAAAGACGCTAATTACAAAAATCAAGGGGTTTTATCTTATAATTACAGAACTTCGTGTCAAACGTATCAAAAAAACTTTAATTTCTCTGGCGCATGTAGAACCAACCCTGAACCCACCCCTAAAGCTTATAAAATTCTGTAAAAACATACTAATTTTAAAACTCACAATTTTTTCTCAAAATAGTGGAATTTAATGCCGAAAGTGCCCAGAAAAGATTTATCTCTCTAGCGTGTGTGGCACACACCCTTAATCGGGCGGGAGGTTTAAAAAATTCTGCAAAAGTACACTAATTTGAAAGGTTACAATGTTTTTCCACATGTTGGTAGCATTTCATGCCAAAAATGTCCAAAAAATATATCATACCTCTAGCGTATGTGGAATACACAATAAATCAATCCCTTAATTTAGAAAATTCTATAAAAAATACAGTCGAAATATTTTAATTAGGAGTGGTAGCCTTTCATGCCAAAAGTAGGAAAAAAAGCTGTGTCCCTCTAGTGCATGTGCAGCCCACCCCAAATTGACTCACAAGTTGAAAAAAGGGTCTAAAAGAGCCCTTATCTGAAAAGTCAAATTTTTTTCTAATAGTGGTAGCAGTAGTATGCCAAAACTTTCCAGAAAAAGTTGTATCCCTCTACTCAGAAAAATATTTATTTGAATCAAATAAATCCTTTCTTTGATATAGGTTTAGAAAAAGAATATGATTGATTATGACAAATACTTTTTTGCTTCAGATCAAATGTATATTATTCAAACACACCATAGTTTAAATTAAACAAATTTTATTTGCATCAAACAAGTCCTGTTTTCGATATAAGGTCAAGAAAATGTTAGTTTGATTTGAACAAAGCTTTTTCTGAAAGTCTGGCGCATGTTGAACACATCCTAAATTGCACCATGAAGTTTAAACATTTTTACAAAATGACATTATTTTGGAATTTGAATGTTTTCGCTGATAACGGACGAGCGCCATGTTCCATATCAAGAGTATCGAAAAAAATATTCGAAACTGCAGCACATGTAGAAGCAATTCTAATGCATCCCCTAAAATTTCCAAGATTCCTTACAGACGCTGATTCGAAAATTCGAAATTTTCTCGCTGATAATGGCAGATTTTCATAAAACAAGATTCTCAATTCGCTAGAGGGATGAAACATTTTTCTGATACTTTTGGAATTGAATTCTGTCTTTCTGAATGAAGACATCGATTTCTCCAAATTTTGTCTTTTGGAAATAATTGTTGAAACTCAGCGGGTGGGTTTAGAGTGAATTCCATATGAACTAGACTAATAAAATTATTTTCGGAAATTTTAGCATGGAATGTTGCTGTTATCAGCAACAATATTTCGGCTCTTCCAATCAATCTCCTTTAAAAGATTTTTTTAATTCAGGGGTTGACATAGGATGGGCTCGACGTAAGCTAGAAAAATGAAACTGTTTTTGGATATTTTTGGTATGGCGTTCTGATATTATCAATGGAGGAGGTTAATTGAGAGTAGATTGCACATGCGTTGGAGTGGAGAAAATTTTGACTTCTTAAATGATTATCTCTTTACACAATTCTTCAAAATGTTGGCATGGATTTGGGATGGGTTCCACACGGGCTAGAGGGATAAAACTTTTTTGTATACTTTTGGCATCAAATGCGGTCGTTCTGAATGAAAACACTAGGAATTTTCAAATTCGTATGTTTTCATGAAATTTCTGAATCTTTAGAAGTTTTGGGTAGGTTTCACATGCAAAAAATTTTGAAACTCTTGGGGTTGTTTTGGTATGGATTTCACTTGCGCTAGTTGCTCGTGGTGCCTTTGGAATTCAATACTGCTATTTCAAAGGGTTCCCAAATTTTTTTGAACTTTAGTGTTTGATTTGGAGTAGATTCTGCATGTGCTAGAGGAATTTAAATTTTTAGGGTATCCTTTGGCATGGCATTCTGCCGTCATCAACAAAAACATTCGACTGGAAAAGGAAATTTTTTTTCGTAAACGTTGTGAGCTTTAAACTCATTATCGATATCCTTGTTGATAAGTTGGTCTTGATGGTTAAAAATACATGGAAAATATTGAAAAAGGGCAAGTACTTCATTTTAACCAAGTATCGCGTGACCAATCGAGTTTCTAGAAAAACTCACGACCTTGCTTGCTTTCCGTTTACGAGCCCCATCAACGACAGGAAGTATCGTCAGAGTGTTTTTACATACGTACTTAAACCCCCTAACTTGAGGTATTTTCTTGAACGAAATTTGTCCTTGACATGCCTAAAATCAGGTCTTGGGGATAAAAACATTTGAATGTATTTAAGAGTTGAAATGTTATTATCAGTATTATCTAATTGAAGAAAAAAAAATTTTTCTATGGAAAAAGTTTAAATTTTACAGAAACTAATTATTGTGACAATATTTTTTGTAAGTTATTTCTTTCTGACTGTCGCTTCTTACGAATTTTTCTAAAATGATTAAATTTCAATGAATCACAGCTTACTTTTTTTGGGGAAAATATTCTATACAACTCTATTGTTTTCCATTTCAAAAAATAGTGAATAATCTTAATATAGTTATTTGTTCAGAAAATGTTTTTTCAAGAATGGGTTCAATGATTTCAGCGATAAAAAAATTTTCTTGTGAAATGAGAAACAGTGAAGTTGTAGGAAATGTTTGACCCAAAAATATAAGCTATCATTTATTGAAATTCAATAATGTTTCAAAAATTGATAAGAAGCGATAGTAAGAAAAAATTCAGTTGGACGAAAAATTGTTCAAATAGATGTTTGGCTCAACAACTACCTCAGTAATTGTCACCGCCAACTTTACTTATTTTAAGTAGGATCTTAATAACTGTTCACCCAGAATCGATAAATTGAGTTTTTACTGATGCTAATTCCGAGAAAAAACCAATTTTGAAAGAAAAAAAAAACAGTTTTTTATCTATAGGTAAATACGAAGTTAGAAGAAATTCCTCGCAAATTCCGATCCGTGAATCGCGGAGCTTAGGACAATCCAAAGACTAGATTTTCAAGCCGAACAAGGTTATACGGTAAAGTACCCTTGAAATCTGATTCCAACTGAAAACAATTTCCTCATTCGTGAGGAGGAAAGTGGGAGGATAAGACCGTCGAAATTGCTTTGGAATCTACTTTCCGAAAATCTTCGAAAGTAAAGGAACGCGATCAGCTTATAGTTCGTATAAAAGGGGAGAGAAGGAAACGTCAATTATAAAATTAAAAACTTCTCATAACCTTTGATTCGAAACTTTTTTGGCTATTCCCTTCTCTTCTCCTTCCATTGAGCATACCTCTTGAGTATTTAGTTCTCTTTGTTAAAAAGCTTACTATATATTGTAATTCGTCTTGAAAATTCGTCTGGTTTGGATAAAAGTTTATCTATTTGGTTAAAAATTTAATTCTTTTGTTAAAAATTAAACTATATTGATGAAAATTCATCTTTTTTGGTCAAAAGTCAAATGTTTCGTTGAAAATTCGTTTTTCCTTTTGGTTTACAATTCGAATATTTCGATAGAAATTTAATATTTTTTGGATAAAAATGGTTTGGTTGCGAATTAATAACCCTTGACTCGAAAATTTTTTGGCTATTCCCCTCTCTTCTCCTTTTATTGTGAATACCTCTTGAGTAGTTAGTTCTTTTTGTTAAAAAGTCTACTATATATTGTAATTCTTCTTGAAAATTCGTCTGGGTTGGATAAAAGTTTAACTAATCGGTTGAAAATTTGATTCTTTTGTTGAAAATTAAACTATTTTGTTGAAGAGTCTTCTTTTTTGGTCAAAAAGTCAACTGTTTTGTTGAAAATTAGTTTTTCCATCTCGTTGAAAATTCGAATATTTTGGTAGAAATTTAATATTTTTGAGTTAAAAACGGTCCGGTTGAGAATCAATCTGTTTTGCTTAGCGATTCAAATATCAAATATTACTTTAAACGTTTAGAATTAATCTTTTTTGGACGAAGGTTGATCAAATTAAAAAAGGATTTTTTCTTTGTTCAAGATTCATTATTTTATTTGAAAATTCTTTTCTTTGGTTAAAAATTCAACAACTTTCCTACAAATTCGTTTTTTTGGTTTGAGTTACAATTTTCTCGTCAGAAAATTAAGTTATTCCATTTTGGATTGAAAATTGATATTTTTAATTAAAAATTGACATTTTCTAGTGGAAAATGCAACTATTTGGTGAAAAATTCATGTATCTGGTTGAAAATTCCTCTTTTTCCGCACAAAGTTAAACTTCATCGTTGAAAAATTACCCTTTTGGATTAGAAATGCAAATGTTTCGTTGGGGATTCAACTGTTCGTTATAAAATTCCTCTTTCTGGCTTGGAAAGTCATCAATTTGATAGAAAATTATTCCAACTGTTAGGTCGAAAATTATTGTTTCTGGTTGAATTTTCCTCTCTTTTGGTGAAAATTTAATCTTCTCAGTTGAAAATTCACGTATTTGGTTAAAAATTCCACAACGATAGTGAACTTTTCAATAAAAAATCCAACTTTTTGTAAAAAAATCTTCTTTTTATCTTGAAAATTCTACAGTGTATTCAAAAATTTATTTAGTTTGTTAAAAATGAATGTTCTGTGGTGAAAAATCATATTTTCTTGGCTAAAAATTATTCTTCCTTGGTGTAAAATGAACGTTTTTGTTGGAAATCCAGCTGTCTTTTCAAAATATTATCTTTTTGGCTTCAAAATTCAATTATAAGGTTAAAGTTCAATTATTTTGTTAATAATTTGTCTCTTTTGCTTGCAAGTTTGGAGAGTTGGTTGTCAATATGACTGTTTGTTTGAAAATGCAATAACTTCAATGACCTTTTTTTTTAAACAGTCAACTGTTTTGTAGAAAAATCGACTTTTTTCTTGGTGTAAAATGAACATTTTTTGTGGAAAATTCATTTGTCTATTAAAAAATTCGTTTTTTTGGCTTCAAATTGTAAATATTTGGTTGAGAGTTCAATTATTTTGTTAAAAAATCCTTTCTTCTGTCTGTAAATTCAACAATTAGGCTGAAAACCCAACTGTTTGTTAAAAATTTAACTGCCCCCTGAAATGTTTGTCTTTTGCTTAAAAATTCAACAATTTTGTTGTAAGTACAAATATTTGGTTAAAAATATATTTTTTGATGTTGTAAAAGTTGAACTGCTTGTTTGGAAATTTATCTCTCTTGATTGAAAATTGACATTCTTTTTGAAAATTCACCTTTTTGGGTTTGGAAGCTAACTGTTTTCTAAACGTATAATACAAATAATATTATAATAATACAACATAATTGAAAAATTGACTTCAAGTCTTGAAAATTAAAAGAATTTAAAGTTTGAATTTAGTATGATATCTACATCAAATATACTCACAAGAATTTGTTCCCCTATTATTTCCCTATTTTTGTGAAAAATTAGCCTATTCCATTAAATCTTATATTTATATAGTCAATTTCCTAAGACTTTGTTCCTTTCGATTTTAAACAGGTCACATTATGTACTTATATCTAAGTTTAATTTTTCTTCCATTTAATATAATTGTATAAACTGTTGAAAATAAATTCAATTTTTCATCCAGTGTTGTAAAGCGAATTGTTGTCATACATTCTTCGCAAATATTAATATCATTATAACTTTCTCGCCCCTATTCGGTCGATTCGGATCTGTCGCCGAGAAAGAAAAATAAAAAGTTTTCAATCGCGCTGAATATATACGGAAGAAAAATTCGCCGAGGAA